>BTHU01000017.1:60170988-60540988 GCA_036184795.1 Tokudaia tokunoshimensis
CTCATACACTCTAACACCCCTATACATCCAGCACCCCTTATACATTCTAGTGTCCCTTATACACTCTAGCACTCAGTAGACCCTAGGGCCACAAGGCCTCCTGTAGTTAGAGGAGAACTGCACACAAAAAGGTTGGAGGAGTGACTGGAATTTCAGGTGAGAGCCCAGACCTCGTCTAGTTCCTCAAATACCAAAAGTTCATAGGCCCAATCAGGATAGTCTCCCGCAGCAGGCATAGGTGCTGAGATGATAATGGAGGCTATTTGGTCAGAGGACCCTGTTCTTTGACAGTACAAGTCTGGGAGGTCTATCCAGTGCCTTTTAAACAGACCTTAGTGACCTGACCTCCACAGTTCCATTATCCTAATCTATGGGCCTTTCCAACACCCCTGCCCCAGTTCAACCTTGCTCATGCCTCCATGCATGGTTATCAGATTGATCAGCACGTATCTGTCAATGATTCTGTCTTAGTCAGGATTTCTATTCCTGCACAAAACATGATGACCAAGAAAGCAAGTTAGGGAGGAAAGTGTTTAGACAGCTTACACTTCCACATGGCTGTTCATCACCAAAGGAAATCAGGACAGGAACTCACACAGGGCAGGAACTTGGAGGCAGGAGCTGATGCAGAGGCCTTGAAGGGGTGCTGCTTACTGGCTTGCTCAATTTATTTTCTTATAGAACCCAAGACCACCAGCCCAGGGATGGCACCACCCACAATGTGCCCTCCCACCCTTGATCACTAATTAAGAAAATGCCTTATAGCTGGATCTCATAGAGGCATTTCCTCAAGGGAGGCTCCTTTTTCTGTGTTAACTTCAGCTTGTGTCAAGATGACACAGGAAACCAGCCGGTTCAGATACTAAAGCCTTTAGCTTGTGCATTATGAAAGGCACTGGTAGATGGGCATTCCAAAACACAGAAGGTTAGAAAGAGGCGGCAGAGGTCCTGACCCCCACATGAGGCCCGTTCCTGGGCCCAGACCCCACTGGAGCTTGCTGCCCTCCCTCCTTCCTGCATACCATGAAAGGGCTTCAGGGAAGATCCACGGCGGTTTCTCTAAAATGGAAGCAGCTAATAGAGTCAGCCTCCTCTCCTCTGCCCTGGCAGCAATATCGTTTATCATGAATCCAGGCACTAAAATAAAGTAACAATGTTACAGTGTTAGAATTTCCATCATCGGCTGGAAGTAAATTGCTGTTGTCCTGGAGGCAGGGGATGCAGACTCAAAGCCCTCCGAGCTCAAATCCCCTTCTGCCATCTTCTGAGGCTGACATTAGCTGCGCTCTCTTTAGCATGAAACCATCCATCATGCAGAAGAACAGGGTGAGTTTTTCATGAAACTGGCTAAGATTGCATCTGCCAGGGTGGGTCTGTAGAGACGTACATCAAGAAGTCATTGCATATGAATTCCCACCACAGGCCAGAGATGATTAAATAATTTTTGTAAAACAGCATTTCAATTTTTGCTCTTGTCCATAGTTTTCATAATAGTCAGCAGAAAATGGACTGCAATTCTGCCAGAAAGGAATAACTTGGCGTTTGAAGGAGGCCAGTGGCACACATTAGCACAGGAAACTCATCAAACCCTGAGAGGGGGTGAGGGAGGGTAGTCACCGTCCCTCTGAAGGGCTTCATCTCTGGAATCCAGAAAATGTCTTGTTTTGTTTTGTTTTGTTTTTTAAAGCATTAAAACATGTTAAAGCATTGTTTTTAAAACATTTCAATCCAGAGGGCAATTGTTTCCTTCACATTTATAGTGTAGGAAACAAATGAAAAGTGTATCTTAACATTTGCCCAGCCAAAACACAAAGTTAGAAGTCAAATTTTGCTCCACTAAGAACTGAGAGGAGCTTTGTGCTTCACTTCAGCTGTTGGTGTTAAACTCCATGTTAGTCAAGGAAGTCAGTGCAAATGGTTAGACGACCTTAGAAAGCAGCATAACAGATGAGCCTTACCGGTCAGTGCTCCTGAGGTCACCTAGTGCCCACCTGCCTGTCCACTAGGTGTCTGTAGACTGGATAGAGATTGACACCTACAGCTGGGTGACTTTGAGGGAAGAGATACCCATGGGTGAAGTGGGTAGGCCTTACCCTTCAATTGAGTTGTTAACTGCCAACAGAGTTTCCTGGAGAAGAAGGGGTTCTCCTTCAGGGCAGCTTATGTTAGGACCCCAGTTCCAGCCTCATACATGGCCTGTGGGCTCTGCATTCATGGGGACCCCAAGTCACATGAACTCCACCCTTATCGTTAGAACAGGTCTTTGGATATGAACCAATGCACAGGGAGCTAACTGCACATTGCCTGCTTTAGGGTGTTCTAGAGACTCAGAGCGGATAGCCTGAGCCTGAATTATGAAATGGGGTTAATGAACCTTCACACCTCCCATTGCTGTTTCTCTAGAGCAGGACTCCTTAGACTCTCTCCACTTGCAAACTCTTTTCCCCTGAGAAATTATGCCACAATCCCAGATATATAAGCAAATAAAACAGATACGCTTGCCAATCAGCTTATAAGAAATCATAAAGGGACCCATATAGCAGGCAGAGAGATTCTTTTTTCCTTCCTTGCCTGTCAGGCTTCTTAGAGTCACAGTCCCTGAATCTCCACACATGGTCTATGATTCATGGGGCTCCTGTCCTGGACTCAGCATATTCTTATACAACCCGCAGTCATAGCCTGCTTACCACACACACACACACACACACACACACGCACACATGTACATACACATGCACACACACATACACATATGCACACGCATGCACATATATGCACATACATTTGTACACACACACACACAGGTACACCACCCTGTAATCCAGATCTATATATGGTGGCTTGAGCGATGAGACTGGGGCAGGAAGATTACCACAGATCATGAGTAGTCAGGGCTATAGAATGAGAATCTACTTCAAAATAAAAAGTAAAAAGTAGGACAGGGAGACTGGGAAAGATGGATCAGCCAGGAAGTGAGTGCTTGGAAGCACAAGGCCCACATTCAGTGCTCAGAGTCTTCATACAGGGCCCAGGCATGGTCATGCACACTTGTAAATCCAGTAGGGGAAGAAATGAAAAGTGGGTCCCTGGGCTCCATGGCCAGCCTAGCATGCTATGGAGTTCTAAAGAGGTGAGACAACCTGTCTAGAAAAAAGATGTGAATGACAAGCCCAAGGAGTAACACTGTGCTGTGGTTCTCACACATACATGTGCACATATAAACACACACATGCATGTGGACACATAAACACATGCATACATGTACACACATAAACACATGCATATGTCAACACACATAAACCTGCAATACATGTACACACATACATGTACACACATACATGTACACATAAACACACTCATGTACACACATAAACACATATACATGTACACACAAAAACACACATATATGTATGCACACAAACACACACAAAGTAAAAAGAAGGCTGAGAAATATTTTAAATGGTAGAGTGTTTGCCTGGCATACACAGGCCCTAGGCTCAACATCCAGTCTTGAATAAAACATCTAGGAAAGTAGCCCTCATCAAGGCTTCCTCTGGCAGAGACCCAGCCTAACACAAGGTGGATAGAGAACCCAAATTGAAGATCTCCATTGGGTCCCTCACCTTGGAACTCTGAGAACGTCTTGGAAGAGTGGAGGAAGGATTGTAGGAGCCGGAAGGGCCCAGGACTCCAGGAGAACACATCCCACGGAATCAGCTAAGCAGAGCTCGTAGGGGTTCCCGGAGGCTGAGGCGGCAGTACCAGAGCCTGCATGGGTCCGCCCTAGGTCCTTTGCATGTGTGTTATGGCTGTAGGCTTGGTCTTCCTTTGGGATGCCCAACAGTGAGAGCAGGGCTATCTCTTACTCTTTTGCCTGCTTCTGGGACCCTTTTCCTCCTCCTGGGTTGCCTTACCCAGCCCTGATATGAGAGTTTCAGCCTCTTCGTGTTGCAGCTCATCATGCTACGTTCGATTGGTATCTATCCCTCAGAGGCCTGCTCGTTTCTGAAGGGAAATGAGGAGGAGCAGATCTGGGAAAGCTGAGAAGTGGGTGGGGTCTGGGAGGAGGGGAGGAGGAGAAACTGAGGTAGAGGTGTATTATATGAGAGAATAAAAGAAAAACAAATATGGGAAAGAGAAGTTGGCTTTGCACAACCCCAACCATATTGTGTTACCATGGAGACAAGGTCGTAGTTACACAGTGTGTGACTATTGCTACATCTTACTATTTTAGTAACTTTGTCCACAGAGAGTCTAGTTTCTTAACCGGAGTTGAATCTTCTGCTTCTCATACAACCAGTTTTACCACTCATCCCTAGAAACAGGCATGTCATGCAGACGAGCTAAACCATATCTGGCTGTTCTTCACTGCTGCCAGATCCTTTGAGGGCGACAGAGATAGAGGTAAAAACTCTCAGGGTCCTTGGCTTGGGGTACAGTTCAGTGGTGGAGCACTTGCTAGCACATGTGAGGCCTAGACAGCTTCCCCGACACTCTGTCCATACATGCACGCATGCACACACACACACACACACACACACACACACACACACACACACACTACTGAGTACCATTTGACTTGCATAATCTAGTTGTGTGCTTGTAATTAGTGTCGATGTGTTTTATAAAATGCACCCATTACACATGGTTCCAGCCACAATTGTGGCAGAGGAATGCCTTGTCCGGCATCGGTGGGAGGAGAGGTCCTTGGTCCTATGAAGGCTCAATAGCTGCCCCAGCATGGGGAAATCGAGGTGGGGTAGGTGGGATGGGTTGGGCGGAGGGGCATCTTCTTGGAGGCAGGGGGTGGGAGGATGGGTTGGGGTTTTCTGGGAGGGGGGAAGCTTGGAAA
Source organism: Tokudaia tokunoshimensis (assembly GCA_036184795.1). Classification (NCBI taxonomy): domain Eukaryota; kingdom Metazoa; phylum Chordata; class Mammalia; order Rodentia; family Muridae; genus Tokudaia; species Tokudaia tokunoshimensis. The sequence continues at coordinate 60,175,841 of BTHU01000017.1, forward strand.
GGGTATAACATTTGAAATGTGAATGAAGAATATATTCAATAAAAATAAAATAAAATTAAGATGCACCCATGTAACCTGGACCCTGAAGACTAATGGTGTTTTCTGAACACTATATAACCTCATCCTTTTGCCCTAGGAGAAATGAGACTGAAAGTTTAACCCAAGAAGATACTTGTGAGCTTGTGGACAGGGAGAAACCCACCTCATTCCCAAATCGGTTTTTTGTTTGATTGGTTAGTTGATGGATTTGTTTCCTCTGTTTGGTTTTCTAACTTGTGCCTGCAAGACCACAGAGACACACAAGGCATTCAGGAGAAAAGGGAGGAGAACACTGAAGTTCCACCCAATGCTGGGTGAGCATCAGATTCTCCTGAGAGTACTCTGCCCTGCACCCTGTCCCCAGTGACCCACTGTCCTCCAAACTGCTGGTGCAATCTGCTTCATCATTCTTGTGACATAAGTAGCCTGAATTGACACACCTGTCCTCTAGGGGGCACATGAGCCCCACAGGCTGGGCTTCCTGTCACTGTAACAAGGTGAATGGGTAACATTTCCACTGCCAGCCTGGAGTGCATTTGATATTAGATCTGTTTGTAAACGACGTGGATAACTGACAGGCAAATGTGCTAGCCTCACCACCGCTTCAGAGTCAGATGGCCTGCCTGGGCTGTGGAAAGAGCCCAGCCACGTGGTAAGGAAGCAATTGTCTCTACACTGCAAATGGAGAAAGAGCCTGTGGCAGAGAGGAGCAGACCCGCCCTTGCCACACAGCCACACAGCTCAGCTACCCTGGCATGGCTCACAAGGTAAAGCTGTCCCCAGATGCAGAGATAGGACAGGGAACATCAGGCCAGGAAGCCTAAATGAATTTAGGAGATTTACCGGGTGGGTCAGCCGCCCTTCCCCAGTCTTCTCCAAACGGAGGCAAGACCTTCTCTAGGGCCTCCAGACTACGATGGGTCACAGGGGTGTCCCTTCTCTAGTGCTGAATCTAAGACAAGGATGGTCACACACCTACACAGGACATCTTCTGCCAAGTGTGAGATGACCAGGAGCCAATCATGAGTTCAGAGCTGTCCCACTCATGTGGGACTTAGAAAGATCTTGTCTCCAGCTCCAGACCCCCACCCCCCCCAGGGCCACTGAGTAGGGCTGCACAGGGCCTCTGCACAGCACCCAGGCGCTGCTCTGAACCCGCTGGCTGATCCCAGGTCTGCCTTGCTGGCTCCTGAGCTCGGGCTCCTCTGAATAACAGCTTCAGTTCAGGCATGGGGTGAGTTAATTCCACACAGTGCTAGGTCTCTGGCAGGTGTTGGCTAAGCATTGGTTGTGACGTGATTGCTTTACTGCGGTTCCCTGGGGCTTGGTGGTAGGCCTGTCCCTTTGACCTACCTGCTTCTAAACGAGCTCCCCAAGTGCTCCCATTCCCTTTCCTCCATCTGACCAGTTCCCACGCTGTTTACCACTCCACGGCAGGCTCCTGGGGCTCTGGAGCTCTGCCTGGTGGCACAGAATCATTCTTTAGGCGCGTACACCCTTCTCTGTTTGCCAAAGTGCTTCATGTTCCTCAAGAGAGGCAGGGACCTTGTATTCCTACTTAATGAAAGTCGGTTTTTGTTGTTGCTGTTTGTTATTGCTGTTTTGTTCTGTTTCACTAAGTAAGTAAGTAAGCAGGAATGCTTGATAATCAAGATTGACATTTAATAAACTGCTTCCTTCTCTGTGGTTATCTGTGCAGACCACAACAACCTGTCAACATTGTCATCCCCACTGTTGCGTTTAATCCTTCCACCACTTCTTCCAGCCACCTCAACACACAGCACACCCAAGCTTGACAGACTGAAGAAACAACCAATGAACTGTGCTCACAGCCTCTGTAGGTCAGGGTTTGGGAGCACAGTGAGCAGATGGCTTGCTTCTGCTCTGACTGTCTGAACTCAGCTGGGAGGACTCAGAAGAGGGTGACTCCAAGGCTGACTTCCTGAAAGGCTTGTCTCCTCTCACAACTGGCAGCATTTCAGGTGGCTGTCAGGCTCAGGGTGTGCATGTGGCTACCACACGATTCTGTCTGGGCTGCCAAGTGAACATGGCCAATCATATTTAAGTTGACTCCACAGTGAGACTTGCTTCACCTCCCTTGGTCTGTGGGTTTTGTGTTTTCTCTTTAACCAGCAGGGCAGGAAGCTGCTAAGCCACGGCCCTCCAAATACTTGCCAACGGCCCCATTAGACAGCCTACTCCACCCTCGCATCTTTCTCGGAGAGTCTCTATGGAGTATGAGTAGCTGGCCTCCTGTCTACACATACATTGTATCCCCACAAACCCCATGCAGGCAACATTTCACAAATCCTTCGCCAAAGGTCTAACGGGACAGCCACGTCTGTCACTGCGTGAGAATTCTGCTGCTTCTAGAAATCAGCAGAAGCCTTGGAGAGCAGGAGGGTATTGTTCTCACTGTAGCTAGGCAGCTCTCTGAAGCCCAGATTCATTGACATCTGCAGGGGAGGGATGCTGGGACACATCTGGTTGCTGACATGGAATTTGGATGCATGGAGTTTAATGCATGGAGTTCGGGACCTAGTGTTCCAACATCCTCTGATGCCCTGGGTACCAAGGATGACCTGAGCAGCTGTGAGCATTGGATGTCACTATCCTGGGTAACCCTCGTGCTTAAACCAAGCTTACATTCACTCCATCTTAGGCTGGACCAGCACCTTTTTCTCTCCTTTCTATCCTTACCTCCAAATCCCATAACCTACGTGCCCAACACACACACACACTACAGGCTTCCTGGGTAAGGATCAGTTAGGTGTATCTAGACTGTTGTGGAAATATTTGCCTTAGGAAGACTGGCATTTGGATAGAGACACTAGATTCTTCACCTTCCAGAGGATGTGAAACTCCCTGGGTGTCAGCTCTGAGTCTTTCTGCCTTCTGCCCACCCTTGTATTCATGGTATGTGTCCCTAGGTTATCTAAATGATTCACTAGTATGGTTTATCTCATGAAGAACTGGAGACTTAGTGTGGTCCCCAACCACTAGTCCCTCCCACATACCCTGAGTCAGTCTGAAGGGGTCAAAAGATCCATGTGATAGCAAGGAATTTGTGCCTGGGGAAGCAGCCTCTACACAGCGGGCTCCTGGGTGGCAGAACAGGGAAGCTTCCTTGCTAGAGTCTGGAGCCTACTACTTCGTGACAACAGGCTTCCTAGGCCTTCCAGCCAGCACCTGTGGTCTCAGATCCAGCTTCAGGCCCAGAACACAGAGATCCATCTCAGGCCTGATCGCGGACAGGTTCCAGGACCCAAGTTATCCCGTGGATCTGGGCGATGCCATTTAGACCTCTCTAGCGAGGTCCTGCTCTTCAGATTCGTGAAGCCAGAAAGTCCCGGAGAACAGCAGTGAGGAGCGGAGCGTAGGGCGGTGACGAGCAAAGCCCCGCCCCACCGCTCCGCGGGTTGCCCCGCCCCTAGGTCCCCGCGTGTCCCCCGCCCTACCAGTGGCGCGCGTTTACCTGCTTGCAGACTGGGGGAAGCTGGGCGAGAGCGGGGTGCGCGCCCGTCCCCGGAGCAGCCACTGTCAGTCACCTCCGCTGCGCGCAGGCGAAGACGAGCCTCAAGTTCAGGAGGCCTGAGCCTCGCGACCTCGGAACGCAGTACCCGCGCCCCAGCGACCCCAGTCCAGCGTTGGGTCCCTTCTACCGGGCTCCCGGGCTCCTGGGCCCCCCTTGGCCTCCGAGCCGCAGCCAGCACCGGTAAGTGATCATTAGCAGGGACGCGAGGGGCGGCCCTGGTGCCTTTGTCTCGGGGCCCCTGCGAGCGGGAGACCCCAGTACAGAGTTTGGCTCCCAGAGAGGCGAAAGAAAGGACACTCCGTGAGGGCAGCAGAACTCTGTTTCCCCTTCTTCTAGGCCAAGAGTGCCTGGGTCACACCTGACCAGAGGTGCAGGTGGCCCGGCAGGTGGCAGCTAGGCGACCTCCGTGACCCGACACCACATCGATAGCCCCGATCTTTCTTAGGAAGGGTGGACCCGAGTATAGACTCAGGTCCACACCAGTGGGGATTGGAAGCCTGGGGGGATAGAGGGATGGTTTCCAGCCAGGCCTTGGGACTCCGGGGTCGCTGAAACTCGTGAGGCCTAGGCATGGTGAGGGGAGGTGGGGGAGGAGTTTAGGGGGAGGAGGTGACCTCTGTCTAGAGAGACCGCCCTCAGCTACCGAGAGGTATCTGATGGGCTCAGAGGCACACTAGGGGTCCATCCAAACCTGCGGTGTTTGCTGATCACACACCTGCTGCCCAGCGGGCGATCCCTGCCCTGCCCTACCCCACGAGGAGAAGCAGTTTCCCTTTGAGCAGAGGGCGGCGACTGGCACTTGTCTAGGCTTCCGCCTTTCGGGGCCTGTCTCAGGCTCCTAGGCCCTTGAGCGCCGCGCGCAGCCCCCAACCCACCTGCGGCCACCTGCTGGCACTGGCACTGAGTCCTGCCTGGCCCGATCTTCCCGCGGTAACTTGATCTCCTGGTCCTGCTGACGCGCGGGGTCCCAGTGGTCCCCGAGGGCAGTTCTCGTTCTGCTATGGTTTGTTGTAAACTCTGGTTTTAGGACAAGTGCGTACCGCGCGGCGTACCCTGCTTGGGATTTTGAGGTGATAGTCCGGCCCCCTGGTTTGGAAGGTAGAGCTAGACTTGGAAGAGGGTTTGGTTCTCCGAGGATCAGATCTGACTCCTTGCAGTTTACCAGCAGGACATGATCCACACAGCGTAAGAGAGTGGATCTGTGTGTTGGAGAAAGTCCTGGAACGTGGGGTGGAAGACAAACATCAAGCAAACATCCACCATCTCTGCCTGCTCGCACACATACAACTAGAAGGGCTTTTTCAGAGGAAGGCAATATTAAGGAGGTCTCATTTAAGACTTGTGGTTTTGGAGAGTCTGTCTAGCTAAGTTCAAAGGACCACCCACTCACTACCCATGGCTCTCCCGAATAGAGCTTACCCTGCCAACACCTCTGGGGTGGGTGTGGGCACCTGGGGTCCTGGGAAGAAGCCAGCCCAGGCCAGAGCATTTGAGAACCACAGGCCTGTAGTGCACTCTCAGACAACTATACAGGTGCACACCAGTCCAGCCTGTGTAGCCATCCCAGCTAGATTCTCGGAAACCTGAGAGAGAAAATACAGTTTAAAATAATCACGAACGTGAGATGCAACTCCTAAGGATTTAATTGTTCTGAAATGACTGCTTTTGATCAACTTGAGTTTTGATTTTTTTTTTAAACCCTAGTGTGTTCAAATCCATTTTGTAAATCCATTTACAAAATTAGCCTGTCTAGATGTAGAGTGTTGGTTCTTTGTGGAAATGGTGTGTGCAACTTAAAAAAAAAAGTGTGAAGACGGAAAAAGAACATAGCCCTATCTTTCAAGGATGTTCCAATTTAGACTGATTCTAGAGTGCTGAAGCTTATTTTGTTTCCTCTCTGTGTTCTTTGTGATTTTAATCTTTACATGTATTTACTTACGTGTATGTGTGGGTGAACCTGTGTGGAGGTCAGAGGATGATTTGCAAGGAGTAAGCTCTCCTTCCACAATGTAGGTTGCAGGGATCAATTTCAGGTCGTTAGCCTTGGTGGCAAGTGCTTTACCCACTGACCCATCTCACCCACCGGCCCCTCTCCAGGTTCTTTCAAACAATGTCAGCAGCTGCCTACCCGGTAGCAGGTGGCGGTGACTGACCTGTCACTAAACACCAGGCTCCCTGCTGAGATCTGTTAACTACTGCATTTACCTCTTAATGGCTTTGGAAGAGAGAGTTCCATTCTCTTTCATTCATTAGTTGCCTCTTGGGGCACTTAAAGACTCAAGTAAGGTGCTTCTGTGGGATTGCCACCTGGCCCCATTTGGCCCTCCATGGCCACTTGATGGTGTCCCCTTTCTTTCTTCTTGAATATCCACCACTCGGAGGTAGAGAGATGGTTCTGTAGTTGAAGACCTCTTGGAGAGGATGTAGTTTGGTTCCCAGCACCCACATCAGTTGGCTCACGACTGCTTGCAACTCCACCATAATCTGGACTCTGAGAACATAAGCGCTCACAACATGCACATACCCTCACACAGACATACATATATTACCAAAAGCAAAAATGTAAGCCCACCACTAGTGAATGACCATGCCTATTAAAACGTCCAGTGACCCAACCCAGGGACACCCAGCCTTGTTGATATTCCTTCCGTGGTTTCCATTGCTGTAAATAAAGAAGGAAAGCAAGTGTTCTGTGATTCAACATTACATTAAAAAGTCATGGCTTTGCAGAGAGGGGCTCTTGCCGGTCCCTTTAAGTGTACTAAAGGAAGTATAGGAGGGAGTGGTCCCACAGTGGAAGCCCCTGTGCCTACCAAGCAGAAATGAAAAACTGCTAGAACATTCTCCCAGGAAGGCTCTAACTTTGTTGAAGTCTGTGCTGGGAAGACTGTAGCCAAGAAACAAAGTCAGTAGGAGAGGTCTGTTAGCCGTCCAATTTAATCCTTTCGAAGGCAGCAGCTCCAATACGTGGGAGCCCGCTACATGGAACAGACTGACAAAGAGGTAACAGGATTCCCAGGGCCACCCAAGACTGCTGGGCTTGGGCTTTCTTCCGACTGCTTCTCTGGCTGCTCAGAACACATTGCCTATTTTGAAGCCATCAGGACATCGCCCCACTCAGGAGATTTAAAGATGTGTTCTGAAGGTTCTTTTGTTCTGGGCTTTGTAAGCTAAATCGAGAAGCTCTGGGGGCAGGATTATAAAAATGTGGGGGGAGAGGGGCAGGGGAGGGGGAGGGAAACAAAGAGAAGACAAGAAAATCAATGGGCTGTGGTGTCGCTGGGGGGGCAGGATTATAAAAATGTGGGGGGAGAGGGGCAGGGGAGGGGGAGGGAAACAGAGAAGACAAGAAAATCAATGGGCTGTGGTGTCGCTCAGTTGGTAGAGGGCTTGCTTAGCATGCACAAGGTCCTGGGTTCGATCCCCAGCAGCCTGTTACCCCAACACTTGGGAAGTGAAGGCAGGAAGATCAGAGTTCAAGGTCAACCTCTGTTCCATAGAGTTTCCAGTCAGCTGAACAACATGAGGCAGAAGACCTGTCTCCATAAAAATTAAAATTAAAAAAGATGTCTGAAGAATGGAATCAACAAGTGAACTCCACTTCTGAGATATGTGGCACTAGGTATATGACTGGACACTCTCCAAGGTCTAAGAGATCAACCCCAAATTGATTAATACGGTATGAAAAGAATTTCAACCCACAGCTAATCAGGGGGAAAAAAACCTAAAGCAGTGATAAGATACAGTTTCACATTCCTCATGTCAGTGAGAATTCTCAGGTCCTGACTGTACCAAGTATGAAGGAAGATGTGGAGAAAGGGCTTGCATTATTGCTTGGGTGTGTTAGCAAGAGATAAACACTTTACTGAATGACCTAGAAAAGCTGTGTTGGATATGCCCGAGGCGGGCTCTAACTTTTGGATATACTGAAGAATATCCAGAATGGAGCCCTAACCTCTAACCCCAACCCAATCCTAACCCTAACTCTGACCTTTGGAATGATGCATAAGACCATGTATGTATATTCATTTGAAACAGTCTGTTAAATTTTTCTGTTTGGGAATAACAGCAGCCCTATTGCCACTGCAAGATAATACATACAGTTGGGGCTGGAGTGGGTGGATGTGGCCGTAGCACTCAGGAGGATGTTGAGTTGGCCATAACTCCTTGGGTTACATAGTGAGACTCTGTCAGAAAAGAGGGAAGGAGAAGAGAAGGTGGAATGAAGGGAGGAAGAAGGAAGGAAGGAGGAAGGGAGGAAGGAAGGGAGGAAGGAAGGAAGGAAGGAAGGAAGGAAGGAAGGAGAGAAGGGAAAAGAAAATAATACAGAGTTCACTCAAGCATACACCCCTTACCTTATCTCCCCAATGATAACATCTTCCAAACTACAGCACAGAACACAACCAGGAATTTAGCTGTGACACCAACCATTAACCTTGCTCAGACTGCAGGCTTCATCAATTTTCACACAAACACCCTATGCCTGTCTCTCTGTCTGTGCGTCTAGCTGTGTCTGTCCCTGTGTATCACATGCCTATGTCTGTGTGCTTTGCATCTGTCTATCTGTCGGGATGTATGTGACGTCATCATGTAGACCATCTGACTAACACCATCAAGGATGAACCCAGTGCCATCTCTGCATGCCTCACGCTGTTCTTCACAGGTGCAGGTGACCTCCTCCGCTCCCCTCCCTCAGTGCAGGCTGCCAGAATGCTGCTCCTCCATTTCTCTGGGGCTGTCATCTCTGTACAAGCGCATCAGTGGGCACCTCCTGGGCTCGGCATTTTCCAGTTCGAGTTCCACCAGCACACAGGTGCTTGAGCACTCATGCCGTGGTTTATTCTGTGTTGTTGCTGTGACCTGCGTGGTGCAGAAGGTCCGCCGCCCAGCCTCCTTGAAAGAGTGCTTGGGCCCTTTCAGAATGGAGTTACTGCACACAAAACTGCCATGAGCATCCACTGTCGCTTGTGTGAGTGTCGTGTTCATCATCTGGGATAAGCGCCCGAGAGTGCAATTGCTGAAGCTCGTGGTGACACCTGTTTAGTTCTAGGGAATGGGCGTCTCATTCCCAGGATGCCGTGACGGTCCACATGCCACTCAGTGCTGTCTGAGAGACTGGATCTCACACACATTCAGGACTGTCGCTGGTTTGGAGCTTTGTTTGCTATTCTGACATACAAATGGGACAGTCCATGGTAGTTTTGACCGTGTCAAAGATCAAGTGTACACATCTGCCATCCACAAGTCCTTCAGCAACAAGGCTACTTGTTTCTTGCCCTCACGTTTAAATCACGGTTGTTTCAATTTCTCTTTCCTTTGACTCGTTCTTCTACTCTGGAGACCCTGACTTCTTGTTCCTTGCTGACAGTTTTGCCAAAGTTTTCATCTCCTCAATGGGATTGCTCAGAGAGAAAGTTGGCGCTAACCATTATTATTTGTATTTTGGGAAAATCCTTTTCCCTTTAGTGGTTGGCAGGTTGGGGATTTTTCCTCCTTTGTTTTGTTTCTGATGTAAAGTCTTAAGACTTACTCACCTAGCAGAGTATGGTAGCATATACCTTTAGGACCAGCACTCGGGATGCAGAAGTGAGTTCCAAGCCAGCTAGAGATAGGTACAAAGTGAGACCTTGTCTCCAAACAAACTAAAAGGAAAGAGAAAACAGAGGAAGCTGGAGACGTCCCTACCTGTCTCAGGCCTGGAGACCCTTTCTGCTTCCCTTTCTCTATTTCGTTGATGGAGTTTGGTTTCTCCTTTCACACTTTAGCCTGCAATCCATTTTTAGTAACTTTTGTGTAAAGTATGAAGTGTAAGCTGAGGCTTTTTGTTATAGTGCCTTTCAGGTTTAATGAAAGACTATTGGAAAACATAAGCCAAGCAGGGTAGCACATGGCTTTAATCCCAGCACTTAGAAGGCAGAGACAGGTGCCTCTCTCTAAGTTATAGGCTAGCCTCTTCTTCATAGTCAAGTTCTAGGATAGCCAGGGCTACACAGTGAAGTCTTGCCTTAGGAGGAAAATAAAAGACAAACAAACAATGGAAGAAACTGTTTTTGTTTCTTTATCTTGTCTTTGGCTAGACCCTTGAGTGCTGTGGGGAATGAGATTGGCAGGACTGGCCTGAGAACAGCATTCTGTTTCCTTTGATTCGTTATTTGTATAAACAGAAAGTGTCTACCCCTCAGTCGTGCACATCCTTCTGGCTTACATAGGGTGAGGCTTCTTGGTGTTGTCATTCACACTGCATAGCAGCCCAGCAGCTGTGTGGTCCACCTTTGGGAGTGCCAAGAGACAGTTTGTTCTTTCAAAATTGAGGAGATGAAGCCTATCTAGAGACTTTTGTGTGGGATTTGTTTCCCACCTGCTCTTCTGACCTGGAAACCTGAAGGTCAAGAAGTCAAAATACACACACACACACACACACACACACACACACACACACACACACCAGCCACAACTTGGGTCATCTTCCCTCCATATTAGGGTCCATATTGTCATACTCAACTCTGAGCATAGCCCCTGCTCTAATTACATCCCCGTCTTCTGGTGAAGAAGAGACTGACCTGCCCATATTGTGTTTCTCTCCTTGAGTTGTCTATAACCACACCTTTCACTGAAAATTCTTATTAAATGCATCACCCTCAGCTTTGTCCCTGGCACATTCTTGCAGAGTCCTGGAGATTGGGCTGAGAGTGCATGTGTGCACATGTTTGCATGTGTGTATGTGTGTGTGGTGGGACAGCATGTGTGTGGGAGTGGGGGTGTATACCCATTGCTTATAGGAGGGAACAATATGGGGGAGGTTCTTGGGTGCCTATTTGCGGGATGGGGGCCAGTACTGCTCGTTGTTTTTATTTAGATGTCTGACAACATAGCCTTGGGGTGTCCTGAAGTATAGTGTGAACACCAGCTGAAGCTGTTGCCCCAGAAATAGCAAGAATGCATGCCATATTTCGGAAGCAGGCATGATGCATGTACCACATCACATGTCACTGTACATGGTGGTGTTTGAAACTCTGAGCTCTCAGGGGAAATGGTGATTACATTATCATCTTCACGTGTCCAGACCTATTGCTGCAGAGAGAAGGATTTAAAGCAGATGCTAAAAGCCAGGCCTATTTGCTTCCAAACTGCTTGTTGGGAACTGTTATAGATGGAGAGGTAGAACACAGAAATGCAGAGATCAGGATGAGAGTAAATAGGTAGATTAGATAGATAAAGAAAAGGCAGGCAGGCAGGCAGACAGACAGACAGATGACAGGTAGATAGATGATAGATAGATAGATAGATAGATAGATAGATAGATGATGTGTGGGTAGATGGATGGATAGATAGATAGATAGATAGATAGATAGATAGATAGATAGATAGATAGATCATACATACATACATACATACCAAAGCAGACAGATAGCAGAGAGATGGATAGGTAGGTAGAAATGGATGATTGATAGATAATATAAAGAGAGAATGAATAATAGAATATAGATGATAGATAGATTGATAGATGACAGATAATAAATAGATATATAATACATGCATGCATACATACACACGCACACTCACTCACACACATACATACACACACACACACACACACACACACACACACACGTACTAATACCTCACTGAGCCCCAGTCTTCAGGACTTCATTGACTGGTCCTTCCCACAAATGCAAGGTTTGCGACACTTTACTCCACATTCAGAATTTTGCATCTTTCTATTGAACTAACTTAAGTATTGGGGGCCCTGGAGGGGCTGCTCTGAAGCATGAGCCTTCTCTGGGGAATAATATTCCCAGTCACTGCCTCTGGAGTCTTCTGCAGGCTGCTGATGTGAGGCGTTCAGAGATTAATTACACCATTTACCAACACAGAGCCCCTGTACTCGCATGGGGGTTACCGCCAGATAAACCCAATGAAAACCCAAAGTCCCTAAAGCCAAAGATCATGCAGTGATCCTGGCTTCCTTTATTCTATGAAACGGTGGCAGAGAGCTCATAGAACCGACTTAGACTCTGCTGAGACCTGCCACATGGCTGTGAATTCCCTCCACCCTATAGTCAAACTGCACACTGAATCGTCCGAAGCTGTAGCTTCCTGGTCGAGGAGGCAGATCCGGACACTCGAAATACAAAGGTGGACAGAGATTAAGACTAGCCCAGGCTTTGAGAAAGAAAACAGCACCCATCTGAGGTCTCTGCACTGTGGTGGCTGCAGGCTGCACCTTGCCCAACATCACACCCTGTCCCATTTGAAACTGATCACGTGTCTGCAGTCCCCTGGTGTCACAGCTGGTCACAACTGTGCCAGATACTCTCTGGACTGACCCAGTTTTTGATGCTTCTGCTTTAGCAAGGTCTGGCTGGAGTCTCAGGAGAGTGTGCTCCCCACACTAGGACGAAATGAAAAATAACACATTCATTGAAGCCTCCTTCCCCCACAGCTCTGAGTGAATTAACATATGTTGACTGAGACACTGGGACTGAGTGGCAAGTGATCCTTTCTGAAAGGCACAGACCTACCTTTGGTGACCCTGTACACAGGGGTCTAAGCCCGACCCTGACAATGGCCACTAGTTAGCACATCTGAGGTGCCAGCCACCTGCTCCTTCCCTCCTCAGCCTCACTGGGTTGTGGCACGGAAGGTGTCAGCCCACTGTGAGGGAAGGCAGGTCTGTCTGCCTCGAACACCCAGAACTTCTGTCCTTTGTACTGGCACCTACCTCTGCAACAAGTCTTGTTTCCGTTGGGTGCTCCCCTAGAACAGAGTGTGTGCTGAGGTGACAGACAGACATTCCTATTCCACATGGGTCGGCAGCCTTCAGCTACTGCTCTCTCCCCTGTTATGTAAGGGTGCAGGGATCTCTCTGCCCCTGTAGTTCCTGGGCCTTATGGCACTTGCCCCTCCCTGCTCATCACACCACCCAGCTCTGGTCCTCCTAGTACCAATCCCTGGTCCTCACAGGACCCAGACTCTGGTCCTCTTAGTACCAATCCCTGGTCCTCACAGGACCCAGACTCTGGTCCTCCTAGTACCAAACATTGGTCCTCACATACTCAGACTCTGGTCGTCTTAGTACAAAAGCCTGGTCCTCATAGTACCCAGACTCTGGTCCTCCTAATACCAAACCCTGGTCCACACAGTACCGAGACTCTGGTCTTCCTAGTACCAATCCCTGCACCTCACACTATTCAGACTCTGGTCCTCCCAGTACCAAACCCTGGACCTCACAGTACCCAGACTCTGGTCCTCCCAGTACCAAACCCTGGACCTCACAGTACCCAGACTCTGATCCTCCCAGTACCAAACCCTGGACCTCACAGTACCCAGACTCTGGTCCTCCCAGTACCAAACCCTGGTCCTCACAGTACCCAGACTGTGGTCTTCCTAACACCAATCCCTGCTCCTCACAGTACCAAGACTCTGTTCCTCCTAGTACCAATTCCTGGTTCTCACAGTACCCAGGTCCTCTTGCTGCCAAACCCCGGTCTTCACAGTACCCAGACTGTGGTCCTCCTGGTACCAATCCCTGCTCCTCACAGGACCCAGACTCTGGTCCTCCCAGTACCAATCCCTGCTCCTCACAGGACCCAGACTCTGGTCCTCCCAGTACCAAACCCTGCTCCTCACAGTACCCAGATTCTGGCTGGTCCTCCTAGTACCAAACCCTGGTCCACACAGTACCCAGACTCTGGTCCTCCTAGTACCAAACCCTGCTCCTCACAGTACCCAGACTCTGGTCCTCCCAGTACCAAACCCTGGTCCTCACAGTACCCAGACTCTGGTCTTCCTAGTGTCAAACCCTGGTCCTCACAGTACCCAGAGTCTAGTTCTCCTAGTACCAAACCCTGGTCCTCCTAGCACCAAACCCTGGTCCTCACAGTACCCAGACTCTGGTCCTCCCAGTACCAAATCCTTGTTCTCACAGTACCCAGGCTCTGGTCTTCCTAGTACCAAACCCTTGTTCTCACAGTGCCCAGACTCTGGTCCTCCCAGTACCAAACCCTGCTCCTCACAGTACCCAGACCGTGGTCCTCCTAGTACCAATCCCTGCTCCTCACACTACCCAGACTCTGGTCCTCCCAGTACCAATCCCTGCTCCTCATAGTACCCACACTCTGGTCCTCCTAGTACCAATCCCTGGTCCTCCTAGTACCAAACCCTGCTCCTCACAGTACCCAGACTCTGATCTTCCTAGTACCAACCCTTGTTCTTACAGTACCCAGACTCTTGTCCTTCTAGTACCAAATCCTGGTCCTCACAGTACCCAGACTCTTGTTCCTCCTAGTACCCAACTCTGGTCCTCATAGTACTCAGACTCTGGTCTTCCTAGTACCAAACCCTGGTCCTTACAGTACCCAGACTCTGGTCCTCCAAGTGCCACACCCTGGTTCTCACAGTGCTCAGACTTTTGTCTTCACACTGCCCAGTCCCTGGCCCACCCAACCCTTCTTATTTACATACCGCCATGCTACAACTCAAGGGGTAACCTGGCACCCATGAAACATGTAGACATCTCTTCTGTCCCCGTGTGTGTGTGTGTGTGTGTGTGTGTGTGTGTGTGTGTGTGTATGTGTGTGTGTGTGTGTGTACATGATGCATGATGCTCCTGGTCTGGGAACGAGAAAATGACTTTAGAATTTCATTTGCACTTCTTTTCATTCACTGGACAGAGCACTTACTTTTGCTGTCTTCCTGATGAGGTAATGAGAGAGCAAAGGTCCTGTGTATTATTGTAGAGAGGTAGCACCCGAGGTCTGGCTCAGTAACACTTGAGGCTGGGTGTTTGCAGAGGCCTGTGGTGGCAGAACCTGACTTGGAGAACTCGCTGAGTCTTTCAGAACTCTCAAGGTTGAATGAAGCAAGTCTAGAGCTGCTTCCTGGGTTTCCTGGGTCTAGGATAGGCTGAGCTCAGGGGCAGCCTAGCTCAGGGGCAGCCTAGCGCAGGGGCAGCCTCGCACAGAGGCAGGCTGGGAAGCAAGCACATGTTCTTCTTGCCTTTGCTTCACCTCTCTGCTTCCTCGACTGCCTCTGACCCCGCTCACTTGGCACACACTGTGACAGTGACTGTCACCTTGGACTTGGCCTCCAGCATCATGAATCCAGTGTCAGCAGCTGACACCGTGCAGACAACTTTGCTGACACCTTCTCAGGAAATGCTGTGCTTCTAAAGATACCCCTGTCCCTGAGCATTCGCAGCAAGTTCACACCTATCCCGACAGAAATCAGAGCACATTGTAGGCGATGGGAGTTGAACCTTCCAAACCCAGTCTTCGTGTCCTGGGAAGAAAACTGGACCACACTCAGAGAGACCAGGGAACTACCGGTGACAGGAACAGGCAGAATTCAGGCCTCTTGCTCCAAGACTATTTCCTCCTGCTCCACCACATACTCCTTTAAGTAAACTCTGCCGCCTTTAAAACAGTCACACACACACACACACACACACACACACACACACACACACCTGCCTCTTGGTTTTATGACCAGGATCAAAGAGCACGTGCAGACTTTGTAATCTGGAGAGAGGCATGATCACAGTTTACCAGGCAGAAGACAGGACTGACGGTTCACCCTACCAAGATGTTTGCATTTCTTACATACACAGCAATTTCCGTTGCTGTGTATGACAGGCATTTCTAGTCATCTTGATTTCATTAGAGCAATAAGATCACAGAACCTCAGTCTCCTGACACTCACTCTGGTCTTCAAAAGGACCCAAAGGCATTAACTAAACCTCATGTAGCATGTAGAAAACCCTTGAAGCTCAGACTCAAGGGACAAGCTTCTCACCCCGCTGCCGTGCCGGTAAGAGAGACTTTTTCATAACACTCCATGGCCTTGTTAATTATTCAGTTAAACTCATTTTCAATAACTATTTGAAAAGGCATCTGATTTCATGGCGCATTCTTAGAATGTTTCCTTATGGGACTAAAAAGATGACTCAGCAATTAGAAGCACTGGCTGCTCTTCCAGAGGACCAGGGTTCAATTCCCAGCCCCCACACAGTGCCTCCTAACTCCAGTCCTGGGGAATTCAACATCTCTTCTGTAGTCCCCTGGCACCAGCCACTCACATAGTACCCAAACATTCAAGTAAGCAAACACTCATGCACATGGAATCAATTTTAAAAGAATAACAAAAAAAAATGTTTCCTTATTTGTTGACATCTTGTGATCCCTCCCTTCCCCTCCCCTTGCCCTACAAAGGGAAGGTCAGAGCTCCTCTCCTTAGTTATTCTAAGACCGGCACCCATCCAGACTCCTCGTTCTCTAATACCAAGTCATCTGGATAGTCTGAGCACTTGAACAAAATCTCCAAAAGCAGCACCCTGCCCAGGAGTCAGGAGTGGGGCCCAAGGGGAGCACAGGACACTTCTGCCCAGCTCTGCCTGAAACTGCTGTGTGGACTTCTGCCACTCAGTGTCACAAAACCTCACATATGTCTAGGCCTAAAACATATAGGTTGCATAAGAAAGAACCTTTCTGGGAGTTCAGGCAATCCAGCACATGGCAAGCAAGGCCAAGGTCGAGTCCACCCAGAATCTTCTGCGCTGTGTGTCACTGTCCCTTCCCTTAAAGGCCATTGTCACTTGCTGCATTCTTTTGTCTGGTGTGTAGTGTGTGTGTGTGTGTGTGTGTGTGTGTAGGCCAGAGGTCACTGAGTGTGTCCCTCCATCTCTGTCCTCTCACATTTGGAGACCGAGTCCTTCTGTGAACATGAAGCTCACTGTCTCCGGCAAGCACCAGGGAGCACTCAAATCTTTGCCTACCCAGCATTGGGATCACAGGTTTGCAGCACCACACCTAGCTTTTTAAATGGATTCTGGGGCTCCAAACTCAGACTCCCATGTTTGTGTAGCAAGCCCTTTACCCCCTGAGCTGTCTCCCCAGCCCACTCACAGAAATCTATCATTCTGTCATGTCTTAGGAAGACTAGCTCACTAATAAATTGCATGCCTTTGTGAAAAGGAAGGGCTCTTAGGAGACCGGCTAAGCCATTTCTCTGAGGTCACCATGGGTTGACAGCTTCTTATTGCATTCCTTTCCCTGATTATGATCTGAAAGACTCTGGAAAGTTCCAGAGAGTCCTAGAAGGAAGTTATTCAGTAAAAATGCTACCTGTGCCTATAAGGACATGGCACCCATCAGGAGATGGGCTCCAGGCCAGGTCTCCCATGAGACTCTGGTGACGACACAGCATGGCGTAGACTAACAACTCTGGGATGCTGTCATCTTGTTGCAGAGAAGGCAAGTTTGTGTTCATCACTTCCCAAGCTCAAGGTTACCTGAGGTCACCTGCAGACTGTGACCAGTGCATGAGCCAGCAGATGGCTCCCTTCATAAGTCATGCTAAGCCCCTGGTAGTCACATTGAGGAGGCTGAGCTGGAGGAAGGCAAGTACCACAGGCAAACATAGTTCTGTTGGTTGTCACTGGTCCTCCATGCCCAGGGTGTGTGTGGCTTCTGTAATTAGCATATTGTGCTTCAGTCATGCCAAGTTTGTCATAGCAATGGTGTGATTACCCACCATTTTGGGAGGAAGATGCCTAAAGATAAAGTAGGGGCTCTCACAGAGGGGAGGTCCCAAACCGGGGCCTCATACATGTCCCTGTGCCTGCATTCTTTACCAGAGCTCCTTGGGGCACCACCAGGAAATGGAGTGTGCCTCCTGGGCCTTGACAGATAAGGAGTAACAGGCGCCAAGTCCCCAGAGCACATCAGGGAAGGTGGGACCCAAAGGGTGCTGCCCTAGCTTGCCTGTTCCCAGAGCCTCAGGTGTTTCCTCTCCAGTACTATCCCTACAGGGTGGGGCAGCTGTGCAGCGCATGCTTGAGATACAAAGCATACCTGTGACCCAGCCTCAAGGAAGCCAGCAGGGCAGGACATTTCTTCCTCATGACCAGTTGAGATAAACATGACTTAGGAATGAGCAGAGATGGCATGGGAAGGGTGCATAACTGGACGATACCTCGGTGAGTCGTCCTTCCCAGGAGTCAAGCCCCCAGGGGTGTGCTGTCCCAGCCTGTCTGGTCTCACAGACCTAGCAGCTTCCTGGTGACCCTGTTATTTTCTTTTGGAGAGTTCCATATCTTCCTATAAAAGCTGCCAGAGCTGAGCATCATTCCGAACCTCATAGATAGGCAGGGACAGAAATCCCAAGCTGGAGTCTGTGGAGCTGACTGCGGAAGCGAAGCGCGTGCTTGCCTCACAATCATAAAAGCCTGAGTTCTGTCTCCAAAGCCCACGGGTAGGTGGTATGCACTTGTAATCTCAGCACTGAGGAGGTGGAGACAGGTAGATCCCTAGGGCTCACTGAAGAGTCAGACTAGCCTGATCCCTGACCCCTAGATCCTAGGGAGAAACCCAGTCTCCAAAAGCAAGGTGGAGAGTGCCTGAGGAATGATGCCTGAAGTTGACTTCTGACTCCCCCTACCCCCCCACACACACACACGCATAAGTATTCACACACACTTGTACATTTGCACACACTCCTGCACGTGCATGTGTGCACATACACACATAGCCCTGTAGTTGACTCAGCCTGAGCTGGAGGGAACTGCTCTGCAGTCTCTAAGGAGCTCTATACTGTGAAGAATGTCCTGAGAGCAAGCTGGCAGCCTCAGGACCAGAAGTCTGCAGATTCACTCTGGTGATAGTTCACCAGAATCAGCTAATGCTCTTAAGTGATAAACTCAAGGGATGAAAGGGAATCAGGTTTCCACAGGTTCCATTTTTCTGCAGTTCTGGAACATTCCCCTAAAGTGAATTTCAATAACCTTCAGACAACATTCTGTGCTACAGCCATGCTTAGACTTAACAAGTCTCAAAAAGACAGGCTTATAATGAGCAGATGGATGAATTTCCTGACACTCCAAAGCAGAAATTCCGGGATTTGGAAGAAGAGACCCAGGAGAGAAGCCATCACTGAGACATATCCTTAGCTGAGAGGATGTTGGCAGAGAATGGAAGAGAGCCACAGAGGAAGCAGCCTGGACCCATATGCATGCTTACCACAAAGAGAGAGAGAGAGAGAGAGAGAGAGAACAGGATGGTGGGGGAGAGCTAGAACCAACCAGAGAGGCAGGGAGGGGACCTGCTCTGTCTGCTGCTTCCCAGTGACAAGCAATGTCACTTCTGCTGTGGAGGAGACCCCAGTCCAAAGAGCCAGAGACAGGGTAGGTGAGGAGGAAGATTCAGGGAGAGAGGAGCCAACTGTTTCCAACAGGGTGGAAGTTCTGGGACAGGAACACAAGGCCACTTAGCCCTTAATGAGTGTGGGTTCCTGACTCTCACACAACTAAGGTGTGGTGTGTGTACTGGACTGGATGGGGATGCCCATGAGCCAACAGCCAGCTGCTACTACTTCTTGGTTAAAGTAAGTTTACCTTCTGAAGTTACCCCTTATGCAACTGTGAATCAGTCCATCGTGTGTGTGTGTGTGTGTGTGTATGTGTGAATGAGCATGTATGTATATGTGGGTATAGTATATCTGTGTGTATGTCCATGTGTTCTGAGTATATATAGATTATGTCTGTATTTGTGTGTATATGTATGAATGCATGCCTTTGTGTGTGAGTGTGTATCTGTGTGTATGTGCATGTATATATGGATGTATGTCTATGTATATGTGCAGCTGCATGTGTGACTGTATGCCTGTGTGGGTACATGCATGCATACACATGCTGTTTAGCTGCCGTTTTGGTGATGCCGCTTGCTAACTGTTTCTGCGTTCTAAGCACAGACTGTTACAAGAATGTTGGCAATGGAGCAATGATTTCATGCGTGCTGACAAAAGAGTGAGGCAGAGGAGAGGGATGAGATGCAGAAAGGAGACAAAGACAGATGGAGTCGGGCTCAGAGAGAACTTAGACACCAAGGCCTAAGCCTGGCCACTTAGCGTCTGTCCCCTTGAGGTCTTTTATTTCCATCATGGCCCCTGCTCTATTGGCATCTTTCCTACTTTATTTTAAAAATCAAGGAAGCAAAGACTCCCACTCCTCCTATATGAGGCTGTGTCCACGTTCTAGGTGGGGATTATTTTATCTACTGGAGAACCCAGCATGTTAACTGAGGCACCTGAGACACTACCTCACTTAGTCCAGGTCATAATGTCAGCCTGTGGCCCTGGGGGTTCTTGGGGGGAATAGGAGTCTCTGTAGGAGGCCATGTACATGCTGAGCCTGGGATATGGGAACCTGGGCCACAGGAAGTGTTCTTGCTGCTGCAGAATCTAGCAGGAAGCCTCCTGTCCTGCAAAGGGAAGATGCTAGACTTCGGAAATGTTCTCTCTCCAAGTTATATTTCCTTTACTCATTTCTGGGACATAAGTCTCCATTTTCAACTAAACTCTACCCAGGTTTTCTTCAAAGAAGTCTTCTGAAAATTGTTTATCCTTTGTCTTCTTGGATATAATTTTAAGGTTGTGAATATTCAAAGACATTTGCTTTATTTTTAGCAAGTTTTTCAACCCCCGCCCCGCCCCCCAAAACAAACCAGCTTTAAGCTTACGTATGAGAGTGCGCTAAAGAGGAGCCTATTTTGTCAATAAAGACGAGTGTTTAAAACTGAAAAAAAAAAAAAGAAGAAGAAGTCTTCTGACCCACACTATCCTTTCCTTTAGTGGAATTCTTCCAGATTGGGTGTCTGTCTCCTCCCAAACACCACAGCATTCCTATGTGCGTGTCACAGTTCCACCATTGATGCTAAGAACGGTCTCTAAGAACATATGGTCTAGGGATAAAAAGCAGAGTCACTGGGCAATGCAGATATCTAAAGCTACAAAGGCTGGTAACCATGAGTGACTGACTAGTGATAAAATTCATGGGCTGGCTGTTGAGAATAAGGTTTCAAGGACTTGAAAAGGCAGAGAAGGGAACCCCTCTAGGGAGATTTTAAGCTTTGCCATGTTTACTCTCCCCTTTCCTCAGTCACAGTTACTGGGGTAGTTTTATAAAATTCGTCTCAATGGGCATGCTTTGGGAGATAGTATCCTGTGCGTGTTACAGTCTACAAATACAGAAAGACTTGTTTACTTGGTGACTCATTGAGACACAGAACAAATGCTTTATAAGTATTTGCTGAAAGCAGAAAGCCCTTGCCAGGACATGACCACATGAAACTGCAAGGGATTCTGGGAAAAGGTCTCCACTTGGACTGCTGTCTTGGCAAATAACCACAGGTGTGATTATCTGTCTTAAAGAATAAGGAAAGGGTGGGGGCTGGTAGAAGGTCTCTTCCATGCATATATAGCAAGAGCTATTATTCCCTCTCTTTCCATATATATAATATTTATTTTTGTGCATGTATGTATGTTTGTATATATGTATGTGTGCATGCATGTACACATGTGGCAAACAGAAGAACTTGTTCTCTTCTTCTACAATGTGGATCCCAGGGATGGAATTCAGATCCTCTAACGTGGTGGACAGTGACATTTATCCACTGAGCTATCTTGATGGCCCCAGGATCTGATCTGTAAAAACACTCACAAAAGCAGTTTTCTTGGGAATCCTAAGAGTGCTCTTTTGCATCACACATGGGGAAACTCCTTTCTGTAGAGCTGGACTGAAAGTCTGTCTGCATTGCAACTCTTCATCGAGTGAGAAAGTGTGGAAATCAAGCAAGGCAAAGGCACATTCAGACATTTCAGATGCATGAGTCATGGTTTGGTGACCCTTTATCTGCATGAAGAAAGGCAGATTCCTCAGGAATTTAGCTTAAATGAGATAAAATAATCTGATGAACTAGACCTGCTAATCCTCAGACCCGCCATCTATCTTCCTTTATAAGCCCTCGCCACTACACTGTCAGTGATGCAGGAAACCCTTAAAAGTCACTTCCAAGTTTTGAGCTTGATGTAAGTAGAAAGATCATCACTCCCTCCCTCAGTCTCCTGAGCGTCACTTCCTGAGCCATGCACAGGAAGGGGCTGGCGGGGCTAGTGTTGTGAAGTTTCTCAGTTTCAAAGGTTTACGGAAACGTGAGGGATAGAGCATACTGTGGCAAAAAATAATCCCGAAGCTCCATGGAAACGCCTATTTTGGGACCGATTTCTTGAACATGAACTCAGAAAAAAAGAAAAACACATTTTGTAATCAACAGCATGTCATTTAATATGAGAGAGAGAGAGAGAGAGAGAGAGAGAGAGAGAGAGCGCCAAGAGCACTTGAAATCTGTGAAATAGTACAGCTACCATTTATGTCCAGTGACGCACAAGACACCTATCTCCTTCAACATGTCCAAGTACACCCTACAAATGCTAAGCCATGAGCCCTGGTAAGCAGTGGACACAGGCAATACACATGAGCAGCTCCTGGCCACTATAGACTTGATATCTGGACAGCAACTGTGGTCACTCTTTCACAGGAGCAGCTTTTGGGAGGAAGATAAGGTGGCGTGGATGCCAGTCTACTGTCTCTCACAAATATGCCTCAGGGAGGTTTGCACAGAGTCCGTTTTGCCACTGTGTTTGTGTTAATCTCAGAGCTTTGAAGAGAAAAAACACAAACCCAGATAATGGCCAAATTAATTAAGGCAGGCGATTAATTCGAGCAAGTTTGTTTATTTGTGTATATGGGGTATCTCTCTCTAAAGGAAGGGTTCAAGAGATCAACATTGGAAATGAGTAAGATAAGAGGAGTAGGGGGCTTCCAAGTATGATATTTGGCAGGTAAATAGGTAGAATTACAGAAGCACAGCAAGGTGGTCATAACAACATAGTCTCAAGAAACTTTTGAATCAAGGACATAATTGTTGTCTCCTGGACGAGGCAGTACAGAACTATTTGCAGTTAAGGTTGCAGGTGGGGTATAGCCCAATCCTTGAGAAACAGAGATTTAATCATTAACAGGAATGAAGCTAGTTTGCTTTTTAAACCTAAGATGGAGGTAGGCTGATTATCAATTGCACTCAGAATTATTTCTGAAACGCCCTATGCACATTTATGTAATACTCCAAGGTCCCTTGCAAGTTAAGTAGTTGCTTTTTGCTTTCTCTCTTTCCCCACCTCCCCATCCACGACTCTCAGAGGCTCTCCCCCCTGCCCTTTCCTTCACTTGGCTGTGGAGTTTGCGTCTTGGCTAATGGTGTTAAGCAATGCCAGGGCTTCACAGTGCATGGGCATTTCGGCCATTTGCCCTTCCGTTGGCCTTGGCAGTTTGCGTGGAGGCTCTTGCAGCTGGAAAGTCATGTCTCAGCCTCAGCAATATATGTTAAAGGTAGAGAGGAGATGCTGTCTTCTCAGCTGCTGGCCGTTCTTTCTACCCAGGAGGTGAGGCCTGAACACTGGAGACAGACAGGAACAATCTACCCCTCAAACATCCTTACCCTGACCCCAGCCTGACCACCCCTACAGCTCCCAGGTTTCCTGGTCACCCCAAGGCAGATGAGAACTAGATAACTTCAAAGGCATAAGTAATTGAAGCTCAAAGGAGTGGAGCCTCACCCAAGGTCACCCTCCTGAAGGCTCCATCAGGACGGGATCTCACTTGTCCTGTTTGCCCTTCAGAAAGTCTAAACTCCTTGCAAAACACAGGTGAGAAATTACTGAGGAGCCAGGAACCTGAGTCACTGACGCCTTCCACAGATGGCCAGGGACTCCCTTCCAGCTGGCTCCTCCAGGGTAAATTTTGGGAGTGCATAATCAGAAGTAGAAATCACAGTAAAGACTGGGTTGCCTCCTACCACATCGGGGTAACTATCCCCAAGAGTTTGCTTCAGGCTCCAATTGGCATCGGAGACAGTCTTAGAACAGACACTATCCAAGACTGCCTGAAGTCCTGCGGGCTGAGAAACTGATCAGTGTAGAAGAATGTCACAGTCTCATGGCACGTGGATGTCTCCCTCATCCCAGTCCTCTATTTTATCCAGAATGTCCTTAGTTATCCAGGGGTAGCCTGCGAGTCCACCAGGCTTATCCAGGGGCAGCCTGCACATCTACCAAGTTTATCCAGAGGCAGCCTGAGCATCCACCAGGTTTATTGAGGGGCAGCCTGCCCGTCCACCAGGCTTTTTGAGGGGCAGCCCGCGCATTCACCAGGGGTCTTCCAGAGTCTATGATGCCACCATATTTTCTCTCTTGCTCCAATACATAGATTCACTGCAAAACTGAACCGAAAATAAGGCTGACTGCAGACAAAGGCAGCTCTTCCCAGCTGCAGCTGGTGGTTCACGTTCCCAGTCCCCTAGCAGGGCCTAAGGGCAGTCATGGGATTTAACAAGGCTAACTGTCATCCAGGGCCAGAAAACAAAGGACCTGCAAGCTTCTTTGTTACCACACTCTAAGCAAGGACACAGTCCCAGAGGGCTAGCCTCAGGAGGCCTGGACTCCTGTGATCACTTTGTGTCACTTGCCTTTCTTCTGCCTCTTCATCTGTCCTACACAGAAGACTAGGTCACATCAAACCAGTTTTATTCATTGTTGTTTCTATTTTAAAGGCAAGTTCATACAATGTAGCCCTGGCTTTCCTGGAACTTACTATGTAGACCTAGGCTGGCCTTAGCCTCCCTGTACACCGTGTCTCTTCACTATAACTAAGTTTATTTAGAAATTTGGTTGGTGATTTTGTTATTGCAGTGGCTGGCAGTTCCATCTGGCACCCTTGGGATTTTGAAATATTGGTGGAAATTGTCACCCCAGGTATCCGCATGGAGTCTCTCTACAAAGTCTGATGAAGCATTGGCTTCCAGGGACAGCTAAGCTTGAAGAGTCTGGATCAAACCAGTTCCCCTTTGTCCAGGATACTTAGGTGTAGGGGGAAGGAGCTGATAACTAAATTCTGGTTCCCTAATTGTTTCTTGATTGAGTCAATATAGATGACAGAAGCTAATCGCTGGGTGAAGAGAATAAGATGGGTTTTCCGAGTCCCAGGAGGGAGAGGAGGGGACAAGGAGAGATTTGGGGATTCAGACCAGGCTGTGGGAGGAGAGGAAGTAGCAGACACGCAACTCTCAGGGACCAATAGTTTGCAACCTTCATAGGTGGCTGCAGAGGCTAAGGAGGATGGGGCAAGATATCGCCCAGCAGTTGTGTTATCTGGCTGGTTTTAAAATATTAAGGCTGTCTGGTGTTTTCCATCCATGGCGATAAGGGCACAGCCGTGGGGCGGTCTTTAGAGGTTTGGTGGAGCTAGCCGTGGGAACTGGGTGAGACGGCCATTGCCAGTACCAGGCAAAAAGCAACTGTGCATTTTTAAAATTACATGCGACATATAGGTGGCCCCACAGTTTCAGCTTGGGACACATCTTGGAGGCTTGCTTTTGGAAGAAGGAAGCATCACAACTGGGATTTTTAAAATGGCATGGAATTAGAGGTCAAAGTTCAAAATGAGAGAATGCATTCCTAGACTCAAGGCACAAACAGCCTGCAAGCTTGGGTCGGTCCACAGGAAATGGAAGGCTCGTTCTTTCAGTCTTTCCCTCTCCACTTGTTTTAAGCTCCCAAGCCCTCAAACCTACAGCTCCTATTGACAGGGATGTTTCAGAACAGTTGTGCCAGTTGAAATCAAGAAGAAGACATTGATAGACCAGACATGGGTGCTGAAATCATCTACCTAGGAAGCCTTGCCTTTTTCAGACCACACACACCAAATACAGATGTCACCCTGTACTTCCTCATTGGTAGTCATTGTCAGGACCTTATCTTTCATTTGCCAGGGCATGGTGGCTACTTCCTGGAAGTGGCCTCAAGAGAGCCCTTTAAAACCCTACTCAGCCCCATCTATCTACACCCTTTCTAGCCAGCTGCACAGCAGAAAACAGGGGTGGCTTCCCCTTTGCATGGGGCTATTGCTACCACACACATGGGTCCTGTACCCAGAGGGGAGTGCTATGCTGTGGGCAGAATCACAGAATAAGTTCTTGGTGCTGTTTTCAGTTGTACATTGAGCAATACTTTATCTCATAATTTGGAGTGAGTGGCTGAGGGGTCTACAGAGATAAGTCGTAAAGGTGGGAGAACAGAGATGGAGAACAGCTGTTTCTTAGTTACCATCCTGAAGACGTAGTCAGAAAGCTGGACAACTCACATCAGGATGCTTGTGTTGTGCTTTTTTAAGGATTAAAGGACTGGGGTGCTATACTGGGGTGCTATAACCAAGTGAAATCTGCAAGGTTTGGGAATCTGCCCTGTGCTGGCTAGTCTTATGTGTCAACTTGACACATTTTAGAGTCATCAGAGAGAAAGGAGCCTCCCTTGAGGAAATGCCTCCACTAGATCCAGCTCTAAGGCATTTTCTCAATTAATGGTCAATGGAAAGGGCCCAGCCCATGGCTGGTGGGACCATCCCTGGGCTGGTATTCCTGGAGTCTAAAGAAAGCAAGCTGAGCAAGTCAAATGAAGCAGGTTAGTAAACAGCGCCCTCCATGGCCTCTGCATCAACCCCTGCCTCCAGGTTCCAGCCCTGCTTGAGTTCCTGTCCTGACTTCCTGGGATGAACTATGATCTGGAAGTATGAGCCAAGTAAACCGTTTCCTCCCCAACTTGCTTGGTCATGGTCATGGTCATGGTGTTCTGCAATAGGAACCCAATCTAGGGCATACACTGTTCTCTCTCTCTTTCCCCAAAGGTCAGACAATGGCTGCTTTTAGGCTGGAAGACTGGAAACCCAGTCTGGTGACTCCATATCAGTTAATCCAGTTTGTGGGGCCACTGAGAGGGAAACCTATACCCAGGCATCAGCATCTCTTCTTTCTCTCTTCCTCATTTCCCCTTCCTCTTCCTCATCTTCTTCCACTGTTGTTGTTGTTTCTTTTAGAAGTTCAGGGTTTTCTCTTTTGTTTTGTACTTTTGAAAAGGAATCCATATGACCCACTAACCCTGTCTGGCTTTGAACTTGCTAAATAGCTGAGGGGGGACTTGAATTGCTGAACTCCTGCCTCCATATCACAAGTGCTGAGATTACTTGTGTGAGAACCACTCACGTTTAGTCTTCTTTAGTTACCAAAGTGCTCCAGGTGTCGGGGAAATGGAAAGTCAGGTGTTGGGCTCCTCACGTCCGTGATAAGAGTGAGATTTAAAAAGCAAAATGTGCCTTTTACTGGGGCTGTGTGTGTCATGCTTTGCTCCCACTTTAAAAATCAGAGGTACTGGCACGACCCTTTCATTACACTTCCTGGGTTTGATAGGGGAGCAAGCTCTTGAGTGCTCACACCTTTAAATGACCCTAAACTGATTTCCTAGAAGAATCAGATCACAGACTGAACAAGTGTTCAGTATGAAAGGATTGGTTAATCGTGGCCAGAACTTGCTTTGTTGGGAATGATTTTGGCCAAATTCTTTAGCTCTGTGTATCTTTTGGAAAAGAATAGTGTGTGTGTTTGCTGCTAAGACTGTGGCTAGGAAATGAAAATAAGGAGGACGTGCTTGTCTTTATCCAACTTTATCTTCCCTGGAAATTCTGCACATTCCTTGGATAGTTGTATAAGAAACAGCAGTGCTCTGGCCTTGTCCATCCATGATGGCCAACCTCTTCAGGAGGAGGCATGGACATCTGTCCTTCACCTTCCATTCAGAAAATTATACAGAACATTTTCTGACATCTCAGCTCATCTTCCTCGCCCATGCTCCTCCCCATCCCCACCCCCACTCTGTTACCCTCAAATATGAGGTGGAGTTCTGGGTATTGCATCTATGTTTGATGGTCGGCGGGGT
Organism: Tokudaia tokunoshimensis; assembly: GCA_036184795.1. NCBI lineage: Eukaryota > Metazoa > Chordata > Mammalia > Rodentia > Muridae > Tokudaia > Tokudaia tokunoshimensis. The sequence continues at coordinate 60,203,067 of BTHU01000017.1, forward strand.
CTTGAGTGGGCAGACATCGTTATAGATGACCACACACTCAAAAGTTGGTCACTGAGCAGAGTTGGACGTTGCTGTCATTCTGTTTTCTATCTTTCCCTGAGAGCCCAGGAGCAATATTTGTTGGCAACTTTGGATTTGTCTCTTTAATTCTCAGGGACTACTGTGTGTCATGGGATTGACTTCCGCAGCTGACACTTCCTCTTCTCTTCTAGCTCTTGAACGCCCTTTGGGTTGCCATGGGAAACCACTCTGGAAAGCGAGAATTATCTGCTGAGAAGACCAGTAAGGTAAGGCTCGGCTGAGGCCAACTCTCCGGCCCGTGGCTTTAGTTCAGCCAAAGACAAAGTGGAGCTTTAACGAGAACAGTTCCTGAATGGCTGGGTGGAGGCTGGGTCCTTGCTGCTGTTAATAGATATTGTTTTCATTTACTCAGGAGGATTGCCCCTCAGTGGGTACGTCATGGCTTGGGAAGCAAATGAAGGAGGAGAGGGATGGCTTGGCACATGGTGGGAGGGAAAGAAAGAGGGAGATGGGGAAGAGGAAAAGGTCCCACCTGTGATCCACTGTACTCATCCTAGACTCAGTATTCTCAGGAGAACAGAGCCTGTAGGGTCCCTTTGCTCTCTTGAAAGCTTTTATCGTTCAACATTCCTTATTTGTAAAAGTATTCCCAAACTTCACTACCTACTGTCAAAGCTGTGAACCCCGTTCCTAATCCATAACGAACCCTCATTCCCTGTGTTAGCATACTTCTCTGCTCTGTAGAGAAAGGCCCTGGCTTTGGGTTGTGAGGCTGAACCTCCATCTCAGGTGTGGTCAAAGGGTGGCAAGTAGGTGGGCTGTTTCTTCTGCCTTCTGAGGTCAGCTGTGGGAAATGCAGGTAGATTGGGGGTTTCCCCCATGGAATCAACAACATCTCTCCTGGTCCCCACCCAGGGTCTTGCTCTGCCCTGTCTGTGCCTTTTGGAGTCCCCCAGCAGGTTCACATGAAGATGCTTAGTTGTGACATGCAGGCTCCTTCCTCTACCGCATATCCCACACTTGTATGACCCAGGTTTTCCCCAGAACATGGGTTATCCCCTCCACTGTCAGAACCTCACACTGCCCATGACCGCAGGTTGATGACAGCCCAGCCTCAGGCTGCCAGGCTATTGGTTTTCAGTTCTGTCCCTTCCCCATGCCTTCTACAGCTTGTCACAGAATGTTTGGAAAGCACAGAGAGCAGGAAATAAATATAAATAAATAAATAAATAAATAAATAAATAAATAAATAATTAATTTAGATAGCATTCTCCTGCCTCCGGGCAGATACTCACCAGCTTCCTCTCCTTGGTGGGTTTCTCTGCACTGCTTCTCCTGGTGGGGTCTGACCAGTGTCATTGTTATATTCTGAGCGTCTCCACACTCAGCATCTTCACATGGACCCTACGTGACCACAGAGAACTATTGCCTAAATTTTTGTCCACTCTCCGTCACTGAAGAATCATTTCTGATCATAAGGAAATACAGTCTTAGTTACTTTTTTAAATTGTGTCACAATATGACCAAAGCCATGGTTCACTTGGGTTATGGCTCCAGAGGGATACAAGTCCAGCATGGTGAGGAAGTGCAGCTGCAAGCAGCAGGCTTGTCAGCAGGAACAGGATGCTGAAAGTTCACATCTTGAACCAAAGCATGAGGCAGAGCATGAACTGGAAATCGTGTTGATCCATTGATCCTTTAAACTTTCAAAGCCTGCGCCCAGAGACATGCCTCCCCCCAGTGACATGCCTCTTCCAGTGACATGCCTCCCCCAGTGACATGCCTCCTCCAGTGACATGCCTCCCCCCAGTGACATGTCTCCTCCAGTGACATGCCTCCCCCAGTGATATACCTCCTCCAGTGACATGCCTCTCCCAGTGACATGTCTCCCCCAGTGACATGCCTCCTCCAGTGACATGCCTCCCCCAGTGACATGCCTCCCCCAGTGACATGCCTCCCCCAGTGACATGCCTCCCCCAGTGACATGCCTCCTCCAGTGACATGCCTCCTCCAGTGACATGTCTCCTCCAGTGACATGCCTCCCCCCAGTGACATACCTCCCCCAGTGACATACCTCCTCCAGTGACATGCCTCCCCCAGTGACATGCCTCCTCCAGTGGCATGTCACCCCCAGTGACATGTCTCCTCCAGTGACATGCCTCCCCCAGTGACATGCCTCCTCCAGTGACATGCCTCCTCCAGTGGACATGCCTCCCCCAGGGACATGTCTCTCCCAGTGACATGCCTCCTCCAGTGACTTGCCTCCCCCAGTGACATGCCTCCCCCAGGGACATGTCTCTCCCAGTGACATGCCTCCCCCCAGAGACATCCCTCCCCCCAGAGACATCCCTCCCCCCAGTGACATGCCTCCCCCAGTGACCTACCTCCCCCAGTGACATGCCTCCCCCAGTGACATGCCTCCCCCAGTGACATGCCTCCTCCAGTGACATGCCTCCCCCAGTGACATGCCTCCTCCAGTGACATGCCTCCTCCAGTGACATGCCTCCCCCAGTGACATGTCTCCCCCAGTGACATGCCTGCCCCAGTGACATGCCTCCCCCAGTGACATGCCTCCCCCAGTGACATGTCTCTCCCAGTGACATGCCTCCCCCCAGAAACATCCCTCCCCCCAGAGACATGCCTCCCCCAGTGACATGTCTCTCCCAGTGACATGCCTCCTCCAGTGACATGCCTCCCCCAGTGACATGCCTCCCCCAGTGACATGCCTCCCCCAGTGACATGCCTCCCCCAGTGACATGCCTCCCCCAGTGACATGCCTCCCCCAGTGACATGCCTCCTCCAGCGACATGCCTCCCCCAGTAACATGTCTCCCCCAGTGGCATGCCTCTTCCAGTGACATGTCTCCCCCAGTGGCATGTCTCCCCCAGTGGTATGCCTCTTCCAGTGACATGTCTCCCCCAGTGGCATGCCTCTTCCAGTGATTCATCTCTTCCAGCAAGGCCACATCTAACTGCATCCAAACAGCACCACCAACTGGGGACCAAGTGTTCAATGCTTGTACCTTGGAAGCAGGGTCATCCTCAGCCAAACTATCACATACGCCCAGTTTCTGAGCCCCCGCCCCCATCCCACCACCACCTAATGCATAGAGGAAGAAAAACTGCTCAAATTCTTTTTCATCCATCTTGTGTCCAACATAAAACAGTGTGCCTACCACTACAGACAAAAGATGATGTGTGACCCTCACACAGAAGCACTTTTCAAAAGTCTGCTGCCCCTTTGCTGTGGCCTGGATAGCATTTATTTTATAACAACAAACAGTAAGGCCTCTTTGTCTGACTCCAGGTGAGATTCAGTTTTCCACATCAGCCGAGAAGACAATCACACACAATTTTCTAGCTCATCCCCTGCAGGGGCTGAGAAGTTTTGTGCTTCCATGCTAGGACTTCACCTGAAAGTGTGAAGCAGGATTATCCAGCATCTCAACCACTGGTTTATAAATATGTAAAAGACCAGCTGATAGTGAGTGGAGTGGAGGTGACTCACTACTATAACAGTTAAATTATGCTGATGGTGGTTTTGTGGCAGTGGTTTTCTGTAATGCTGGACCCTGGCAGGTTTATGCAACCTTGGCCAAGGTTGCTTTGATTAGAATCTACTCTCACCAAAATCAAAAATGTTCACGCAGCGCCCGGCCGACATAGCCTGAGACATCCCACCTCTCAGAGAGACTAATTTGAAACCCCAGCTTCCAAAAGCCTCAATGACTCCTTCCTGTTGTCTACACTGTAAAACAACACAGTTACAGTTACACTTTGATTTACTTATTTCTGTCAAAGGAAGATGGCAACTCCCAAGTGAAGTCTTTCTTGGGCCACCATTCTCTGAAAACGTTCTTTTAAAGCTCTGATGATTTAAAAGCCACAGAGCTTTAAAACTATAGCTTCCATATATAAGAGTTCTTTCCCAGCTAAACATGGGCTTTTTGTTGCTCTTGAGAACCCAAGGGAAAGATCATCTGCTTCAGGGCCTTGGGCTGTACTCCCCACAGGGAGAACTTGCCTCGGTTGGTTATCCACCCACCGATCTGGAGCCACAGACTGGGATTGGAGCAAGGAACTGCAGACTCCTTTCTCCCTTGAGGAATTCCCCTCCACCTACACTGAGGTACAAGAGCAACCTAACAAGGCTTCCCTGTCTCTCCTCACAAATTCAGCGTCACAGCTGCATGCAGTTGGTCTTCTCAGTTTGTCTCTGAATGTCCACAAAACAGAAGAGTTGCCCACAACACTATGCCTCCAAGGGTTGAGCACCCCACCCACTACAGCAGACGCTCAGGTACTTGGCAGATAAAGCCTAGTTAGCACTCTTCTGTTACACGGAGACCTTCTCCCTGACACTCCAGGCTTTGTTGATCAAGAGTCCCTGACCTCTTCTCCCTATGCACCATGCTCAAGTTATCAAGCAAGGATTTTTCACAGAGGGAAACACAGCCTAAGAATGTCATTACGGTCTTCCTCGCCTGCTGAGGAAGACCTTTAAGAAGTGAGGGGAAGAGGTCAAGTGTGCCACGCTGTGATATTGGCAATCTCTAGCTGAGACTCTGCTAGGGGATCCAGGTCCTGCCATCCAGCTGAAAAGGAGGGTGCTGGAGTCCCAAAGGGGAACAGAGACCACTAGTTGGGGGCAGGGGACTGGATTCCTGAGTCATGATGCAGTCTTGGAGACTGGGTGTCAGTTCCTCCAAGTACTGTTCCTACTTTCAGAGACAGGGAAGTCCCCATCTTCTGCAGCACCTTCTCAGTCATGAACAGCTGTCCCTCACTAATTTGCCAGACTTTCACCAATTTGTCCATTCTATGCCCAGTGTCCGTCTGTGCTACCACAATTTGAGAAACCAGGGAAGGAATTTACTTCAACTGTCCTAGGTAGTTCAGGTGATGCATTCAAGTATCAGCTCAGAGAACCACACTCATGAAAGCTTCTAGGGATGAGAAAGAAATTGCTTCCAGGAGCTAAAAGCAGCCGCTTGCCAGTGACGGATGCCCAGGGCTCATCAGTCCTGGTGTTAAGACTCTGTCCCTTTAAGCTGGCCACTAGAGGAGGGCATTGCCATAGTTAGTACAGTTCATGAAGGTTTCAAGCCACTGACTACTTGGGAGGACCCACGTGCTCAGAATGGTGGGCATTGATTTCTCCTCCCACTTAGTTTGCTCTTTAGAGCTTTCGTGATAGCCATGCTGCCCACTGGTGGCCCAGTGAGTGTCCAAGACCCACCAGATGACTTCAAATGCAACACTGGTACTAATTTGCACCTCTTTGGGGAACCAGGCCTTCTCTGGACTGGCCCAGAGGTAGCCAGTGCTGAAACCCAATAGATAGAGAAGACTAACCCTTTAAGACTATTTTTATTCTCATGGGTCACAGGATGGATGTCTGGGGTCCAGCAGTCCACAGGGTGGGTCTCCTGTCAGCCTTCGTAGGCTGCCTCTCCTCTGTGTGTCCTCTTCTCTGTGTGTATACATAGCTGGGCCTAACTTCCCTTTCTCCTATTGAAGAAGGGCCCACGCTAAGAGCAGAAGCTTAACTGAAGATGCCTATCTTTGAAGACCCCATCTTTAAATATTTTCTGAGGTGCTGGGAGTTAATATTTCAGTGGATGGATTTGGAAATAGACAATTCAGTTCTCAACACATGTACTATTTGATAAGCCCTGGTAACCACTGGGTAGTAGAGAGATTAGTGAAGGCCTAGCTTGGCACTTGGCTTCAGCATCTGAGCCTTCACTTGAGAAGCTATCAATTCCTCCTGTTAGACATATGCCATGGCACAGCCTACTTTATCATCCTGTCTCTCTCCAGAAAGACCCTACCACAGTGCAGGCTCTACCATACAAGACACCTCAAGAACTGGCCTAACCCACAGGGTCTGCAGACTCCTATGTTTTATCTTCTTGGCATACTCTGGCTGGACATGGAACTTGTAATTCTTAAGTGACTACATTCCTTCAAAGTCCAGATATCTACTGTGGCCTATTAGTCCACTCATGCATCCACAGTGTCTTCTTAAACACCTAGGGAGTGCTTGGCACTACTATACTCAGATGATAATCTCAGCTCATGTCACCAGCTACTTAGATGACGTTGGGCTACAGACACCTCGGGACCATGACATTATACTCTGAATGGAAGAACAGTGGCACAGGGGTCCAGTGAGGGTCACTGCATTCAGAGACATAACAGGAACGCAACAAGGCACTAGTGCTGCTTAGCTCTTATCGTCAAGTTGACAGACCAGAGAATCACCTGAGGAGAAGAAACCTCAGTTGAGGAATTGCCTTGATCAGATATGCCTGTGAGAGATTGTCTTGACTAATGAATGATGTGGGAGGACCCAGTCCACTGTGGGCGGCACATCCCCTAGGCAGATGGTACTATGCTGTATAGCAAAGCTAGGTGTACACAAACTAGTGAGCAATCTGGTAAATGGCATCTCTCCATGGTTTCTGCTTCAGTTTCTTCTTGAGTTCCTTCTCTTAATTCCGTCAGTGATGGATGTCAATCTGAAACAAAGTGTTTTCTCCTCCCACTTGCAATATGGCCAGAAGGTTCTATCATATCAACAGAAGACAAATTAGACTAGTGCTGCAGAGTGGGCCCGCCGAGTAAGCCCGAAGGAGCCTCGGACCTTGGAGAAAAGATGTGGCACCTTTGCGGATCTGAGGATTGGGCTGAGATCAGAACGTTCTGAGAACTGGGCCAAGTATGTTAAAAATATTGTAAGGAGGTGGAGGAGGAGGAAGAAGAAGAAGGAGAAGGGAAAAGAAGAGGAAAAAAAAAGAAAAGAAAAGATGTTTTGGTACTCACCATAGCATCCTTTCCCACAAATCTCTTCAGACTCTGGAGGCCATGGGGTCTGTGACTCAACTAACATCTCTCCCATACCAGCTTCCTAGACAGGGAGAGCCCATGTCCTTAAAGATCCTGGCTCTATTGTTCATCATGACTCTTGTCATAGAGGATGCTGGGAACCTGGGTCCATTTTAAGAACTGCTGTTATTGAGGTGGCTAGCGTCTTCACACCTCCTGGAATCTTCATTTTTTTTTCATAGTGCCAGATGAAGGGAGTGCTTATCCCTCAGCACATGCTGCTGAGGAGACAGCCTGAAGGACATCCCACAGGTCAGCCGCATCCCCAAGGGGCCTGGAGACTGGAGTGCCATTGTTCCTTATACCTTTCCCAGACCAGCATCTTACAGAGAAGAGGGGTTACCCTGTGAAGTGCAGAGGGCAGATTCATCACTAGAGGCAGTTAATAGATAAAGGGGAATGTGAGAAAGTGGCCATGGGACAGGCGAGACAGCATGTGACCCTTCAGCCACCTCTGCCTTCAAGGGAGGGGCCCGATGCTTAGCCACACTGAGTATAACCCTCAGAAGCCAATGACACCATTGTCAGAGCTCAGAGTATTCTTGCCAGGCTCAACAGTTCACCAGCTTTGCTCTGTTGGTGAGGGGAAGTCACTGGAAAGTTCTGGAAGAGTTCTGGTCTTTACAGTTCTCTGGGTTCACCCCAAGCTTTCTCCCCACCCACCTGATAGACTGGGAACTTTCATTGGACATTAGAATCCTCTCACATTGGCTTTTGGGTGAAGAAGTTTTTGATCCTTCCCTTGGGGTAACCCCACCTTTGGCAAATAACCTGCATGATTTAATCATTGTCAGCCTCACTAATCATTGTCAGCCCCCCCCCCTCACTCTCTCTCTCATTGAGACTGATACTAAAGAGACATTCTGAGAAATGAGACACTTAGTTTGCAAATATAGGCAAGAGTTGTCTAAGCAACACAAAGCTTTCCACTGAGATGAAACAGTGTTTCACTCTGACAGGGAAAATCTGTTTCCCTGAGAATGCTGGCACCCCAGCTGTGAGGGGTGTGGCGGCTGCTCCCTGAGGCCACTCTGCTTGGAGCTTCTTGCTGTTCACAGGATGTGCTGCCAGATCTATAGCTTTTCAGTAAGCTGTGTTCCTTCCCTCACACCCGCCTCAGGGATGAGAAGGGGCTAGAGTCTAACCGGCTTGGCTCACCCTGCTCTGCCAAGTCTGCTCTCCTCCCCATACACGATCAGCTCAAGCAGCAGCCTTGTTGTCAACAGCCCTAGGTCACGCTGGTGTCTAGGCATGGCTTGCTGACTGGCCAACCAAACACTATAGCCAAGCCGTCCAGAGCGTTCCGGGAGGTGCTGTGCCTCGCCATGCCCTGTCAGGTGGCTATGGGGGACACTAGAAGACAGTGTGAGGAGGGCAGGGACTCCCCGTCCTCAGTGCCCAGAGGACACTGGGAAAGGAGACAGAACTTCCAGGCTCTGCTTATACCCTTGCTCTTCCCATATCACAGAACAGGGGCAGGAAGTGCCAAGATGCTCACACACACACACACACACACACACACACACACACACACACACACACACACACACACATACCTGAAGACACCCACAGCATGCTGAGAAGGCTGTGCTTGGTGGACACCAAATTTTCTGGGGAATTTTACCTTTCTGGTTTGACAGCAGTGTGTGGGTGGGGGTTATCCACTGTGTGGGCAGGATAGGAATTGAGCCACTGTGTGGTCAAGGTTAGATCCATGCATGTGGGATCTCCATCTTTTAAGCAAGTTACATAAACACTGTGTTTGGAGAACTCAGGCAATTCCCAGTTACCACAGGATGAATGTGAGCTTAGGGACATGGACTAGGTGGCACACATGTGGAAGTGCCAGGCAGTGCCCACAGGGTTCTTGGTGGAAACCTTCTTGGGTGTGTTGAGTCACAAATGATTTTCCTCTGTGGTGAATTCAGAGCAAAAGGCTTTTCCCACAACTTCACGTTCAAAGAATGACCACAGGATGGCCCCTGGTATTTGTGGCAGGTTTTCTACCTATCTGACAACTAGGGAACACAGACACCTTTGTAAACCAAAGATAGCCATAGGTCTCAGCTAAGGAAATGTAATTATTAACAACAGGCTATGTAATTAGCCAGTGTATCGGGGCCTCCACATCTGAACTGAGAATGCTGCTACTGCTGCTGGTTAGAGGGTTGCCGCTGGCTGTGAAGCTTTCTCCAGCACAGGGAGAGGCCAGCAGCCCAATCACACGGTCTAGAAACACAGCCCCAGGCTTCACTCCTCTCAGGTTCTGGATCCAGCTGCAGCTATTGTCTCCAGCCAGCAGCTAGGGATCTCTGGGCCTTCACACTTTCTCTCTGAGTTCACCCTGTGGTCTCCATGCTCAGTAGAGTCAGGTGTGGGAGTCTTGGGGTGACATCAAAGTACAGAAGAGTTCTGAACTCCAGCTTGGGCCTGGGGCCTTAGAGGGTTAAAGGCTGAGAAAACCCCAGGGCACTCAGAGCCCAGGGAAGATAACATCTGTTCTTTCACCCACATTGTAGGTATGTCTGGCTGGCTGCCTGCCTGCCTGCCTGGCTGACTGCTTTTGTCTAGCTGATAATGTGGTTGGTTTTGTTTGATTGGTTGGTTGGTGGTTGGTTGGTTGGATGGTTGGTTGGTTGATTCGTTGGTTGGTTTTGGGTAGTTGATTGGTCTTATTTCTTTGGTTACTTGTCTCAGTAGCTGACTAGTCTTGCTTGATTGCTTGGTTGGCTAATTGGTTGGCTTAGGGTTGGTTTTCATTAGTTTATTGGCTAATTGATATCATAAGGTTTTTTATTGTTATTGTTAGAAACTGACACAATTTGTAAGCACCTGTCATAAAACTTCCAGGGCACAGCAGTTGTTAAGTATAAATGGTCTGTTTTGGCACTGGATTTTAAGTGTGAATGCTATAGACTTAGCAGCAGTGTAAAGCAGAAACAGCGGGATGTGCCCCAGCCTCCTCTGTGCCCGCCCAGATGTGTACACTGGGGAGCCTTGGGGTACAGAAGAATGTAGCTGATATCCAAGAACCCAGGACCTAAAGCTCTGAAGGTTCCCCCATTCACTGGCAGGAGCCCTGATAAGAGGCAGGGACTTGTCGGAGATGGAACGCCCCACCCAGACAGAGCAGGAAGTCTGCTGCCTTGAAGCAGGGTGATAAAGGTAGAGAGCACTGAGTTTGTGAAGGACTTACATAAAATCATCGTTACCCATTCAAACTCGGATTCACACCGAACTGACAGCAGAAGTGCAGGACAGACAGAGCAGGTGTCCATTTAGACCTCTTGGTGACTTCCCACTAAGTGTCACCATGCCCGTTCAGGAGGAGGGTGGGCGGGGCTTGGCCTTCTGTCCTGACAGCATATGCACTGCCCCCTTCAAACATCACAGGGTCAGAAGGGTGTGGCTGAATGCAAGATGTTTGCATGACAATTGTCCTGCTCCCCTGTCCCTTTGTTTGTGAGCTTCACTGGACCACCACTTATTGTCCCATGACAGGAAAGTCCAGAATGCCACAGGTGACTGGACCGTTGAGGCCATGTTTATTTCAAGCTCTGAAAGTGTAGAATGTGTCCTTCATAAGACAGTTTCTATCCTCAGCGACCTGGTTTGTAAAGCTTTTCACTTGGAATCAAGAGGGACTTTTTAAAAGATGATTTTTATTATTTTTAAATGTGTATGTGTGTGTGTGTGTGCGTGTGTGTGTGTGTGTGTGTGTGTGTGTGTGAGAGAGAGAGAGAGAGAGAGAACATAAGTGTGAGTGCCACAGAGGTCTTGGATGCCCCAGAGCAGTTATGAACCATCTGATGTGGGGGCTGGGAACTGAATTTTGGTCCTCTACAAGAGCAGCGTGCATCCTCAACTCCTGAGACATTCATTACCTTCCCAGTTTCAGAAGCAAGAGTTTTCATATGACAGAATGCACTCGTGGAAAAGGGTCTCTCGTTTGTAAATATGTGCATGTCATGGAGGGGGTGAGAAGTCGCATGCATTGTGGACATATGTGATGGTGTGAATGTCTGTGCTTGTGTATGGAGCATGTGTCTGCCTCTGTGTGTGAATGATCTGAACTGTGTGTGTGTGTGTGTGTGTGTGTATTTGTGTGTATTTGTGATGTGTGCTATGTGTATATGTATATGTACAGGTTATATGCTTATGTGTGTATATGTGTATGCTGTATGTGCATGTATATGCAACCATGAGTGTTATGCATTTATGCTATGGGTATATGTGTGTGCTATGTTGCTGTGATTCTCCCTCACAGATGCCAGCCCTGAACTTCTCACCATGCTCTACAGGAAAGACTTCTTATACTCAGTTCAAAATTCTGCATCTAGAAGGTTCAAACACACCTCCCGATTGCAATTTGATGCCTTTGTTAATCTAAGAATCCAACTTTTAAGATGTAATCACCAGATAGTTGTGGAGAAAGTTCAATTTATGCTTCTGCCTCTGATACTTGGAACAGAGTCCTCATTATTTAATGTCTCCTAATTATACTCCATAAGCCCTAAGCAACCAAACACACCTTAGTAAATAAACAAGGCAGGCCCCAACTGTGCAAACAGCCTGTGGTGATATAGGATCCTTGCCACATAGATTATTCACTCTGTACCAGTTCATAACTGTGCTAAGGCACATGACCGAGAACCTTACAGGTGAATGGGGACAAGGTAAGGCCATGTTAGGAGTGTCGAGAGGCCGTTTCCTCTCTGGCAATCCCTATGAGGAGGGAAAAGAACTATTCTGAGCTCCCTCTCCCCCACTGCCTGGAGTTAAGCTCTGGTCTCAAAAGCTTCTTGTTGCTTGTTTCCTGGGCTTGCCCTGTACTCTGGGCCCTCTGGCTATACTGAGTAGTGGAATTCCATAATATAAAACACAGTGGCCTCACTCTGGGTTCATCCCAGGGTGGGAAGAGATGACAGATAAATGGAAGGAGATTCAGAGCATGGAGTAAGGCTGCCAGGCTGAGTGGTGTAGACAGGGTGCCTTCCTCATCCTGCCTCTCCTCCCCCAGGAGAAGGTCATGTCACAGCTCCAGGTTCAGTTTTAGCCTTTGCCATTTTCCTGCGTCATCCATGACTCCATTTGTTTTGTTTAAAGGACAAAGTGACCGGGAAAGCATTTGCATTTAAGCTTTTCAAATAAAGTGGATTAAAGCAATTGGAGGCGGAGTTTGATGCTTTTGAAGTAGATTATTTGGTGTATTTCAAAAGGAAATATGGCAAAGAGATCGAGGCTCTCAGGAGAGGGTGCTGCTTTTGAGAGGCCTTCCATACATGAGTTCTTCTGCTTCCATGCTGGAATCCACAGTACCTCACCACTCTGAGGAGGGACAACCCAGCCCCCGCCCTCCCAGTCAGCACCTCAACATTTCCAAGACAGCTCCTGAGCGCTCAGCACCTAGGGTCCTCCCCATGGAGGGAACTGAGTATAACGTCTTTGAGGTCCTGCTTCTCTTAGTGCTTAAAAGCCTCATTCATGACTAGCTCAGAAAAACCCATGTGCATGCTTCCTGGGCCATCATGTGACCTGTGCACACCAGTAGAAAGCTCTAGAAGGTTTTTCATAACACCTTTACAACTTGGATCTTCTGGTAACCACATTATGGTTTGATTTTTATCACCACCTGTAAACCAAGAGACATCTGGGGCCTAGGCACCTTCCTCTGAGTGCATTTTTGCAAAGAACTCCACACTTAGGTGACTGGCGAGTGAGGAGCTAGCCCTAATTGATCTTGGTGATCAGCAGCTCCATGCTGTGTGCAGGATATTCTCCACCACAGTCCATCCTTTCCAAAACTCAAGTGATTGACTGTGCCCTGGATTGCATGGACATGGCTCGAGGTGGGTGTGTTTCTTCAGCCCTCCCAGCAAGCTAAAGAAGGTTTGCTACTCCCCACAACTTGCCCTGAGGCCACGGGGCCACAGAGATGGCTTTGAAGGATGTGCTGCTGAGATAGAATGGAAGATGCATTTCACAACCTAGGCGTGGTTCTTTGAGGCAAAGGGGCAGAGTGCAGTTGCAATGACACAATCCAGGGAGTTTCTCTCTGTCTCCCTGCCTTAATCTTGTTGCATTGATACACTCTCTCTGTATCTTCCTGGTCTTTCCTGAGCAGCTTTTATTGTCTGTCACCTTTCCAAAGATTTGGCAGTTCAAAAACAGTGAGGAGGAAGGCGGCAGCAGTGGCTATCTAGCCACAGTGCCTACCTTGACTGTACTGGGTTTGCCCATGCGACCTACTTGCTTTGCAAGAGGGAAGGACCCTGGAAGATTCCAAATAGTGGAGATCCACATATATGCAGGGAGACATTTGCACTCTTGGTATATTAGTGTTTTGTTTTAAGCAGAATAGGCCTTATCTCAAAGACAGGACTTGACTTAAAGCCTTTAAATAGGAGACCACCCAGAAACATGGGGGTGGGGGGCTACTCTACAGGAAGATAACCAGAACAGTTATATATTACACAAAAATAAAGCGTTTGACTTCTAAAAGAGATCAAAGGTTTCTGTCACCTTATTCTGTTTCTAAAATGTGGCTACTTTTTAATTAAACTAATATCCTTCTGTAACTTATTTTGTTAGTTACCATTCTGGGCTACATAAGGGCATTGTCACGCAAGTATATAAAATACTTTGAGTCCTCTGTTCTCTGGTGTGCCACCAACCCTCTTCCACTCATCTGCTTCACTTCCTAGACAGTCTTGCTTCTGTTTCAAGCCATCCCTAGATTTTGTGTATCTACATAAAATCTAGGGCCCACAAAAGAGAGAAGGTATGTGGTGGTTGCTTTTCTGAGGCTGACTTGGTTCACTTAGTGATGAGTTCATCTTAGGCTCTTGTTAGTCCTGAGCATTAAACTGCAGTTGACAGCACCAGGCTGAGCAGATAGAACCCTCTCTCTTCCGCCCTCCTGAAGGGACCAGCCTTCCCACTTACTGGGCCAGCTGGGGTAGCAGTAGCAACGAGGAATAAACAGCAAGGTATCTGTGCTCCTAAAATAGAAGCCGGTTTGTCCAGTTGCATAACAGACCTCAATGAGCAGTTTCAGTGCCACACCGAGTAATGTTTATCCTGCTGTGACGTCCCAAAGCCTGTGCTTAAACAAAATTCCCAGCACATTTCTTTGCATTCATTATTTAAAGACCTCTGCACTCTTAATCACATCCCAAAGAGACCTTCTGACTGCTGTACTGTAAAACTAAGATGTTACAGGACTAAGCTAAGGAGGTGTTTCCACAGGAAAGTGACTTCGGAGCTGCATGAGATCAGATTGCTTCACAGAGTTCACCAAAGCTCTCACTTTGGGCAGACCTGCAGTTTTAGGGGTGTGGAACATTTTTCCTCTAATCTTCTCTTTTTCTTTTTCAGTGCTAGGGGGTGGAAACTGGTGCCTCTTATGCTAGACAAGTGCTCATCAGAGCTGTACTCCAGCTCTATAGGGTGTGTGTGTGTGTGTGTGTGTGTGTGTGTGTGTGTGTGTGTGTTTAATACCTTTGCTAAGATGTAGTTCATCCACCTACAGACTGAGAAGATTCAGTGCAGTTTCGGCATATCCACAGCTGTGTGCCACCATCACACCGTCGAGTTTTACAACATGACTAGGACAAACCACACCTACTTCCAACTGTCTCCCCACCCCATCCCTCAGAAGCCACCGGTCCTCTGTCTCTGTATTTCCCCATTATAGTAGGTCACATGGATGGGATCATCTGGGTCCTTTGGTGTGGGGCATCATTCCTAAAACACTACATTTTGAAAGTTTGTCCATGCTCTCTCTCTCTTTCTCTCTCTCTCTCTCTCTCTCTCTCTCTCTCTCTCTCTCTCTCTCTCTCTCTCTCTCTCCCCTCCCGTTTCCCCCTCACCTCCTTTCTCCTCCCTCCTTGCCTCCTTTTTCTTCCCCCTTCCTCTCCTCTTCTCTCCTCCTCTCCTCCCCTCTCCCCTTCCCTTCCTTCTGTCCTCCCCTCTCCTCTCCCCTCCTTCTCTCCTTATCTTCTCTCTCTCCCTCCCTTCTTCCATCTCCCCCTCCCTCTCCTGACTAAAGTTCCATTGTTTAGGTATCTTATGTTTCAATTACATGCTCAAAGGTTGATGGGTATATGGGTATATACATCCTTCGTGAAGTTATACAAATAATGCTTCCATGGATATTTACATACAAGTGTTTAGCATAGACTTGTGTTTCATTTCTCTCAAGAATACACCTAGGAATACAGTATATAATTCATTATTCACCTGTGTTTAACTTTCTGAGAAATTTCCAGAACTTTGCACAGCAGCTGTACCATCTGACATAACTCAGAACTGATCTGAGGGTCCCCTATTAAATCCTACAGCGGGCTCTGATTGTACCGTTTGACATGTGCACCATTTATATCTAAGGGTCCCATCATACATGCCCAGGGCTGGTTCTGAGGGTCCTATCTGAGATGCCCACCAGCTGGGTCTGGGTGTGCAGTTTCACCACACACTCACGGCCTTCCTAGTGGGTGAGATGGGGTCTCACTGTGGCTTTGATATGCATGCTGGAGAAGTAAGGATATTGAACATCTTTCATAGTCTACTGGCCAGCTATATACCTTCTCTGAGAAAATGCTCTCCACTGTCTTTTAAATTAAACTTTGTGTTTGATGTTGACCTGTGGGAATTTGTTACACTATAAATACTTGATGCTCATCAGATAAAAGATTTCCAAGTAGTTTTCCCATTACATGCACTTTCTTTTACTTTTTTGTGTAATATGGAGTGGTATGTGTTTGTGTATGTGTGTGTGTATGTGTGTGTGTATGTGTGTGTGGTGTATGTATGTATAAGTATGTCAATGTGTGTATGTATGTGTGTTTGTGTGTGAATGTGTGTGTGAGTGTGTTTATGTGTATATGCATGTGGTGTGTGTGTGGTGTATGTGTGTATGTGTGTATATGTATGTCAAGGTGTGTATGTATGTGTATGTTTGTGTGTGTGAATGTGTATGTGTGTATGTGTATGTATGTTTGTGTGTACATGCTTGTGGGGTGTATGTGTGTGTGTGCCATGACATACAAGTAGAAGTCAGAGAGATGCTTTCAGGATGTAGGCCTCATCTTCCATCCTGGAATCCAGAACTCCTGCTGTCTGAGCCCACTCACTAGTCCCTAGCCAGTACCTTTGTTATTCATCCTAACTCAAAGCCAAGATAAGAACAGAATCTTCTTTGGAGAAAATAAAGTCCAGTCTGGTGGCACAAGCTTGTAACGTTGGCATTTTGTGGAGCTGCGAGCTGCAAGAGTCCCAGGTCATCCTCAGCTACACATGGCATTTGAGGCCAGCCTGAAATACATGGGGCCCTATCAAGAAAGAAGGAAGTGGGAGTTGAGGCGTATGCCTTTAATCCCAGCACTTGGGAGGCAGAGGCAGGCGGATTTCTGAGTTTGAGTCCAGTCTGGTCTACAGAGTGAGTTCCAGGACAGCCAGATTGATACAGAGAAACCCTGTCTCCAAAAACCAAATAATAATAATAATAATAATAATAATAATAATAATAATAAATTCAAACTCTATCTTTGTAGTTTTGGACTAGCACACACAGGACTTTTTCATGTGCTGATTCTTCAGTCCTTTAATGATTTCAGCCACATGATCACCAGATTTAAATTTTAAAATATACAGGAGTCTCTGAATCACATAATGCCCTGCGGGCACATGAGTACGCCGCACATGTGGGCAGTGGGAGGTGCTACACCTGTCATGTCATAAGGGGCTTAAGGAGCAGCTGAGGCGCAGAGGTGCCTTCAAGGACGCTGGAGAGAGAATTTTGGCTGTGTATATGAAGGAGAAAGGCAGAGGGCAAGAAAGGCCACACTCCACTGGACCTCCATGTGTCCCGGAAGTAAGGGAGGGCTCAGCTTCCCATCTCCAATGCCAGGCACTGACAGTGGATACTAAAGTGTGTTCACCACAGTGGAGACCAATGTGGCCTTAGGCTGCCTGCCTGCTGTGCCATCATTACTGACACCTCCATTCCTGGACTTTGTCATAGGCTTACCCACAGTATCTCATCTGCCCTTCAACCTGAGGGCCTCAGGGTGACAGCTCTTTGATGACATCCCTTCTCAGCTGAGCAGTCCTATGTCATTGCCATTTGTCTGTGACGTCTTGCTTGGTCACTTTGGACACCTCTCTGCTGACTCCCCCACTGAAGCAGGGACTGGTAATCAGGAATGTCAGGGTTCCTCCAAGGCTGCTTAGTGTGTGTCCTCCTCAGGCATTGGGTTCCAAATCTGTAGCTCTGCAGGTTTCAGCGATGGCCCTGGGCCTCTGACTCACCTGTAGACTCAGAGTCAACTTTCTGGGAAGACCGTGGCAGAGTGCCCTGGCACAACCCAGGCTCCACAGCCCCGTGGCTGAGCACATGTCAGAGTCCCTAGCTCTCAGCCACAGGGAAGACCAGGAGCCAAGAGGTCTGAGATGTGTGTGCTTGAGGGCTACAGCCCACCCCTAGCTCCAGTTGGGTACCAGGTGACTACTGGAGTAGAGATAACAGGATCTGACAAGCAAAACCTTCTAGACAGAAGGAGCAGAAGAGGGAAAGAGGACCGCCATGCCCTCTGCTTTATGAGTACTTGCCAGAGAATGGCGTCCACATCCGCCTTATCCCAGATGTAGAGAGGAAGGGTACAAAGATCATAAGCTCTGACAGTCTTATACTTTAAGGTTTATTCTCTTTCTCCTGCTCCTCTGAAAATTCTTATATACATCATATACATATACATACGTATATATACATTCATGTTTGTGCATTGTTTACAGAGAGGACCCCATGCAGCCCTGAACTCACTGTGAATTTAGCCATTAAACATTAGACCCTCCTGCCTTTACCTCCTCAGTCTGAGATTACACATATGTACCACCACACTTGTCTGTGTGAGGCTATGGATCAAACACAGTGCTTCATGCAAGGGAGACAAGCACTCTACCGACTGAACTACATTTCCAGTCCTCTGAAATGTAGCTCTCTGAAGTGGTGTTGCCAAGGCACATAGGCAAGCTAGGTGTGGGGTCCTCTGTCCAGATGCCAGGGTCCCTAAGTGAACACTCTTGCCTTGAGTGTTAGCTGCTGCTTTGGGTCTTAGGTATTAGATGCTTCAGGGTAGCAAAGGTCTTGGGCATACTAGATGGCAGGTGAGAGCTTAACTTCTGTCTATAACCTGTTCCTTATTGACCCAGTGGGTTTTAAAGGATTCAAAACTCTCAAACTCCATTCTTACATGTGCATTCTGAGATAGGTAATCTGTGGCCATGGTTCAGAGTTTAACACGCAAACTTGTCTTAGGGTTTCTATTTCTGCACAAAACATCATGACCAAGAAGCAAGTTGGGGAAGAAAGGGTTTATTCAGCTTACACTTCCACATTGCTGTTCATCACTAAAGGAAGTCAGACTGGAACTCAAGCAGGTCAGAAAGCAGGAACTGATACAGGAGCCATGGAGGGATGTTGCTTTCAGGCTTGTTTCCCCTGGCTTGCTCAGCCTGCTTTCTTATAGAACCCAAGACTACCAGCCCAGGATGACACTACCCATAAGGGGTCCTCCCCCCTCGATCACTAATTGAGATAATGCCTTACAGCTGATCTCATGGAGGCACTTTCCCAACTGAAGCTCTTTTCTCTGTGATAACTTCAGTCTGTGTCAAGTTGACACACAAAACCAGCCAGTACACAACTGGTTCTGTATACACTCTGTGTGTGTGTGTGTGTGTGTGTGTGTGTGTGTGTGTCGCTCTGTGGCACATCTCAACACCACTGTTCTCCTAAGTGGTCTCCAAGTGAGTCAGAACACTGGAACATCTTCCTCTCCCAGAGCCTCTTCCGCTACCTCCCAGAACTTTATACAGTGCGTATTAATGTGTCTTCTGACCATTCGAATCCCTGATGCTTGTCACCACCAGGCCATTAATCCTCCAGAAGTGCCAGGAAACAACCTGCTGCCTGTGAGCGAGTAGACCCAGAAACGCTGTTGGTGAGTGGCTGCATGGATGTATGTGCACAGGTATGTGTGCCTATGTGTGCACCTACATGGTATGCTAATGGCTGTGCCCACCAGATGAATGACTGAATGGCAGGTGACCCTCCTCTGGGATGGTGTGTCTCCCAGGTGCCTGGACATTGATTACTTAGAAGCATGTCACTAGGTGCCTGGTTCTGAGTCACACCAGGATTGCTCTACTACATTCAATCTAAATCTGTCTTGGCAACTCCAGTCTGGGGGTCTCAAGAAGGCCCACCATGTGCAGTATGTCTGAGGAAGATAGAGAGGAAGGTGGGGATGAAGCTGGGAGCCCCAGTCTCTTCTCCCAGGCCTCATGCAAGGCCCCCTCAGCCCATGGGAAGCTGCTCCCTGATATTGGAAAGGTCAAAGGTCATTGGAGTTTCTCTTTCATGTTTTTCTCGGAGATGAGATGGATTACTGGCTCCTGATAAGTTAGAATGGTAGAAATTCCTTAATACTGAAGTCACCTCTTTCCTCTCTCTGCCATCTTTGACTGTGTGTGCCAGCATTTGTCTGAGGCTGGCTTCAACAACAGTCACATAAATCAGAAACCCACACGGCCGGACTTTGATCTTATTGAAGTGTTAAGGAGCTTGTTCAATATTCTGAAAGGACAGAGGGGGTGTCTGCTGGCCTTCCCTGGCTCTAGGTGGTCCCATCATCTTTCCTGTGTCCTGGTGTCTGTCTGTGTCACAGCCATCCTTCTGCATGGCTAGGTGTGCTTTCCCTGTGACAAGGATTCCATTCACTAGACTAGGCCCACACTAATCTCCGTTAACTTTATTTCCTCTGTGAAGGCCCTATTTCCATACAAGGTCAGAGTCCCAGACAACAGAAGTTACAACACAGACATATTTTAAGGGACAGGGAACCCGTAGAGGGGAGTGAAGGTTACTATCTAACAGAGTTGGGGAGGATTTGGGAATGCTAACAGTTACCAAAGACCCTAGCAATAAAGTTTGCTTCGTTTGTTTAAAGTTGAAAAACAAAAAGCGGAAAGACATATAATGGATATGATTATTGGTAGGAAGCTTAGTGCATCTGCTAGCACCAGCCTCAGCAGTCACATGTGAATCTTGGCTTCTAGAATGTAGGTTAACAGCATAGACACCACCACATTGGTGGTAGGCTCTTTGGCAAGTCTTATAGGTGCCCTGCCTTTGTGTAACTGATGCTATAAGTCCATTGCTAAGGGATCCTTGGCTGTGGCTCTCATCCATGATCAATCAGATGCTGCAGCTGGATCCTCCATAAATGAGCCACCTGTCTGCCCTGGGATGTTAGCATCCTGCCACACAGTCCATGGACCACCACCCACCCTGAGTACACGCACACCCCTATCACAAACCAGTGGTGCATTCCAGGCCTGAATCCCACACATTCGTCAATCCTATCTTCTCTGTAGATGTCAAATTTGGCTCCATCTACCAAGAGATCTGTGTGTGTTTGGGGTGGGGGGGGGAGCGGGGTGAGAGTTCCAGTGACAGGAAATGTGAGATGCTTTGCCAGCCATCACTCAGACACAACCCAACCTGGGACATCCAAGGACGCTGGAGCCCTTCTCTGCCTCTGCAGTCCCGTTCGCTTCTCTAGGCTGCAGCCCCATGCATTCTGGAGCGAGGTAACCCCAAGAAAGGGGATCCAGGCAACAACATCCCACATTCATACACCAAGAGCAAAAGACACGGAGCCAAGCTGAGAGCATCACAGGCACCAGGAGCTGGTATACCTGGAAGGCATCCATCTCTATTCTATCTCCTTTAACAGAGAATTCGTTTCTTCTTCATAGAAAAGGGCATTGAGGTGCAGAGAGATTAATAAGTCCATGCCCTAAGTCACTATACACTAGGCTCAAACCACAGGGCTTGTTATCTCAATTTCTGCCTGCTGCTCCTCCTCCCACCCACCTCATGCAAAGAAAGAAAATGATACTGTGCATCTGACCAGGCTGAAGGCTCTTAGGAAAGGAGAGGCTGACCAGTGGTGTGGAGGCACAGGTGCTGTGCATTCGTGGCAGATGACAACCACACGGGGACCTGGGGTGCAGGGTCTGGAAAGGGTGGCAGTCCATTCTCTCAGCTGCAGAAGATTCCCTGCCCATACATAGGTGCTGCTACTGTGAGAAACCACCCAGTAAGAGTTGGTCCAGCACCGGCTAAGACTAAATCACCATCTGGGAATGACCAGAAGGGTCTCCAGGGCAGGCCAGCAAGGCCATCATTGTGATGGGCAAGGGCCAGAGGTGATTCTGAGCTGGGGGAGATTATCCCAGGGATTCACTTTTTGAGGACTGCAGGGAGACAGGAGTAGGGGCAGGATTCAGTGCTACACCAGCATCAGGCTGAGTCTGAATTTGATATAGTTTGCGAATAGGATGCATTAAAATTAACCAATGTGATGATTACACTGCATAAGGAAACAGAACATTATCTGCTCCCTACATTTCTGAATTAACTATACACTAAGCATTTAAACTCAAACACAAAAGCTCAAAAGCCATGCATGGTGGTGTACTTCTATGATCTGATGCTTGGGGGGGGGGGGGGCGGTGGTGGGAGGGGCCACAAGCTGAAGACTTGCCTGACAAGTTGAATTGCCAGTAGAGTGAAACTTTGCCTCAAAATAATTTGAAAAAAAAAAAAAGCAAGTAATGGTGCCTGCTTGTAATCTCTGTGCTAGAGAAGTGGGGCAGTGGATCCCTAAGGCTTGCTGGCCAGCTGAGTTAGCTTAATCAGCAAGCTTCCAGCCAGTAAGGGATCCTGTCTCAGAGAATGAGGTAGATACTTCCTGAGGAAGGATACCCAAAGGTATTCTCTGGACCTCACACACATATATGTACACCCTTGCATACACACACAAAATAAAATAAAATAAAATAGCTTATAACCATGCTTTATTTTCAGCAGAAGCCCCAAGAGCAGGCAGGAATGTTCCCTTCCTCCCATCATAGAGTCCCCCAGGAGTACCAGGCACCAGCCCTCCCACAGTGGGCTATTCCTTCCCTCACAGGAACACAATTGCTGAGGTTTAGTCTTTTGCTACTTATTGTAATACTAAACACTGGCCCCAAAGTCTGGTTGCACCAGGGATGAGGAGATTGTCCTGTACGTCAAGTGATGCTATGTAACCTTGCTGCTTCTCCTCCTCCTCCTCCTCCTCCTCCTCCTCCTCCTCCTCCTCCTCTTTCTCCTCTTCCTCCTCCTCCTCCTTCTCCTTCTTCTTCTTTTGGTGCCTACTGTACATGTTTGACATTTATTTTAAATAAAGAATATATTATATTTAGTCCTCCACATTTCAATGTGGTATCCCTATGGCTTATACATAACTGTTTAAAAAAAAAAAGCTTTTCTGATGCTTTGAACATAGTTTTGGAAGAAGTTCTACTTTATTCCCTTGCTCATCTCTAACTGTCACAATGTTTCACAATAAGATTTTTGTCATTAAATCATATTCTTTATTACAATAACTTTAACAATTAAGCAACCTTGCTTCTTCATTTAAAACTATTGGTTGAATAAGCATGCCTACAGCCTATGGCTGGGCAGAGAAGAGGTAGGCAGGGTGTCAGTTCCCAAGCTTGGTACCTGAGGCAGGATCACAGGAGGAGAAGAGAGAGAAGAGAAGACAGCATGTAGATGAATCTTGAAAACATGGCCATGCGGGCTGGCCAGCCGGAGGCAGAGCAACCCAGGCAGAACATGGCAAGTCAGGGATATTGATGGGGAGGTCAGGGATATTGATGGGGAAGTCAGGGATATTGATGGAGAGGTAGGCACTGAGAGCTCGGAGGGGAGACGTGTGCCCAGCTCTAGTGCTTTGAAGGCTTGTCATAAATATAACAGTTTTGTGTCTTTTGTTTGGAACTGAATGGTCAAAGGTGGGGTAGAAATTCCTGACTGAGATTATTACCACAAGGCACACTGAGTGTGAACATTAGTACAGTCCCCAGAGTCCTGATTGGCTTTTGAATAGCCTTAGGTAGAATTCAAAGAAATGTAGTGTGATGTCAAGTCTGCCTTTGTACGCCATTTGAAATCTAAGAGCGACCGGACAGGCCACCTGTCTGTGGGTAGGAACTGCCTGGCTACTGTGTTCTATCCAGGCTGACACCGACACCCTTTCACGTGAAAGCGTCTGTGTGGAGCCAGAGCACATGTGAGTGAGTGCTTAGGCAGAGCAAAGGAGACCCCGGAGCAGAGCCCCAGCAGCCCCTTGAAGACATCGTATCCAAATGTATCTGAATGTGTCTAACTGTGTTTGTTGGTGTGTTATTTTTTTCAGGATGGTGAGATTCACAGAGGAGAGGCTGAAAAAAAGAGAAGCGTGGGCAAGCTTTCTCAGACGTCCTCAGAAGACAGTGATGTGTTTGGTACGTAGCCCCAGAGAGGAGAAAGCCCCCTGTCATGCTTGGACTGTGAGCCCACACATTCTCACAGGGGAAGTTGTATTTCAGAGGCCTGGGCCCATCCATGTCTTTTTGTTATTGTTGCTGCTTCTGATTTTGTTTCGTTTTGGGGGTGTGTGTGTGTGTGTGTGTGTGTGTGTGTGTGTGTGTGTGTGTGTTTCCGTATGTGAACACAAGCTTGCATGTGGCACAGTACCTGTGTGGAAGCCAAAGGACATCCTGAGTGTGAGTCTTCACCTCCTGCCCTACATGAAACAAGGTATCTTGTTCACTATTGTGTACACCAGGCTAACTCATCTATGAGCTTCCAGAGAGCAATCTCCACCTCTGTCTCCTTCCCTTGGCACAGGAATCACAGCTGTGTACTGTTGCACTTGGTTTTAAATGGATTCTAGGGAGCCAACCTCATGGCCTCCCATGTGTGTAGCAAGTCATCCTACCCCCGGGGCTATTCCTTCACCTCCGTCTTCATTTTTTTTTCTAAGTTTTTTTTTTTTATTTACATTCCAAATCATTTCCCCTTTCCCGTTTCCTCCCTCCCCGAGAGTCCCAAAAGTTCCCTCCCTCTTTTCTCCATTCAACCTCCTCTCGTTTCTCTGTCCTGGCGTTCCCCTACATCCAGTCTTTCCAGGACCAGGGGTCTCTCCTTCCATCTTCTTAGAAATCTATTGATATGCGAATTGTGTCTAGGGTATTCCGAGATTCTGGGTTAATATCCCCTCCGTCTTCATTTGTAAACACACCTGGGCAGTGGTATGACAACCACTGGCCTCCTGCAAACCCTCTCCCACGTGATCTAGGGCTCTGTCCCATTTTGTGTTCATTTTTGCTCCCTGTAGCCCCCAGGCTACTCACAGTCCGTGGGAACATCAGCCCCACAGTGTTGGAAGCATGCTGATGGGGAGGGACGCTTGCCAAAGCCCGCGTACTTGGGCTGGCTGGAGACAGTGACTCAGCTGTTGTTGAGAATAACTGTGGTCTATGAAATGCTCCGCTCTGTTGCCTCACCTGCACACACTGCCCTGCACACCGGTTTTGTTTCTTCCTGTTTCTCAGAGGGGACAAACAGCGGCATCTGATTTTTTGAGGAATGTGCTTATCTAGAGCCCTAGGGGCACTGCTGTCACATGTCTTCCCTTAGGGAGACATGAGAAGGCGAGTGTGACTGAGAGCCAGCCTGTGTGGTAAGAACCCACTGTCCCAAGACGACACAGCAACCAGGCCCTGCCACTGCAGGGATCATGGTCAAGGTCATGCAGCCTGAGTTTCAGTCACTCAAAGCCAGTGCCCTAGTCACACTCCCTAGCCCCCACTTGCCTACGCAAAGGCCTGTCTTCCTACTTCCCCACTTGGCAGTGCCATCCATCCTGTTGTTTCATTCTTATTAGTTTGATTTCTTCAAAATGTCATCTGTGCTTTGTCCTTCTTGAGCAAATAGCTGTGACTAAAATGCCTCTGAGATCAATGTGACCCCAACAACTGAAAACCGTGTCTGGGGGCTAGATGTACAGTGGGGGAGGGGCTCTCCTGTTTCTTTGACTATGTCCATTTCTACGGGAATTTTCCAGGGGCACTCCTATCTTTAGGATATGGGGTGTTCATTTTTTAGTGGCGGAGGGAAGAGTAGAAGACAGCAGTGTAGCTGCCTGGCAGCAAGGTGCGCAGTTTAAAATATCCAGGGCAAGGCACGGCACCGAATATAGTGTCTGCCTGTACTATGTTTAGGATGATAGGGAGTTTTCTGAGTTGGGTCCTTTACTTGTTTTTCTAAGTATGTACATAGAAGTAACGAACATCTATATACACAGAAGAGTATCAGGGGTACCAGAGAAAAGGCAAAATATGTATTCCCAGGTTTGCATTTTCTTTAAGTAAGTGTCTTTAGTATTAGTTCGGATTTTTTGTTATGCTAGGGGTTGAGTTAGGGGGTTGAACACATGCTTACATGAGAGCTTTACCACTGAGCTGTGGCCCTAGTCCCAATTAATAGATTTTTAGTTTATTTGTAATGATAGCAGCCCTTGCGTAACGTATGTGTGTATGTGTGTGTACACAGATACAAAATGTATGTAATGCACAAACCATGTCTTACAAGAGGCTCTGTGAGCCTCCTCCTCCTTGAATTGTATAAACACTCTGATTTCTGTAGCTGCCACCATGGCGGCTGCCTTCACCCTGACTGGAAGGGAGAGCACCGCACTGTCTCTCCACAGCACAGTGGCTGGTGATTGCTCCTGAGACCTAGGACACCCCACTCACACCTGTGGCATGAAGGCACCTCAGCGCTCTTGCAGTGGACTCAGTAGGACCTGAGTCACCCTCACGCACGCACAGCTCATACTGGTTGTGGCTGAGTCAGAGCCTAGGGGTGTGAGGAGCCTGCTGCCTGCAGATGTCCTAGATTCACACAACCCTGAGTCAGGGAGGCTGGGCCCCTGAGGTCTCCTCAGCAATCCTCAGTGATGCAGACCAAAGACACTGTGAGCTGCGGAAGCCCTGCCCTTGAACTTGATAACCTTGCCTCCTGGCTTTCTCTGGGATATACACAGGTTCCAGGCTGAAGATGAAAAATGACAAATGAAGAACCCAAGTGGCCCTGGCTGGGTTTTCTGTTTTGTTTGTTTGGGGCTTTTTGGTTTTGTTGCTGTTTTATTATTGTTGTTGTTGTTGGTGGTGGTGGTGGTGGTGGTGGTGGTGTGTGTGTGTGTGTGTGTGTGTAGATCAGAGGAGGACAATTTTTGGAAACTGAATCTCTTTTCCAACATGTGGGTCCCAGGGACTAGGTTGTCTGATTTCACATTGACTGTAACTAATTGAGCCATTCCTCCAGCCTGAACATGGACCATAGAACCTAGGAAATATATCAGAGAGTTCTTTTTTTAAAAAAATCTTTCTTTCTTTCTTAAATATTTATTTATTTTATGTATATGAATACACTGTAGCTATCTTCAGATACACCAGAAGAGGGCATCGGATCCCATTAGAGATGGTTGTGAGCTACCATGTAGTTGCTGGGAATTGAACTCAGAACCTCTGGAAGAGCAGTCAGTGCTCTTAACTGTTAAGTCATCTCTCCAGCCCCCCCCCCAGAGAATTCTTTATAAACTGATAATGGCTCAGACGTGGTTGCAAATGAAACCAGCCCCCTTCACTTCATAAGGGCTTCTCTGACTGTCCAGGAGGCTCATAGCATTCCCGAAAAGCAAGCCCCCTTTGTCATTTACTGCATTTTGTGAACAAGGAATCGGCTCAGCCCTACCGAGGTCATCTCTAAACTCTCAGATCAAGTTTCGTTTCTGTGTCAGAGAACAGGTGAAGGATGTAGAAAGTGCTGCGAACTGTCTCCTGCAGCCAGTGTGTTGTTACAGGATGCACATACTCTTAGGATACTGGACATCAAGAGTCGGAAAGGGGATACTACTTCCAACTCTTGGATGGGATGAACTGGATAGCCAGAGAGAAGTTTGAAGGCAGGGTTGACTGGGCACAGGGGTACATCCAATGGCTCTAAGGCCCAGGCTAAGCCAATCAACCGAATCCAGACTCACTTCCTTGTTATCTTTTCCGAGCCAGAGGCAGTCCTTGAGTAAGCAGTGGCATACAGGCTTTGAGACCCTAAGTTAATGGGTAAAATACCACTGAAAGGTAGCTTCAGTCTCAGGGGGGTGTCTCAGCAGGCACAGTGGTAAGTCTCCAGTCCTCTTCCTCTGTCAGCACTGTGGTTACTCCTCAGACCTGGTTGCTTGGATACACAGGAGGAAGGAAATGTTGCAGGGCACCGTAGCCTAGGGAACCATGTTGACCCCATTTTGAGGAACCATGCTATTTTTCAGCTGGTCAGTTGTTAAACTTTGTTGAGCCACACACCCACACACCACACTGCACACACCATCCTGTTATTTGAAGGCAATGGAGAAGAAAGGCAACATGCCCCACCCATTTCCAACAGGGCTGCTCCTGGGCAGGTCCTCAAGCAACTGTAGTAATATATATCATCCACCAGAAGAAGGCGCCACTGCTGTGCAGGAGTGACCGGTTCCTTCCAGACAGTCCAGGACTGAGAATCTGCTTGATAAGTGCATGAGCTGCCCAAGCTTGGCAGGTGGTGCAGGCAGGGATGGCTGAATAGCAGAGATATGTCTTCCTTCCACTGCTGTCCTATTGCACGTCTGTCAGGTACTCAGGTGAGGTCAAATCCCTGGAAAGTTGCAAGGAGGTGCAGGTAACGGAGATGGACCTGCATGTGTTCAGTGCTGATGGAAAACATATCGATCAGAAACGTTTGCATGCCCTTGTCTCTGTTGCCCATGGCCTGAGTCAGTCTACCGTAAGGGAGCACACAGGAAGCAATAGATTACCAAAGGCTGTGAGGTCTAGATCACATGAAGATGCAGTGATGACAGCCGTGATTTCTGTGGTGGGGTTTAAGTGTGAGATTTGGCAACCTGCATGGCAAGTCAGATGTCTTGTGTCACATGGGATGTGACAAAGCTGTGCGATTTTTTTAAAATAATATTTTTTAATTTATTTATTGTTATATCTAAGTACACTGTAGCTGTCTTCAGACGCACCAGGAGAGGATGTTAGACCTCATTGTGAATGGTTATGAGCTACCATGTGGCTGGGATTTGAACTCAGGACCTTTGGAAGAGCAGTCAGTGTTCTTAACGGCTGAGCCATCTCTCCAGCTGTGTGATTTTTACCTTCTGCTTCTTTGGCTCCTCAGATGTGAGGAGGAGGCAGGACAGAACCTCTGTGAGTGGTAAAGCGTCCACATGTGCACAGCCAGGAGTGTGTGGATATGTCAGCTCCAATATTTATTTATTTTTTTTATTTATTTATTTCGGTTTCTGACATTTATAGTTTTATTTATTTTAAACATGGATATATGTATATATGTACCATATGTTTGCCTGGTGCTTGAGGAGGTCGGAAGGGGACTTAGGGTCCCCTGGAACGGCAGTTGTGGATGGTTGTGAGCCGCCATGTGGGTGCTGGGAACCAAACCTCAGGTCCTCTACAAGAGCCACAAGTGCTCCTAACCATTTCCCAGCCCTGTTTATTTGGGGTTTGGGACAAGATCTTCCTCTGTTGCCCAGGATCACCAAGAACTCACTACAATCCTCCAGCTCCATCCTCCTGAGAGCTGTGCTGACTGGTGTGTACCATACAGCCGTATCCGTTCCTGTAATTACAGAGAGTTTTACACAGCCATTTTAAAGGACACAAAGTTGTGTTTAACAAATTCTAAGAATTTTCCAGTCTCCATTTTTATTAGAGACGGCAGTCACATGGTGGTCATGAGCCACAAAATATCCTGTCATCCAGCTTCTTTATTGGGATAACTTCTGTCAGTAGGCCTGATCTGACCCAAAGACAGAGAACTGGACAGACAAAGCCAGACGTTGCCGAGCCAGGACTTGGATGGGTATAGCTTAAGGATACAGGCTCCCCACGCTAGAAAAACCCTGAGGTAAGGAGTCAGTGCTCCCAGAAGCGGAAGCCTCCTCATTCCCTGTCCAACTAGAGGTGGGTAATAGGCCCCAGGAAAAGGACAAGAGAAGGTTGCCTATGAGGAGAGAGGCGTCATCTGGTTCACTCGCCAGCTTACACTTTACACTGTTCCCATCCTCCTTCTGTCAGGGGTGCCCACTTCCATCCCAGCACTGAGAGCACCAGTGAGAGAGCGGGTAGGAAATCTGTCGTCGTGGTGGACACACCCATAAACCCAGTTCTCAGGAGACGGAGGCAGCCAGAACCCTGCTTACAAGCACACATCACCAACCTGGGGCTCAGCCATGTTTGGGCGTGTCGCATCTCTGCTGCTCTCCATCACCCATAACTGGGGATATGTGCCTGTCTTGTGAGGTTCACAGGCTAGGGAAGGACTAAGCAGTGTTTGCTGCTGGTACATCATAATAAAAATGTCATCCATGACAAACGCTGTGAGCGCAGCTTTGAGTCTTGTAGATATGGCTCAGTGACGTGAGCCCTGATGTCCTATCGTACCTTCACCATGCCAATAAATAAAATAAATATAGTACTTGAGCACTTCCAATATTCTAGGATGGGGCCTGAGGGGTCAAGGGTCAGAGGGATCAGGGGTCAAGGGTCAGGGGAAACAACACAAATTGACACATGAAAAGCAAAGGTGTTTTTTGCTGTTGCTGCTTTTCAAGTAGCAGATCAGTACTCTGTCGTTGAGAGGCCACCGCAGCAAGAGGATGGACAGGAGCCAGGAAGCCTTTGCAAAGAGAGACGGGAAGAAAGGGGCTGTCCCTTGACCAAGCACCTGACCACTCGAGTGTCCACGGGGAGGTATCCCTTCTGAGAGAAGACAAGCCTCTGGCTGAAAGAGCAGGGCAGGAGATGAGGAGGAGAAAAGTTCTGTCTTTCTAGCTGACAGAGCCAGGCTATTCCTTCATTCAGCATCCACTCCTGAGAGGGAGTCCCCAGGTGCTCCCCAGAGCAGCCCCGCCCCAAGCCATCCTAATTGACTCAGCTACTTAATTTGCCTTATTAGTGAAGACAAATTGAGCTGGGTTTGCAGGTGTGAGATCTTTCTTTCTTGCATGCCTGGGGGCCTCCAACCCCTGCCCCACTCTGGACTCTCCTCATCTGGGCTCTAGATCATGTGTTATTTTAACGAACATCTAAGTGGAGTCTTGGTGTCAGTATGAACTTGCCCAGAACTTCCCAAGACTGGAGTATGCACTCTGTATGTAGGATTTTCAGTCTTTATTTTCCCCCATATTTTAAAAATAAATATCGTGCTGTGTTTATTTCATTCCTTTACGTATGTATACTTAGTTAATAGATTAAAGGATTAAAATTAATTGATGGGTTAGAGAATATGCTCCAACTATTTGATAAACTATTTTGTGTTCTGACCTGTTTAACCACTGGCATTTTATAAGGCTCCAATGGTCCTGATTAATACTCTTTTGAAAACCTCTCGCTCTCCTATGTGGTCGAATTTAAGAGCCTAGAACTCCAGTTCCTTGGGAAACATTAAAGACCCAGAAATAGTTGGTTTCTGGTGTAACTACGTTTGCCTGGTGCCCAGTACCATGGTCTCCAGGGTCTCATCAGAGTGACCTGCTCAATCCTATAGGCCTTTGAGTTTGTGACTTTAAAGACTTTAACCTTTAAGACTTCTTTAAGAGATTCCCATGATCTTTATGATCCAGTGACTTCAGCTGCATATAAGACTCGTCCACAATTTAATCTCTTAGATGATACTATTTCTTCTGTTCTTGAATTGCTGAACTAAATCCACCCCACCCCACCCCTCTACTACAAAAAAAAGGGAAGAGGAAACAGCAAGGCTGGAGCAACATGGAACCCCGTCAGCACAGACCCTGCCCTGGCCAAGCTGTGAGTAACACACAGGTCAAGTGGTGGATGAAAGTGGCTCCTCCTAAATCCTGCTCCTCAGATAGCCCTGAGGATGCTCCAGCATCCCCTGTACCCATCCACTCAGTGCCCCTGTTGCAGCCGTGTTTCCCAGGTTAGACACGCACTCTCATTAGGACAAGTGAGCTGTGCCCAGCAGCCCATGACCGTAGCGGCCCACGAGGCCTCTCTCCTGGGCTCACTGCCTGTGCCTTTCCTCAGAAGAACAGACGTCTTTCTTGCCATTGCTAACTTCTTGGGGTCCTTGTATCTTTCAATTCATCCTCATACTTTCCTGGCTTCTGCTTTTAGGGAACTGCCTGTGGGGATCCTGTCCTAGCCACACATTGTCTGTGCTCCTAGGCCTTCCTTAGAAAACCCTCCATGACCTTTGAACCCTTATGTTCTGCATGGTCTGTCTTCAGCTCAAGCCATAGCCAGGCCTACGTAGACTGCAGCTCCACTACAGGAAGTGGCCTGAGCATCTAGGTGCCCAAACTTGTATAAGCTCACCTCTAGATGGCACTGTTCAAGCAGGCTAACCTCCTCAACACTGGCATCCACAAGGGGAGCCCCTGCAAGTCTCAACTCAGTGTCCCTTCTCGGTGACCCAACCTGAACTGAGACACAGCCTATCAGAACTCCTAAATCCTAAAGGTTCAGAACCCCAGCTGCCTTTGTGTTTCAGCTCAGAGGGCAGAAGAGAGAGTGTCTGGGGAAAGAGGGGAAGGGTGGAGGTGCTACTGCCAAGCAAGGTGGCATCCATCACTTCCTTCCTGGTCCTCTGACCAGAAGTGTCAGACATTCCTCTTCCATACAAGCCACCAGGAAGAGGGACACAGATGTGGGCATTGCCCCCAGTGGGCTCTGTCTCTTCTTATTTGTTGCTTGGTCCCTGCCCAATAGATCCTAGGCCCCTGGGAGACAGAACAATCGTCAGTGTGTGCACTATTAAATCTCAAAATGGGGTTGGGGCTTCAGGGCAACTTCTCTTCTTTCCCTCCCTGCCCCGCCCCACCCCTCCCCTTCCCCCCTCCCCATCTTTTCTCTTCTTTTCTGAGAGAGGGTTTCTCTATAACCCTGGCCCTACCTGATCTAGAACTTACTATTGTAGACAAGGCTAGCCTCAAACTCACAGAAATCTGCCCACCTGTACCTCCCCAGTGCTGGGGTTAAAGCGTGTGCCAGGATGCTTTCCCTACTGAAGCTCCCTATTGAAGCTTTTTCAATACTGAAAGCATGGACGGAGGGCCCAACTCCACCCTCCGCTCTCTGCTCCCCACTTCCCTCTGACACCTCCTCTCTCAAACATCTCCTCTCTTGGGCACAGCCTCTGTAGACCTCTGGAATCCACCAAATTCCCCAGTCTGTATCTCTTAGGACCTAGGCTATTATGTGTGTGCATGTGTGGTGTGTACACGTATGGGGAGTGTGAACGTGCACACATACGTGGGTTTGGCATGTGCCGATGGGCGTGTGCATGTATACAGCATGTGCATACAGATGTGAGTGTGTGTGCGCGCGCGCGTATGTGCATGCCTGCATAGGATCCCTCTACCAAGGCTGAGATGCCTCTGCTGTGGGTGCTCATGTGGAGGACAGTAAAGAGTGGGTGAAGTATCTAGGGACACTGCCTTTCTCCCATTTGTCAAAACACTTCTCACCAGGAGCTGAAGTTTCCCAGGTGGCAGCTGTATCATAGAGATGCCCTTCCAGGTGGGAGGAAGAGGGACACAGGGGCCCGGAGCCCGGGGCTGTGCAGGCTGACTCCCACAGAACAGCCATGGCTGCCTACGCCTGAAGGACTCGGAAAGCCTGCGCCATAGAGCCCCACCTTAGAAATGCCCCCGAGTCACTTAGGGTCAGCAGAGCCACAATAGGACAGGGAGCAGATATTGAGAACAAAGAGGGATACAGTCTCCCAAGCACAAATAGCAGATGTGATGGGCTGTGGCCAGTTGCGGAGCGATGTGCTGTGCCTGCAGCCCAGGGATGCTGAGAGCCTTCCACATCCTGACATCTTGGACTCTTTTGTACCTTAGTCCCTCTGAGTACGTTAAGTGTCTTGGATTTGATCTTAATTCAGAAGCACCTAAGTCTGGTCTTCACCAGTAAATGGGATTGTTTCACACTGTCTCCCTTGTCTGAATTTGTCACTGGACTAGGGAGCTCGAGTGTCCTGTAAGAAGGTCACACTTCTCCAGTTTACTCTTCGGCTTATACAAATGCACTGTGTGGGCCATCGCCAGCCTGAGAGCAAGGATGTCGCCGATTTTCCAGAAGGATCCTTAAGGGAATGGGTGACTGTTCTCTTAGGGGCACGTTCACGTCAGCGTCTTACACATGTAAGAAATAACAAGTTTTATATTTTTGGTTGTAAGCTTAGTCAAGCCGGGCAGTGGTGGTGCATGCCTTTAATCCCAGCACTTGGGAGGCAGAGGCAGGCAGATTCCTGAGTTCAAGGCCAGCCTGGTCTACAGAGTGAGTTCCAGGACAGCCAGGGCTACTCAGAGAAACTCTGTCTCAAAAAACCGAGAGAGAGAGAGAGAGAGAGAGAGAGAGAGAGAGAGAGAGAAATAACAAGTCAAGATGGAAGATGTTTGCCAGAAAGAAAGAAAAAAAGAAAGAAAGGAAGGAAGGAAGGAAGAGAGAGAGAGAGAAAGAAGGAAAGAAAGGGTCAAGATGGAAGACGCCGTCCTGGGACTCGGCAGATGTTCCTCGCCCCTCTCCTGTTCCCTGCTCTTTGCCCACATTGCCCCACAGCCGCCACACTACCATGTATCCTGTGAAGAGGATTACGTGGCATTTATTTGGAAAGCTGTCAGTAACCTTCCTGCCCTGTACACAAACCCTGGACACAGCTCCAGCCACTCAGCAGCTAAGTCAGGCTTGGCACTGCCCATAGCACACCCTGTGTCACACAAACCTGCCAAGAATGTATCTGGATGCTGGCCCCTCACGAGAGCAGCCATGACACCCAGGCCGTTTGGTCATCCTGGCAGGTGATCTCCTGTTTACTACTGAGCTGTTAGCTGGGCCTGGTCAACTGTCAGGCAGCAGTCTCTATAGTGTCCATTGTGGTTGCAAAGGATGGAGATGCTGGTGTCAATCAGCAAATGAGCCCTGGGTAACCTGCTGAGACTTATGGACATTAGAATCAGAATGGACCATTATGTTAACTGCTGGCCACTGTTATTCACAACTACAACTGCTCACAAACTAATTACAACTTAACTAGGAAAGCACTCCATCTCTTCCTGGCTTGGAGAATTTTGTCTTTTATTATCTCTTTTAAGGCTTTCCCCGAGCTAAAACTTTTCATTGAAATTCATTGAAGTGAACAGAACACCCCTTCCGGTTCCATTATTTTTCCTGGAATCTTCCTTCAGATTCAAACACACTGTAGGCAAGTCCAGCAGGTGTCCCCTCCCAGTCCTGCTATTTCCCTAGAATAAGAGTGGCAATTGCTTCTCTGGGTGTCTTTGAGATGATGGTATTCGTAAATAAATCCATAATGGTTTTTCCCTCCAAGGAAATCCTATTAGTGACAATGTCGTCTCTTTCCTGAGGAGAGTGCAGCTCCCACCCCAGTGTGGCAGGATCTGGCACACACTCACACTCTCACGCTGGTGAACTCACTTCCACACACAGTCCACCTCCAGTCCCATGGAACCTGCACTCAAGGCTCGAATCGGCACTGCAGGGGTGTCACTTGTCTGTATTGGCACTGGTCTTTAGCTGACATGGGGAAGGTCAGCCAATACTGCGGCAGAGGGGAAGAAGCTCCACAGTACCTCCCTCTGGTGGCTCATGGGTAGCTAATAGCAGAAGGATTTTGAATTTTCCAGTGCAGTTAGAAGTAGAGATGTCTTCCAAGGCATTGGCTGGTGGGCCAAGCTTCTGCATTGTATCCTTCTATGGATGTGGCTGAAAGAAAAAGAGCTACAGAGTTGGATTCAGCTATAGCTGTCACCCAGCTTTTCCTCTGGAGTAATGGTGCAGAGGGTGTCTGCCTGGTTGTTTCAGCGATACACATCTTCAATCTCTCTCTCTCCTTTCTCTTCTCTTCTCTCTCTCTCTCTCTCTCTCTCTCTCTCTCTCTCTCTCTGTGTGTGTGTGTGTGTGTGTGTGTGTGTGTGTGTGTGTGTGTGTATGCTTGTATATAACTATCCAAGAGCCTGAAGAGAGTGGGAAGCCCCAGTGCATTCACTATGAGCATCCTGACCGTGACCACAACCACACAGGAGAGCTGTAAGGGGCTCAAACCGCTTGGCCACACTTGAGGCCACAGGCCTGGGTCCTTTGAAAAAGTTTGGACACCGAGGACAATCAGCAAAGGTCTTTGGCTCATATTCAGATGTCTGTGTGGATTTAATACCACATTGGCCCTCATGTTCCCTCCTCAGCTCTCCTGTGCAGACATCAGGTCACCCTCAGAGGTTTTCCCTCTCTCAGTAGAGGGGAAACCATAGCTGCCCTAGGCTGCAGTGTGCCAGGCAGGGCAGCTCACATTTACAATGAGAATTTTGACAGTCTTCAATGCTCAAAGCCCCCAAATCTTTCTCCTTTTCTCTTCTTTTCTTCCTTTGTTGAGATGATGTGTGACTATGTAGACCAGGCTAGCCTCAAACTCCAGGTGTTCCTTGTGCCCGTGTCTCCTATGTGCAGCGATGGTAGGCAGTGCCAATACGCTCGGCTTCTTTTCTGTTTCTGCAACTGTCTCTGTGCAACATGATCCTGGAAGATCAGGGCATGAGTGTCTTTGTCCCTCAGCCTAGGGAGTTCACTAGTCATGGGATTTTCCATGAGATGGTCATGTGCTTGGATCAGGAACTTCTTGATGTCTCAAGATGAACAGGGATGTGAGAGTGGATGCTCAGAGAAGCCCTGTGATATTTGCTGTTTGGTTTTTATGCTTTGAAGACCGTGATGCACTTGCCCCAAATTAAACAGTACTTATTTCTAGTTTAAGCTAGTTCCTAGTTACCCAGGGGCCAATGCAGAAGTAAATGGCCTGTGACTGGCAGTAGTGACCAGTAAGGACAGACTTACAGCAGCATCCTTTCTTCCCTTTAAACCCAAGCAGAACACCTGCAAAGAGGCAAGACTTCCTTGCTGTTCTCTCAAAGGCCTCAGGGGCCTTTCAACTAGTTATGTAAGACTGTGAGATAAAAGTGAACTGGGGTCTGGGAAGGTGGCTCCATCGGTAAAGCGTACACCTCACAAGCACGAGGACCTCGGTCTGCTCTCCAGAACCCTTGTGGAGAACAGTTGGTCACAGTAGTACATACCTGCAACCTCAGTGCTTGAGAGGAAAGACATGAGAGTCCCTGGGGCTTGCCAGCTGCCCAGCCCAACCTGCCTGGTGACCTCTAGGTCAGTGAAAGACTCGATTTCCAAAAATGGAAGAGAACACCTGAGGACCAATGTCCAAGGTTGTCCACTGGCCTTTATACAGATGTCCATACAGGTGTACACATAGCACAGATGCCTTTTCTAATGAAGTAATAATACAGCCGGAGAAAAATGCAGCTACTGGGCAGGCTGTCTCACACAGTCCGCATTACCACTACATAGTGAGAAAAGACTTCCTTTTGTTATTTTGATATAAAATGTATTCATTCTACAGATACTTCTAGAAGGCTTGTTTGCATCATCCATCGACTCCTCACCAGCGTAAAGGTTATCTTTCTCCTGGGTGAAGATTCCAGCTTCACTGTATAAATATAAACCAAATATTTCACTGGTGACCCCAGAAGCCTCCGGTTTCATATCAGTAAAATGGAGATGATAGTGTCCACAAGACAGGGACCATCTGTTAACAAGATTTTATTTCTCACCCACCTCTGCCTCCTTGATCATGAATCTAACCACTTCCTGTAGCAATGTTTCTGTTTTTAAGTCTCTGAGTAATGCTCAGAACTCCCCCAGGATGAAGCAGAAACAGGAAATGTGTTCTCTGGCTTCTGGGGGGAGGGAGGACTTCAAGGCAGAGGTGCACCAGAGACCCAAGTCAAAGAACAGGAGGCATGGGGGGCACTGCAGGAGGCAGGGGAGCAGTGCAGGAGGCATGGGGGCACTACAGGAGGCATGGGGGCACTACAGGAGGCATGAGGGCACTACAGGAGGCATGGGGGCACTGCAGGAGGCATGGGGGCACTATAGGAGGCAGGGGACCAGTGCAGGAGGCATGGGGGCACTGCAGGAGGCAGGGGACCAGTGCAGGAGGCATGGGGGCACTACAGGAGGCAGAGGACCAGTGCAGGAGGCATGGGGGCACTACAGGAGGCATGGGGGCACTACAGGAGGCATGGGGGCACTACAGGAGGCATGGGGGCACTACAGGAGGCATGGGGGCACTGCAGGAGGCATGGGGGCACTATAGGAGGCAGGGGACCAGTGCAGGAGGCATGGGGGCACTGCAGGAGGCATGGGGGCACTACAGGAGGCATGGGGGCACTACAGGAGGCATGGGGGCACTGCAGGAGGCATGGGGGCACTATAGGAGGCAGGGGACCAGTGCAGGAGGCATGGGGGCACTGCAGGAGGCAGGGGACCAGTGCAGGAGGCATGGGGGCACTACAGGAGGCAGAGGACCAGTGCAGGAGGCATGGGGGCACTGCAGGAGGCATGGGGGCACTACAGGAGGCATGGAGGGCACTACAGGAGGCATGGGAGCACTACAGGAGGCATGGGGGCACTACAGGAGGCATGGGGGCACTATAGGAGGCAGGGGACCAGTGCAGGAGGCATGGGGGCACTGCAGGAGGCATGGGGGCACTGCAGGAGGCATGGGGGCACTGCAGGAGGCAGGGGAGCAGTGCAGGAGGCATGGGGGCACTGCAGGAGGCATGGAGGCACTACAGGAGGCATGGGGGCACTGCAGGAGGCATGGAGGCACTACAGGAGGCATGGGGGCACTACAGGAGGCATGGGGGCACTGCAGGAGGCATGGGGGCACTACAGGAGGCATGGGGGCACTGCAGGAGGCATGGGGGCACTACAGGAGGCATGGGGGCACTGCAGGAGGCATGGGGGCACTGCAGGAGGCATGGGGGCACTGCAGGAGGCATGGGGGCACTACAGGAGGCAGAGGACCAGTGCAGGAGGCATGGGGGCACTGCAGGAGGCATGGGGGCACTGCAGGAGGCAGGGGACCAGTGCAGGAGGCATGGAGGGCACTGCAGGAGGCAGAGGACCAGTGCATCTGATTCTCCCTGAAGCTGCCCATCTGCCTGGCTCTTCCCAGCTCTGCTTGGTGGCTGGAGAGCAGAACATTAGTCTATTTCTAGCCCTTTGCTTAATGGCTATTGATGATATGTTTGCAATACAGTTGCAGTCTGGGGAGAAAACTTTCCTCTGAAGACTCAGAAGTCTGACCTCTTTACTGTGTAGCAGGTGCATGACTCACTGGATGTCCAAAGGATGCACAGTCTGTGTTGTGTTTGGAATGAAATATTAAGTATGCCTGTGGTTCTTCGAGTTGCACACACCCATCTATAAGCATCCTCTTTAAAAAAAAATAAAAAAGATTAATTTATCTTATATATGTGAGTACACTGTCACTGTCCTCAAACACACCAGAAGAGGGCATTGGATCCCATTACAGATGGATGTGAGTCACCACGTGGTTGCTGGGAATTGAACTCAGGACCTCTGGAAGAGCAGTCAGTGCTCTTAACCGCCCGTCTCCCCTGCCCCCAAGCATCCTCTTTCATGTTCTGATTTATTTCCTGCTTCTTGCATGGTCAACTGAAGAAACAAAACAGAGAAGTCGAAACTTAATTGCTTTTCTTTTTAAAGCACTCAGTCTCCCCAGCAGGAGGGCTTGGAATGTCTGCAGTCACTGTCTCCTTCCCATGGCAGCTTCAGCCACAGTTGTAGCTGAAGCTGCCAGCTGCACTGAAGAGATTGCATGCTCTGCACAATTGTTCAAATGGTCTTTGCATGTGTGATCTTAGGTGACCGTGGTCCTCACCTGGGATGCCATCCTGGGGTCATCCATACTCTAATCCTTTGCTTTGCCATTGTGCAGCTAGGCACCCACAAGTGCGGGGACATTGGTGGCATCTCTACGCTGGCTGCCGAGTCACATACCTGTGAACTTTGGTTTTAGGGTTCCGTGTGGGCACAGGCACTGGGCTCATCTCTGAGGGGCAGGAATGAATCATTCTGACTTTACACGTGCATCTCTCCCTGACAGTCAGGTGGCTGAACTCTGGTGCTTGCTGGGGTCAGAGGTCTCCTGGCTCCCAGTGGTCAGGGGATTCCACTTACCTGGTTTAGGGTGAGGATCTCAGTCAGTAACCTATGCTAGTTGAAGCACTCCTTGTCCTCTGGAAACCTATTCTTGTTCTGAAAGGGAGAGTGTTCCATAGTGAGGGTCCAGAGAGACTGTGAAACAATGTTTAAATTTTCAGGGGCTAAGAATGTCACCACTGTCCCAGCTGCCCCAAAGCATAGTGGGAAGGGTCACCCCCTGCTCTAATCCCCCTCAGAGATTGAAACACCCCTCAGGAAGTGGGCACTGGGGAGACTGGAAGGTGACTGGAGACAGCAGGCAGGGGTCCTGAGAGAATCCTCCCCAGTACTCTGTAGCTGTCTGCACAGGAAAGTGCCTTTGGCCCAAATGGAGATGCCAAGGAGAGAAAAATGGCAGCTTCAGACACAGCTGCCTGGTCCACAGGAGAAGAGGGGAAACTTCTGAATACAGACCGACCATGCTGGCTCAGGGTGGACCACGGTGGAAGGTCAAGACTCCAGAACACCGCCTGCCTTTGTCCATTACCACGAGCTAGTTCAGAGTGAACCCACAGTCAGTGACTCTGTCCTATCAGGAACTCTGAGCAGAGACCCCCGTGTAAGGAATCAAGACAGCCACATAACCAAGAAGAGGTTCTGAGAGCCAGGCAAAGGACAAGTGGAAAGCCTAGGACAGGCCACAGCTGCAGGCGCTCAGTCCTGCTTTAGTGTCAGGCCACAGATGGAACCCTGGGCTGTCCCTGGTGCCTCTGTACTCCTTGCTGAGTACCGCCTTGTTCTCAGTCTGCTTAATGGTGGGCACAGCCACTTCACAGGGACTTGCAAAGCAGACTTCTTCCAAGGAGTTCCCAGCAAGCGGTCAGACATGGCAATGCCACTGTCTCTGGATCTGATGGCACAGGGATGGTGTGGTGGGTGGCGACAGCAGGAGCTCACATCAGGGAGAGAACGGCAGGAGAGATGAGCGAGTGGCAGAACCGAGCGTGTAGAATGTATGCTCATATGTCCAGGCCATTGCAGAGGTCGGTTAGGGAGAGTGGCTGGAACATGCAAAGCAGGGGTGTGGTGTCCCTCCCTGTGTGCGGGTGGGAAGAAGTGGGCCTTACACTGTGTTCAAATTGTGGATGTCCACAGGCTACCGGCTGTTCTGCACGATGGGCTCCATCCATTCTGGACATGTCCCCCCCCCGCCAGGACCCAGTGACAGATAATCTAATGCCTGTCATACAGTTCAGAGCTAAATACCATGTAGCACACTGAGCAAAATGCCACAAGCCACACAGAGCAACCCAATCCATCCCAACTCACGGAGCCTTCACAAAGATTAAAGCCTTATTGCAAGTAAGCTACCACCTACTGCTGTTGTTCTCCCTATACTACATTTGGACACACACAGAGATTCAAGTAAGAAGGGATTGTCTGACCCATGGGAGCCCTGCATTGATAGTAATACTGTCCTGGGTGATCACGGAGGAGAAATGCTGCCAAGCCACCAGGGAGATGCACAGTCTTATTTCAGTATAGGTATTTTCCAAGCAAGCCCTAGAAATGAACACTCTTAGTCATACTGTTCAGTGACCAGGACCCTGGGATGTAACACAGGCACATGGGAGACGATACCAGATGTTTCTGATAAGATCAGGAAATGCCTCAGAAAGAGTTGCAAAAACAGTTCCACCTCAGTGGTGGAGAGCCCTTGAGTGAGTTCATTTTCATAACCTAGAGGCATTGAATTTCTACATGTGCCTATTTCCTGTGTAACTATCAACCGATCCAAGGCTCACACAAGATGGAAATGACTCCCTACAAGTATCACTATAGTATGGTCAGAGTTTTCACAAGTAATTTACAGTGTGTTTATCTCTGTTTGCTAAAGATTGAGAGTCATTTCTATTTCTCCATGTTGGTATGTAGCTGAATGGGCCTGAGGGGAAGTTGCCTCAGAATGTCGAACTAAAGAGAAAACAACACTGTCAACAGTTTGGGTGCATTCTAGAGCTAGGGGTGGATCCGGGAGTCAAGCGCCTGCTATCTAAGCATGAGGCCCTAAGATGGTTCCCAGCACCGGCAAGAAAGCCATGCATGGCTGCTACACCTATGATCGCAGCACTGACAAAAGCTGGCGGATCCCTGAGGCTTGCTGGCCAGACAACCTAGCAGAGTTGGTGAGCACCAAATCCAGTGACACACCCTGTCTCAAAAAATAAGGTTGAAAAAGTGCTTGTAGAAAGATGTCAGAGCATGCACAGGCAAAAGCACCTACACATATAGATGTGCACACACATGCACACACACATACACCATGCACACACATACTTCACCACACATACCCCACATACAAAACACACACATACTTCACCACCACCACATACCAAACACACATACACCACACACCATATGCACATACATGCACATACATATCATGCACACACATATACCACACCACATACCAAACATACACACACCACATACATACACACTACATATACATACACACCATGCACACACACATACCACATGCACATACATACCACACACGCTCACATACACACCATGCACAAACACACATACACCATACACCACATGCACATACATATGTACACACATACACACCACTCACATATACATACACACACCACGTGCACATACATACCATGCACACACAGAGAACATACACACAACACACACACACACACACACACTTTGTGTGAACACACTCCATACCAACAGTCAAGAACTGGACCAGGCTTTGCCTGAGGCCATTTTATAACCAGTGTCTCAGAAAGCATTCCACTAATTGTCTGGCTTTAGAATCTGGAAAAGGCCTGTTCCGTAACCCAAAGTTTTCAAAACTTTCACCAACTCTTTGCTCACTTGAGGGAACTATTTTTATCCTTAAAACCCAGCAGGGGCTAACACCAGCTGACACGGAGCTGACACCATGGGACGCTCCCTTGGTGATGGATTGTGGAACTGAAAGACAGCATTGTGTGGGGCCTGATCGATGTGCTCTGCCAGGCATTTGACACCATTGTCCCTGTGGTATCCAGGCACAGTAAGTGCTGCACACAGATCTACTACTGTCCCCCAGAAGGACCTAAAAATAACTCAGAAATGCCCAGTCCTAAATGCCTCCATTTTGTTTGTGTGGTGAGCCCACGCTCCATGAGAGTGCTAATCATTTCTGACTGGTTTTTCCATATTTACAAATGATTAAAGAAATACTCTCTAGCTATATACAGATTAACATGGCTGCTTTAAGAAACGGGACGGTTGAGTCAGTTTGTTCAGCAGAGAGTGAGCAGGGAGGCCAGTCTGGCTGCTTCACTTGCGACTTCTCCCACTTCACCATCCGGCAGCCAGACCCGAAGCCTTTGGGAGATCAAGATCACCGTTTCTG
This sequence comes from Tokudaia tokunoshimensis, assembly GCA_036184795.1. Lineage (NCBI taxonomy): Eukaryota > Metazoa > Chordata > Mammalia > Rodentia > Muridae > Tokudaia > Tokudaia tokunoshimensis. The sequence goes on from BTHU01000017.1 coordinate 60,245,472, forward strand.
GAATGTGTCCCTCCAATGAAAGGAAGGAGTAGACACCAGCCTCCTGCTCCTCCCAATGATCTGGACAATGGTGGCAAATGCTGGATACTTATATAATCAAAAAAAAAAAAAAACCTTTAGAGAACCCTGCAAAGTGGCAGTCATGTCTGCTCTGTACTCTCTGGTGGGCTCTTGGTGTCCCTTTCTCTGAGTTTCTCCTGTCTGGCTCCTCTCCTCTCCCCTTCTCCTCTTCCTCTTTTCTCCCCCTCCCTCTCCTCTCTCTCTCTCTCTCTCTCTCTCTCTCTCTCTCTCTCTCTCTCTCTCTCTCTCCTCCCTCCTCTTAGTGTGCATTCATTGTACATGGTTCTGGGTTTCATAAAAACAATTTCTTTCAAACATAATGTTCACTTTGACCATATTCATCCCCATCCCCCCTTCTCCCTACTTGCTTTCCTCCCTCACTGGACTCCTTCCTCTCCCCAGTTCCTCTTGTACTTTCATGCCATTCATATTAGATGGATGGATGGATGGATGGATGGGCAGATAGATAGATACATAGATACAAAGATAGATACATAGATAGATACATACATAATACACATGGAGATACATATATACATACATAGATACATAGATAAAAATACATGATAGATAGATAGATAGATAGATAGATAGATAGATAGATAGATAGATAGATAGATAGATAGATGATTGATGCATACATACATACATACATACATACACACATGGTCTAAAATTTAGAAAAAAACATTCAATATCTGTCTTGTCTGCTTTTTGATTAATATGATCTTCAATTATACCCATTTTCTAGCAAACGACATAATTTCATTCTCTTTAATAACTAAAATGCCATTGTGCATATATACCATATTTTCTTCCACCAATCATCTGTCAGTGGACACCTAGGCTGATCCCATAACTCAGCTATTAGGAATAGTGAGGCAGTAAGCTTGAACACACAAGCTCATCTGTGGTATATTCCATGTACACACACACACACACACACACACACACACCCCTCTAGGAGTGGCAGTCCTAATTCCTGTTTGTAAGGACCCTTCACAACTGATTCCCATGGTAATGGGACTAGCGCTCATCCCCACCAGCAGAGCACAAGCTTCACCCCTCACCAGCATCAGGTTTACTGTTGTTTGTATTCTGGGATGCTGACTCGTCTGGCAAAGCACTCTTGATTTGCGTTTCTCTAATGACTAAGGATGTTGAACATCGTTTATGCTTGTTGGCCATTTGTACTTCATTTTGGGAAATCACTAGAGAAAATAGTTTGGTATAAACATAAGCAACGGCTTTCTGAAAAGGACTCAGCTCGGTGAGGCTGTGCCCTGCTTCCCTCCTTCCCTCCCTCTTCCCATTCCTTCCTGGGTTTGGGAGCTATTTCACCTCCCCTGGGCCCTTCTAAGGTTCTCCAGTGGTCCTGGGGGTAGGAATTAAATATGAGTTATGCCAGAGCACAGACTAAGATGTTCACACATTCATCTTCTTATTGAAGAATAATTATTATTAATTTATTAAATTAAAATTAAAATCAATTGCCTCTTTAAGAGTGCCTCACTTGCCAAGTGACCAAATATATGTATGTATGTATGCATGTATGTATGTATCTCTCTCCCTCTCCCTCTCTCCCTCCTTCCCATTCTCTCTCTCTCTCTCTCTCTCTCTCTCTCTCTCTCTCTCTCTCTCTCTCTCTCTCTCTCTCTCTCCAGTATCTCCCATAGCTAACTCAGTCTGACCTAGGACTCCTTATGTAGTAAGGACAACTTTGAACTTCCAATCCTCTTGACTTCAGCTCTAGGTGCTAGGATTACCAGAGTGTGCCTCCACATCTGACTGATGTAGTGCTGGGGATCACACTAAGGGCTTCATGCATGCTAGGCAAACACTGTACCAACTAGGCTACACCCCAAAACCACAAAGTTCGAACAGTGCCATTGACTTCTCCTCTTGGCATTTTACCCTAGAAATCACAGGTGTGTATCCTAGGGTGGGTTGGCGTCCAGCTGCTGACAGTCCATGTGGTGTTTTACGTCACCTACAGGCAGAAAGGCCACTGTCCTGTGCCTTGAGACACTGAACAGAGAGGATATCGCTATCAGCTATCTCATTCAGCTCTGCCATGGGTGCACAACCACAGCAGACAGTCCTATGACAGAACAGCTGGGAATGGTGCAAGACACTTCTGTATATAAGTGCCAGAAACTGCACACCCTGTGCTTCTGATATGTCACAAATGCTCTTTTACTTGTTTAATCATCAAAAAAGGCAGTGCACATTCTTAACTTCCAAACTCAGCAAATACAGGTCGAGGTCAAGTGTGGCACAGGACAGTGTACCCCTGTCACCAAAAAATCCAGTGGCCTTGCTGACTGACAGGTGTGCTCACGGCAACATGCATAGGAGAAGACTTCAGTCATGTGGTTCTTTATGCTCCAGAAGTACCCAGAGGTGGCGGCATGCAATCAGTGATCAAGTCTCTTTGCTAAGCATTTGCTCTGCACACACATGTCAATATGAATGTGTTTGTGCACACATTAACATATATATTAACATATATGTGTGTATGTATATATGTGCATATATGTATACACACATATATGTGTATATATATATGTATATATATATATATATATATATATATATATATATATATATATATGAGCTGTGCACACACTTTAGTACATAGCAATTGCACCATGCCTTGTCCCAGGCAGGCACTAGAAGAACAGAAAGGAACAGACCTACTCATGGATCTGAATTCTTTTGCCACTTCCTGAGAGCCGGTCAAGCAAGGAGGAAGGAAACAAACTGATAGGGCTGTGGTCTCTGCCTTCTGCATGCAGGTGAGCAGGACACCTGGCCTGAGTTCCTTTTCTGTGAGGGAGGGTGGCTTCCTTGTGCTCACGTGGCACAGCACAGTACATGTATGGAGGTGTGCAGAAAGTTCTCTGCTGTAGCAGTTGGCCCTGTTCTTCCGGGCCAGGATCTTCCGATTTGGCAGTGCTAGTCAGAGCTGGCCCCTAACCCATCACTTGACCACCCAGGTCTTTTCCTTCACACTAAGGCAATGTGCCTGATTCCATTAGCCTGAGATTTCTGGCACAGAACCTTCTCGGTTTCCATGCCAACTGCATGCAGATGTGATGGGTCCTCGTGTAGTATGTGAAACGGTCTTCTAAGTGGCAGGAGTGAGTGGTTAAATTATCAGCCTTGGACCCGACTGAAGCTGTTATCCACAAGAATAGTTCTTACCACTTCACTACACAGTGTGATTTTGGGGTTTCGATACTGATCACCTTGTACCTCCCAACTGAGCTTGTATGGAGGTAGCCATGGCCTCAAAGAGGTCAAGTGTCTTCAACATGGAGGATAAAGGGTTTCTCCAGTATGATATCTGAAGTTTGGTTACACCAATACAATGCAGATGTTAAAACTATCCTCTGGCTTCAGTCCCTGTTCGTGCTGGCTGTGTACCACAGGAAACCATGGAAACAGTCCCTAAATGCTATGGAGTGACCTCAATTCAGAAATGAGCCTGCGTCAACATAGCTCCTACAGCTACCTTGTCAGTTAGGCAGTCAGAAGCTCTAACGGCCATACCTCAGCTGGGCAGCCAGTCTTTCCTTGTTTTCTTCACACACCTAGACAACCATATTCCTATAGAATGCTGCCCTGATAACAAGTAGGTAGGACCTACTCATGACTGACAAGTGGGTGGGACCTGATGACAGTGGGTTTGGGAGGGTCCTGATCACAAGTAGGCAGGACTTAATGATAGTGCTGTCTTCCCTCCATTTGGTGCTTTGTCAACAGGACAGATGCTTGAGCCCTTGGAAAGAGCTTGTTCTAGCAAATTCTCCACCAATACAATGGTTCAGGGTGCAGGGGTATTTTCTGGCATACAATATCAGAGCTGTGTTTGGAGGCACACATGTGTAAGGCCAGCTACAAGAGGTTAAGGAAGGACGATGGTTGAAGCAGATTCAAGGCTTACTTGCACTGCAGAGTGAGTTCAAAGCCAGCCTGAACAAATTAATGAAATGTAATACAATGCAGTACAATATGATATAATCAAACCTTGTCTCAAAATTTAAAATGAAAAGAAGGCAGAAATGAAGCTTGGTATTTGAATACTTGCCTCTCCTCATAAGCTTGAGGCCCCAGATTTTATCTCCAACACTGGGTATAGTGAGAATTCTGAAATTTTGATTTCCTTAAAAAAAAATCACAGAAATATTATAAGAATGTGCTTTCATTTTAATCCCAGGTGTGGGGTGTGGGGCTGCTTCAGACTCTACAGCAGCTGATGGTGATTTGCCTCATGCTCTAGCAGAGGCATGGTTTTGTCAACAGCAGATAGTGTCTGTGTCTGTGTGACATTTGGAATTCCGGGAACTTTTCAGAGAGCATATAAATGCTAGGGCCCTGAGAGACATTGTTGGTGATTGGTGGTCATTCAAGGGGAGTCCGATGTGGTTTGTTAGTAGCCTTGCTCAAAAGAAGAAACAAGAAAAAATAAATTAGAGTCAAGGATCTCTCTCTCTCTCTCTCTCTCTCTCTCTCTCTCTCTCTCTCTCTCTCTCCCTCTCCCTCTCCCTCTCCCTCCCTCTCCCTCTCCTTCCTCCTCCCTCCTCCCTCTTTCTCCTTCTTTCTTTCCTATCTAGTGATGGGGGTAAAACTGGAGGGATAAAGGGTGGGAGAAAGAAGAACCCACAATGTAGCAAAGACCAGCTACAACTGAGTTTTTAAAAAGTAAACATTAGAGGCCATGGCATTCTACAGGGATTTGGAGTGTTCATCCTATGGCGCTGCTGTAACACCTGCTTATTCTAGGCCTCTTGCTGTCAGATGTTCTTTCTCAGAAACTTCCCGTAGACCTCGGTGTGCCTCTGTCAGCTCATAGTAGCGTCGATGGGTCTGTGACCGGACAAATCTAGGCTTCTTGCCTCACCTCACTGGGGCCTGGAGTTTGGGCCTCTTTGCTATGGGTGCCTTTCTCAGGACAATTCACCCCTGAGGGTCTATAAAGTAGGCTCAAGGGCTACTTACAGTGGTAAAGGCAATAGCAGTTCCTTCTTCTGGTGGCCCTGCTTCCTCATTTCCTGTAGTATCAAACCTGATTCCCAATGGAGACACCGGTGCTGGGCATCTGTCACTTACAGAAGCACTTGTTGAATTATGAGGTAGAAAACAGTTCTTTATGACTGATTGTCTTACTTGCCCAGTATTTATTGAGCATCTACTATTTGCACACACTCCAGTAAGAGAGGGAAGCATTCTTCTAAAGGACTCAGGTAGTGATGTGTGTGAGCAAACAGGCAAGGATGCCCATAGGACTGACAGCCAGATAGGAGGAGGAGGAGGAGTAAAGTCAAACAAACAACACCCTAGTCTGCGGAAGAGAAGCTGACCAGGGGCACGGTCTGATCTCACTGAAGCTGTGACTGTGCACCACCTCAGCTGATCTCCACCTGGGAGAACAATGCCCAGGCAGATAAACGTGGCAAATGAGTCCTTCAACTCGGGGTCCCCTGCACCTCAGAGCCTCTGAGGGGCCTGGGGTGCAGGATCATCTTCCTACCACTTAGCCACAGAGCAGTGTTCCCAAGAAAGATTAGCTTCTCCCTGCATGCAGTGGCCCAGCGCTACAGGAAATGGAACAGGGAATGCTGGAAGAGCAAGGACATGGGAGGCCAAGGACACGGGAGGCATGGGTCACAGCTGGGTCAGAGAGCATTAGATGCAGAAGCTGAAGTCCCCAGAAGCCTGATGTGAGATGGAGAGGCCTGAGCAGGGACGAGCCCAAGTCCCACAGACAGGGACTTAACAGGAAGAGCAGGGAGAGGTAAGAAGGGGGAGTCAGTGAGCATGCTGGTGTGGCACAAGTCAGAGAAGACCTGCTGAGGCCCCGTCCCCAGCATGGTTTCAGTGTGAGGCCAATCGCTGACATCAGTGGTGACGAGGAGGGAAGGGTGACAGGGCCCATCGCTCGGACTCTGTCAGTGGGAACTGGGAGACTGTGGGTCAGGATCCTCTTAGCTTCCTGGAGCTCTCGGTTGGAGGGCCCCAAGTAGAAGGCGTGTGCTGTCCCACAGCACTGAGCTACAAGTCCAAATTCATATGCCCACCAGCCATAACCTCCCAGGAGTCTGGGGGTGGAATGGAGTGCATCCTGGTCACCCCCAACTTCTGGTGTTGCTGACGACTTGTCCCTGGATTTATAGTTGCAATTGATGTTGCCTTGGGTCCATAGTGGCCCCTTCTTTATGCATGAGCTTCTTTCATCTCACCTCACAAGAAACCCCCATTAGACAGGGTCCATCCTAATCCAGTGAAAGTTCCTCTTGACTTGATTGCATCTTCTCAGACCCTGTTTCCAAAGTCACATTGACCAGTGGATAAGCATGATTCTGGGGGTGCTGTCACCCTAGGGTAGCACTGTATGCCCCAATGAAGGTGGGAGCAGAGGTATACATTGGATCTGTTGCCTTAAGGAAGCTGAATGATGTACAGTCATGGGGAAGCGGGTGCCTGGAGCCTGACAAAGGAAGTCTCTTCAGTTCAGCATAGAAGGCAGTCGAGGAAGCATGTGGACTAGGATTGTACTTTTATTTATGGTGACAGTGACTACTGGGATAGTGGTGATGGGTCTTAAGTAGGACACAGAAGACAAAAGGACCTTTGGAACCTAGGGAAGCTGGGGATTGGGGTAGTACCATCTAAGACTGGATGCTATCCTGGGGCCACACAATCCGGGCCTCAGTCTTTCTGTGGGACTGAAAACAAGAACTTTTGGTAGATTTTGGAGATGTAATGACACTTGAAGAGGCCAAAGAAAAAGAAGACCTAAAAGAGTAGTCACATGGTGGGCCGAGGGGAGTGCATAGATTAGGTGGTAGACTAGTGAATGGGTGTGAGGGAGCCCTGGGTACTCAGGCGATTTTGCACATGAGGTCGCCAAGCCTTAAAGACATGAAATCACATGCTGTAGGTAGTAGAACCAAGAACTGAGCTCAGCTCTGTCTTATTCTAGACCCCTGTCCCATGTGTTTACATTCAGTTGGATTTTCCACTGGTGTGTACTGTGAACTGGCTCAGTAATGCTGACAAGATTCGGGAATCACCTTCAGCTGTGGGCTACCTGGGACGCTGCTTTCTGGGGTAGGCACGCTCTGCATATGCGTATTATTACAGAGCTGTTGTGTCACCCATGTTAGGAGAAACTGTGTGAATATGGGGTTCCTTTTTATTGATCATGTCTACACTGACTGCGTTAGGGTAGCTGGATGGTGGGCTATTGCCCTCATTGTTCAAAGGAACCTCTCACTCAGCAAGACAGACTGGCCAAATATGTGGGTAGGCCGGGAGAAATATAGTCCAGCTCTTGCCTGAGGCTCTCTGGTTATTGTGATCCCTTTCTTGATGTGGGAGGGTCCCTGAGTGAGCTATTTAGAGTACATAAAAACTATATGTTCTGAGCACACAAAAGAGGCATTGGTGTGTGGTGGGTGGGTTGACAAGATTCGTTTGTGGCAGTACTTAAAGCCATTGCTGCGGGCAGCCTGGCAGGCAGCCACATGCCTTTCATAGATGCAGAATTTCTGTCATAGCAAGTCTACAGGCTACACCATGGGTCTTTTTGTTTCCTGTGCCCTCCCAGATGACCCCAAGCCCAGGCTGCCAATGGCAGAAGTATTCCGTGAACAAGCAAGGTCCTCTCTAGCCTGGCCCACACTTCCAGATTCCACAGCTCCTCTGCAGGCCTAGGCTGCCTCTCAAGTAGGCCAAGTGGTTAGAGACCTATAGGTGTCCCCACTCCCCTCTTCTCTAGGTAGGAGCAGGGCTAGATGCAGCTATGTGCCTGCAGCTTGTCTTGAATCACATACCTTATGGTTTTCATCAATGGCTGGGTGCCAGTGACTGAGGCTTAACTCTGCCCTGGCCCCAGACCTCCCCTCTTCATCTGGTGACAGTATCTGAGAGTACAGCCAAAGCCCTGCCGCCCAGGCCTGCTGCATCCATATCCAGAGGGGATGGAACCTGCAGGTCCCCACCTTGGTAAATTACCTGCCAGCTTCGCAGCTGGCACCCTCTCACCCATCCATGCTTACTGGATACAGAGATACTGAGCCACATGTCTTCTTGGCTAGAGAGCTCTGAGCAGCCTCCCCCAAGCTGGCCAGACTGGCAGTCTCCAGATCTATCTGCTTATCTGTACAGCTGCTGCAACTAAAATTCCCACAGATTGGAGCAAACAATTGAGCTTTAGAAGGACCCCAGAGGAAGTTGTCCTGGCTTACCTCACTTCATTGGTGTCCTGTATCCTCCACATTAGGGTCATGTATCCCAACACACACACACACACACACACACACACACACACACACACACACACAGAGAGAGAGAAAGAGAGAGAGAGAGAGAGAGAGAGACAGACAGAGACAGAGAGAGAGAGACAGACAGAGAGAGAGAATTTTCCTGGGACCACAGAAACAGTGTCACACTCTGGTGTTTTGAAGCAGCTAAAATCTTAGCTAACTTTTCTCTGCCTGGGATGATCTTTACCTCCCAAGTATTTTTCACCTATAAAGAAAATTCAAAAGACCAAAGAAGACCTCAAGATTACTTCTGATGCAGCCAAGTGGCCACAGGAAAGGACAGGGTTGGGGAGGGACTGGGGTGCAGTTTCTCACTGTTCTCACTATGCTGAGGCAGAGTGTCAAGTAAGAGAAGGCTGGCAGTAGGCCTGTGTGCTAATGTGCACTGATGCTTCCCGGGAATTGCTCACGAGCGGGTTCTACGTGGAGGGAGAGCTCAGGAATGAAACTACGGGGGTCGAGAGAAAAGAACACACAGAGACATTAGTGCATGGCTGTACAAAATCTTTCTATATTTCTTTGGGGATAAGAGTGACAATATATGTGCTGTGGGTGTGACCCTCCCTCCCAAAGCTGAGTCTTCTCAGCAGGTCTCCGGCAGGCTGAGAGATGTTGCCATAACAGATCACAGGGTCTGCTACTCTGCAGGAGATGGCGACTGACCCCCTTTTGCAGGAAACTGCAGCTCCTTTGAAGTGCCAGAGGGGCTCTGACATCTCTGTCAGGTGGGAGGAGTTGTGGCTGGAATTCCTCAGCTCCATGTAGGTGAAATGCAGGCAGCTGAATTCTGCCTAGAGGCTATATGGCATTACAATGGCTCTCTGAATCGCACTGCACAGAAGGAATCTTTAACATGTCACCTCACCAAAATCATGAAAGGAAGGCATCTGCTTTAAATCATGAGTTCAAAACCGAATCTCTCAATTGATTTCCAAGAAGAAGGAAGGAGAGACCCCTGGTCCTGGAAAGACTGGATGTAGGGGAATACCAGGACAGAGAAGCAGGAGGGGGTTGAATGGGGAACAGGGGGAGGGAAGAGGGATTATGGGACTTTCAGGGGAGGGAGGAACCAGGAAAGGGGAAATCATTGGGAATGTAAATAAAAAAAATATAGAAAATAAAAGAGAGAGAGAGAGAGAGAATGAATCTCAAGCAGATAGTGACACATTTTCCATGTTACAGATTCCATAGGAATAGTCTCCCTAATCCTGGGTTAACAAGTAGGAATTGGTCTGAACAGTTCTAAAACGATATGCTTGGGCATGTTTAGATAGACGGCTCTATTTGGGTCATACTTCCTGAAGTCACCTTAGGCGAGATGTCAAAATCACTTCAACCGTCCCATGGAATCCAGCTGTTGATTGTGACCCTGTGATGAACATCACCAGATGAAGTAGTCCTTGCTGTGCAAAGACTTTGAGCTCTGAAGGTACTGTCCAAGGTCTTCCAGATGGTATCCCATACCCATATTGCCTATGATTTGGGTTTCCTTCACCTGTGTTTGTGCATGGAACCATGTATCAGAATCAGCATTTCCACAAGTGAAGGAGGAAGGGAAATGCACACCCTCCTACTACGTCCCCAGCTTTTAAACTCATCCTCTGGGAACCCAGAATCCCATGTTTGTCTTGATACTTTTTAAACTCCCGCATTTCCTTAGAGAGAGTCCAGACTGTCGGCCCTGAGAAGATATCTGGAGGGACATTTGGGGTGTACGGGAAATCAAAGGGCTCTTTGCGGGCTGTGGTTTTTATGGATGTGACAGATGGAACAGATGAAGCACGCGCTTAGCAACAGCCCCTGACTCACTGGAGACAACAGTGGTATCTGAGGATGACCATGAGTGAGACCCTCATGCTGAACTACAGCAGACACTGGAGGACCTTGGACATTCCAGATGAGACTGGTGTCCCTGCTGTCCCATTTCCAAGTACAACACAGCATTGTACATTTCAACGCAGCGACTTACCAAGGACAGTTTGTGGGCAGGAGGACAAGGTCAGCCCCAGAGGCTCTCTCTATGGGCCCCAGAAGTAGCATATAGCTGGGTAATGATGTCTGCTCTCTGTCACTACCATGCTCTGCTTTGCATGTAGCAGACCACCTCACACATGTGGGTTGAGGACTTGTCAAACCCCAGCACCATGCAATGGTTTGTTTCCCATGGAACTCTGGTGCTGAGTTCATTATCTCAGTACTTGGGAGCCCAGATGAATGATTAATTATATCTATGAAAACTTTTACATAGCCACAAAGGATTATGTAATTGATGTTGATTCACATCTATTCTGGTTATGTTGATTACAAAATTGGTGTTAATTTCTAAAGCAGACCTAGTCAATGGTGGGTTTAGAGAGTTCCAACATTTAAGAGAAATTCATACTTCAAAATTACTCATTGGCTGGATATGATGAATCTGTAATCCCAGCAATCAGAATCATAAATCCAAAGCTAATCTAGAACTACGTAGAGAAGCTCTGTCTCGAAAATATAGGACTTGGAGTTGGGGAGATGACTTTATAGATAAGGTGCTTATTATGCAAGCATCATGGCTTGAATTCAGAAGCCCAGAGCCCACATACAGCCTGACATAAGAGCATGCATGTAATCTGTAACAGTGTGTAAGTGCCCAGTGGAGGGTGAGGACAGGAGAATCCCCCAAAGCTAGCTAGCCTGGTGTAGACAGCAGTCAGCAAAAGACCCTGTCTCAAGGTAGAAGATGAGAACCACCATTCAAGGTTATCTCTATATATATATGCTGTGTGTGCATGCTGTACACACATGCACCCACAGTCATGCTATGCACGACAAACACACACGTGAACACGCACAGAAAGCTTTTTTACATAAACATAAAGGACCTATAAAATAGTAATAGAGGAGTAGTGGGAAGTGAAGAAGAGGCAGACCCTGGACTGCTCTCCAAGCACAAAGAAGTTGTATCCAGACGAGCATGGCCGTCTGAAGGCGTGATGGGGAAGCCGACCACAGTGGGCTTTGGTGCGAGGATTCTGAGCCAGCTCTCACACATGGCCCATGTGGTGCCCTGTTGAGGAACAAGAAGAAAGGCAGGTGGAGGAGTCTGTCATCTGTGTGGAGAATACAGAGGACTCAAGAAGATACAGGAACTGCCGGCCTAGTGTTGACATACCCCTGGATCACTCAGTAATTTGGGACATGTGGACTCCCATGACAAGACCTATGGATACATCAAGAGAGCAAAAACTCAGACGCAGGGTGTGGGAGCAGGATGCAGAAGAGGAGGAGGTCAGAGGAGAAATGGGAGGAGGGAGAGGAGGATGAAGAAAGAGCAGCGGGAGAAATAGGAGAAGAGGAAGAAGAGAAGGAGGAGATTCGTGGCTGTCATCACACAGAAAAGAGTCTGAAGGAAGAATTAATGGGCACAAGAGAACCCTGAACATGGAGATAAAGGGACAGAAAGCCAAGGACACATAGAAGATAGGTTACTGTGACCTTTGCAAAAGGTCAGCTCAGCAAAAGACAAGCCCCCTGGAGTCATGACTCCAGAGATCTTTAAATAGTAAAGGTCACCCCAAATGCCAGGGCCCTGTGAGTTTCTGTGCTCCAAAAGCTACTTTAAATCCCTGGTACCCCTGGACTGCTCAGAAGAATCTTGCCTTTTCACCTCTCTGACGGCCAGACTGTCTTCTGACCTAAGCTTTCTAGGGCTTAGCTGTAGACTGGAGTTTTTTTAGAAATACTTTTAGTGCCCATTTTGGTGAGATCAGATCTGGGCGTGTCACTAAGGATGACACAGACCCATTCTGTAAATGAGGTCTGAATGGAAGGCCTCCCAGCTTTAACTTGACCAAGGCGGCTTTCCTGCATGCATCCCACCACAGGGCCGTGGGTGGCAGATTTAGACTCCTTACCACACTTCTTGCAGGAAGGGAGGAGCCACTTTGGAGACACAGAGGCCTCTCTGTATCTCACAAATAACTGTATTCAAAGGACACAAAGCCCAACTGTTGTAAAAATATTAGTATTCAGATGCGCTTGTGTTTTGTTAATGCATTTAATTCCTCACAGTATGGCTGTTGTCTTCTCTCCTCATTTGCATTCATTTCTGTCAGCTACAGAATTTATAGTGCAACACCAGAACCAGGCTCCTAGGCGCTCCTGCCTGACCTCCACCTGTAAGTCAGCACTGCCTCCCTGCAGACTCCACCTCTCTACAGCATCCCAGAGTGCTGTGTGTGCCTTTCAAACGCTGTACAGTGACAGAGTCCTGTTGAGGCCAGCCAGTGGCCATGAGGAACGGTGCCAGCAAACATCTCCGCCCACTTGGCCTTGCCCTTCCCTGAACTGAGTGGCCTATTTCCACAGTGCCCATCATGATGGCACACATGATGAACTGGATGAGACCACAGCCACCAGGTTCCCAGAGTCAGGGTTGCCTAGTCCCTTGTCACCAGCAAATGTTTATACTGCAAGAAAGGTTTGCAGTGCAGCTTTGGAATAAGGTCATGCTTATCAGTTTTAACGACAGTTGTCAATGTCATTTGTGGGTCAGTTTGAAGACCTACTTGGTTTTGATGAGTTTGGAAGTCTCTGGGGTATGGGTGTTGTATTTATGCAAAACTTCTCTTAATATACACACCAAGGGCAGGACCTGCCTTGGGCCACACACAGTATCTGATCAGAGGAGCCCATGGAGCACAAGGACATTTCAGCTTACCCTAGAAATCTTGGGACAATAACACACGGAGAAATAAGACAGTCAACTGGAGTTGGAAGTCTTCTGGGTTTCCAACCAGGACATGTTTTATATATGTTCCATTTTTTTTTCTCCATCACCTGGGACATTAGAAGCAGGAAGCCAGCACTGTGTCACCCTGGTCACAGTGTCACCCTGGTTCTGTCAGCAGCTATAGTAGTGTATGGCAGTTCTTTCTGTGTGAGCACTTGACACAAAGCACAGATAGGGAAGCAGGAAGCCTGTGCTGCACTTCCAATGGTGTTCTGTCTACCTCTGTGAGTGCACACATGTGAGTTTGACCCTCACCAAGTCTATATGTGACTGATATGAATCACATGTCAGCTATGCTGGACCCAAAGAGCAGCTGCTGAGAGCAGACAGGAGAGCCCAGCCAGGAGAGCCTTCCAACAAGACTGTCTCATTACCCAGCAAGATTTTAACAAGTGTGAATCCTGAGAAGCAGAGATGCCCCAGCCAGGAGAGCCCTGTTGCAGGCTCGTCCTGGTTACTAGGACCAAGATTTTAAGGATCATGGAGGCAAGAGAGTAGGTTCTCAGGAAGTGTACCTCTTCCAGAATTATTTTAAAACCCAGTATGTCCCAGATCACTTTCTGCAGTGGTTAGTTTTCTTGTTGCCCAGACAAAATACCCAACCCAGGGAACTTATTCTGGGCCACATGTGGAAGGTACAGTCATAGTAAGAGAAGCGTAGCTGTGAGACCAAGTCTGCTGGTCATATCACACTCACAGTTGGAAAGCAGAGAAAGACAGAGACAGGGAGAGAGACAGAGAGTGAAAGAGACAGACAGACAGACCAACAGAGACAGAGAGACAGAGACAGAGTAAGAGAGACAGAGAGGAAACAGACAGAGACAGGGAGACACAGAGAGAAAGAGAGACAGAGAGACAGACAGAGTGAGAGATACAGAGACAAAGAGAGACAGAGACAGAAAGAGACGGGGAGACAGAGACAGACAGACAGACAGACAAGGAAAAGGGGGCACTGTTTGGCTTACTCTCTCTAGTGTATTCATTCCAGGCCCCAAGCTGATAGAACCTAGTCACTCACATCTAGGATGCATCTTCCCTCTGCAAATAACCTAATCTAGAAACTACACACATACCCATAGGCTCATCTCCTGGGTGATTCTAATCATCTCCTGGTTGATACTAATTGTCTCCTAGGTGATTCTAGTTGTGCTTCTACCCATCTCCTAGGTGATTCTAGTTGTCTCCTGGGTGATTGTATACGTTAATAATGAACTTTAGCCGGCACATCTCAACACAAACAAAGACCCTCACAGGGACTGTGAAACCTTATTGATCTTTTTCTCATTAGTATGTTCATATTACCCAGCTTACAGAAGCTGTGCATCAAGGCTGTGGGTCCTTCATCAGGCCTGAGACTATCTATCTCTGGAAGGTCTGCTGGCCAGCTGGGCCCTGTGAGGTGAATGGAGAGATTGGTGTCAGGCTCATGTGTACCACCCCCTCCTTGAGAGGTAGTCAGTGCACACGCAGTGTGTCTGGGATGAACACCTTCTTTTGGTGCATCTGGAATCTCTATCCTCACCAGGCAGGAAGTCTGAGGGACAACCTCCCTCCCTGATACTCCAAGGGAGTACAAAACACCAAGTAGTGACTTAGCAAGTGGCATTGTACATATGTGGCTACGAGCTTGCTATCCACCACCAACAACCAACAACCATGGTCACATCTGCTTCTAGATGGGCCGGGCTCCATCCTCACTGTGATGTACCAGGGCTGCCAATGACATCGTCCAGGTCCTGTGGGCTGTTCCGATGAGCCACGGAAACTGGGGTACTCTCAATGCTCTGACGCAGTTACCAGAAAACACCTTAAAGGAAAGTGTCCACCACAGCCACCTTGTTTCACCCCTCTTGGCCTCTTCCTTCTCTCTGCCTCCCTAGAGTATAAACCAGGATAGTCCCTGGGACTGCCTGTCCCCTCAGCCTGACCCGGCCACCATGTCATGTGAGGGTCTCTATGATCTGAACTCTTGGGCTATCCAATTCTCTCCACTCATCCACGCTTAGGATCTTCCCTGGACTAGCCCTCCTGCAACTTGGTCCTACCTTTGCCCTTTCCAAAACCAGCAGACAATGACCCCCATTCTACCTTCAATCCCTCTGCCTCCTGGATTCCATCTCCCAGGTCAGGGATCCAGAATTAAGCTGTTTGGGAGCCACAAGCTTCGAGAGTCCATTCTATGGCTCCTAAATGCAGGTGGTGCCAGCATTCCTTGGTGTCCTGCGGCTCTGGTTGCAACTCTGACTCTCCTCCACCTTCCACATTCCTTCTCCAGTATCCGGTCTCTGTGTCTCGCTCACAAGAACCCCAGCTGCAGGATTGCACCCACCATACTACCCATGAGCCTGTCTTCACTGGATCACTTCTGCAAAGACTCTATTTCCAGTTAAAGACACAGTCACAGGCAGAGAGAGGGCTAGGATATGAAAATATTGATTGGGGGAGGGGCATTCAATTCTTAGCATATATTTTCTTCATCCGATTTCCCCCACTAGAATGTAAGTTTCATGAGAAAAGAGATCAAATCTTGTTCATCACTGTGGCTCTAACATTTCGAGAAATGCATCCCTCCTATTCAATAAGTAATCAACGGTCGGTAGATGGAGGAACGGCAACACATAGTCGCATGCATGTATGCATAATTTCTATGCATGGGTGCATAGATTGATAGACAGATGGACAAGGTGGGGGTAGATTAAGTATGGATAAAGAAGTGGAAGATGAATAATGTCAAGTAAATACCACTGAGTGGACAGATGGATGAGTAAGTGGGTGGATGGATGGAAGGACAGACAGATGGATGAATAGAATAGACAGAAGATGGATGGATTGATAAAGTGAACAGATGATGGATAGACTGGGAGAAGCGTCAATAGAGTGAGGGTAAGTGAGCAGATAAATGGATGATACTATAGGGAAGTGTGATCTAACCAAATGTCTACAGGTCAGTAATAGAGTTGGGAGAGGAGGTTAAATTACATCCATTTAAACCTCACACTAAGTTGAGAGGGAATGAACTTGCTGCCATTGGTGAGGAAAACATTGCATTTCCCGTGTGCTTGGTTGTGAAGTGCTTAGGTCCGGTGTGAAGCAGTCTGGTTACTGCACTTACTGAGGTGTCAGATCCAAATACCCTGAGTAAACAGTTCCCGAAGCCAGAATCCTCCAGCGGAATCCGGGAGAGAGGAGTGCTCAGTGCCCCTCTTCCCTGGACTGTAAGCTGCAGAACGATGTGGGAAGTCCTATTCTCCACTGAGAACACTAAAAGCACCTTTTGTCAAACGACGGCTTCACGTCTGGGGCTTGTGCACCGGTGGCCTTTCAGACCGGAGACAGCCCACAAGATACCTAACCTACGAGGCTCTCTGATACAGTGAGCAACTCGGGAAATGCTTTGGCGGGATTGCTGTGGGCTCTCAAGCCATCGCCCTCTGGGGTGGTTCTTTTGATATGGACCTGAAGATGGCCCCTGAGCCATGTATATCAAGCAAGCTCAATCAGGTCAGCTCCCTCTGGTTGGGGCAATCCAGCGTGCTGTGAGGCTCCTTGGGCCCTGCGCGTTTCTGTGCGTTTTATAGGAGACAGCTAGTTCAAGACCCCAGGAAGAAAGCGGCTTTGTCCTCTCTAGGCCTCGCACAGGCCCACATTCATATCTCATTGTTGTTGCAGGGGAGGCAGATGCGATCCAGAACAATGGGACCTCGGCTGAGGACACGGTGGTGACAGACTCCAAGCACACAGCAGACCCAAAGAATAACTGGCAAGGCGCCCACCCAGCTGACCCAGGGAACCGCCCCCACTTGATCCGCCTCTTTTCCCGAGATGCCCCGGGAAGGGAGGACAACACCTTCAAAGACAGGCCCTCAGAGTCCGACGAGCTCCAGACCATCCAAGAAGATCCCACAGCAGCTTCCGAAGGCCTGGATGTGATGGCATCACAGAAGAGACCCTCACAGCGATCCAAGTACCTGGCCACAGCAAGTACCATGGACCATGCCAGGCATGGCTTCCTCCCAAGGCACAGAGACACGGGCATCCTTGACTCCATCGGGCGCTTCTTTAGCGGTGACAGGGGTGCGCCCAAGCGGGGCTCTGGCAAGGTGAGCTCCGAGGCATAGAGGAGCTGTGGGTTTAACTGCAGAAAGGAAGGAGAGGTGGGCAGGTGAACTGGGCCAGTCACCATCGCAGAGCAAACGTGTCTGAGATACTGGCCCTGATCGGACAGTGTTGACGGCCTGGGGGAGTAGGCGTGGAGTGGGCGTGGTCGCCACTTAGCCTATTTCTATTTGTTTTGCTCCCTTTGTCCTCCTCACAAGGGACTGTGATTGGGTGTCATCAGGAATGCAATGGCCTTCTGCATCCTAAATTTTGAGGCTCCTTGGATGTAGCCTTGAGACTACCGGTTCTAGGCGTCTATGCCCTATGCCTGGGGCTTCAGCAGATTCCGCCTCTGCACAGTGCTTCTGGTTTTGATCCTGATTTGTGCTCATTCTCTGCTGGGTTCAGGCTGCTAATTGCTTGCCACTGTGAAACAATGGTCCAATTGAGGCGAGGTCTGCTGAGCAAACCTCCACACCTCCAGCAAACTTTCCTCTTTGTCTCAAGTAGTTTGGTGGGGGTGGGGATGAATGAATTTTCATGACAAAAAAAATTTGTGTGATTCCATTAATTTATATATAACTCGGGTTTCGTGTTGTTTCAAAAGCAAATGTCCTGTGTATTAAAATGTGTCAGAAGATAAAATGGTGCCAGTGGTCTAGTTTCCAAGGGCAACATCTGGGGTAGGCTCTGCATGAGCCCGGGGTTCAGGTTTGTCTGGCAGCTAGTGTCAGATGGCTGCCACCTTGTACGTGTATGGCATTTTCCATGACTCCGTTGGATAGCTGAACAACTCTTGGGAGAAATGTGGATGGGGCATTTAAAACAAGCCCTGGGCTTTGAGTACCTCACAGCCTGGGAGATTTTTCTGCCTGTACATAGTGTCTGTTTTCAAAGCTCTGGAGAACTCAAGAGGCTTTTGACTAAAGTGTGGGGCAGAGGCATCTCCATGGCTCTAGGGCCATTGGCAGTGCAGTTTCTGAAATGCTGTAGTCTCCAGCCACACCTTTGAGTGTGGGGATGGTTGTGAACTGCTGGACCTAATGACAGCTCTCCTGCCCTGTGGCCACCAGAGCCCCCTTGGTGTCTCAGCAGCAGTCTGGCCCTGGCCTGGATGTCACCATTACTTGTCACTAACACTGGGTGTGTCTTACCTGCTAACAGAATTCAAGCTGCCCCAGGTTCCTTCACAGTCTATACTTAGTGGTATCGCCTTCAGCCTGATACATCAATCTTGTTTCCAATGCTGATTTACATTACAGTGGTTTTTCAAGCACTTCTCGGGGCGCTTGAGATCTGGAGGCTCCTGAGTGCCCTCTGAGGTCCATCTGTGTAACCCAGTCCATGTATGCACACAGCTGCACCCGGTCCGTGCAGCTGAAGGAACAGGACCTGAACTGTGTAGAAAAGATGCAATAGCTAGAAAGCACAGGTTCTAGAACCAGTTTTGTGGCCATGGTTCAAGTTGAAACTCCGTAAGGTGTTGCTCATGGCTCTCCCAGAGTGTACAGATGTGCCTCTCCATTCACTGCTTTAAAATCGCATGCTTTTCCAAGTTTTAAAAGAAGAAATTCAAAACTCAAAAGCAGTCTAAATTTTAAAAATAATTTTAAATAATCATTTTTTAAATAATTGGGATTTTTTGAAACTTAAGATATCAATTTTTTGCACTATTACTATGCTTTTTGAATATGAAGGATTATTTAAATGAACAACCTTCATGCAAAAAGAAGTCCCACTGTGTTTGCATGTGTGGTCCTCATGGTCTTGTTATATATTAGTTTATTAAATTAGCATACAAAAGCAGAGTTGTGGCATTTCCATACAGAGTTTGTAATGATCCTCCCTGTACCCTCCTGAAGCTTCTTCCGAGCATAGCCAAAGGTGCCTTCCTCTGCTGGAAGCTTTCTGCCCTGGCACACAGCAGGGGTCCAGTCATGGTGTCCAAACCTCTTTGGTTGTGGGTTCTTGGTTTAACATTGGCAATGGGGGCTTAACTCACTCTGTACCTGGTTATAAATCAATCACCATAGAAGCCATCAGGGGTGGTTACTGCTATGAGCTGTTAGTATTTGTTTCTGTTTGTATTTTGACGTTTATAGATGGGGGGGGGGCGGGCTTGTTTTCCTGTGCTACAAAAGTCCTTAAGAAAGTTGCAAAGAATAGAGTCCAAAGGCTAGCATCACTTGTGACAAAAGCCAGTACCCTCGATGTCATTCTAAGATAGGCATCTAACACACATGCAGGGTGCTCGGGTGGGACTTCAGGTGCCACCATCTGCCACACACACATGCAGGATGTTCAGGTAGGACCACCACCTGCCACCTGGAGATGCAGCTATGTGACCCGCCTGTGTGGCAAAGGATCCCCAAATAGAACCTGGGAGACTCTGAACCCCTCCCTTACCCTGTAAAGGGACTCCTACATCCTCCCTCCCCAGGCACGTGGTGCCTCCGTGCCATGCAGGGCCACCACCCCCAGCCCAGAATGCAGGGACAACACCCAGCCTTTGTGCGTTTTCCGGGCTGACATTCAAAGGCAGCGCATGAAGAATGCCCTGAGAAGGCATATTCTTCCGAGAGATCTGCCGCGGTGAAAAGTCCATTTACAGAGAGCATTCTCCTTTGTCCTGGAAGAAAGGGAGGCTGGACTGTGGCCTCTAAGGAACAGTTTCCCAGCCCATAGAATGCCCAGGCCTCGTGAGGAGATGGCTTTGAGGAAAAGAACAAAGACACCTGCCCCAAGCCCGATTCCTCCCACCTAGGGCCAGGCCCGTCCTCTGGCAGTCCCAGGCCACCAGCCAGTATCTCAAAACACAAATCTTAGAAAGGTTCCTCTTCCCAACCAGAGCAAGTAGCTTCTCACAGAGGACCTAAGCTGATCATGTAGTGTCATATCCAGACAACACAGGTGCCACAAGAAGAAATCTTCCATTCTCCTGGGAGGGGAGCAATGCTCTGCATCTGTTTGGTTTTTTGTTTTTTTTATTTTACCTGAGATCTTCATTTCTAACCCATTAGAGTGGGCATTTCGTTCAGTCTTCAGATGGCTGTTCTGCCTCTAATTTTGACAGGATGGGATTAAGATGCTTCCCACCACCATGCAGTGGTGGCACACACTTTTAATTCCAGCACTTGGGAGGCAGACGCAGGCGGATTTCTGAGTTGGAGGCCAGCCTGGTCTATAGAGTGAGTTCCAGGACAGCCAGGGCTACACAGAGAAACCCTGTCTCAAAAAAGAAACACCTCCCCTCCAAAAAAAAAAAAGATGCTTCCCACCACTAAGTACTGGGTGTGATACATCTTGTAAATTAGCTAGAACATCTTTTTTCCTGATACTTTCTCATGGTATCTTAAGTATTGTTAGCTGTATCTCCATTCTACAGTTAGTTTAGTCTTCACTGTTAACATGGCAACTGAAGGTTCCAGATAGACTTGCCATCCATCCTGTGGAAAGGTGACATTAAAGGTCACATGAAGGACACAGTGGAGGTGCCCAAGTAATACTCCCAGGGTTCCAGTCTAGGGCCACCATCAGAGAAGTTTTTGTCATTGCCTTCTGATAACAGAAAGCTCAGGGGTCCAGGCAGAAGCAAAGAGAACTAGGTACCCACATTCCACTCCCTGCCTCCAATCCACTTGGCAAGAGTTTCCCAGAGACTCTCTGGAGAGAGTCAGCCTGTGATGGACACACTAGCATCTGTGTCCAAGTTCACACTTTTGAGATTTCTTGTATGAATCACTTTATGATGTATCCTCAGTTGGTCAGTTATGGGCCCCTGGTGTCTAACTCTGCCTTTCTGCTGCCTTGGTGGGCACAGCCATCCACTGATACTTAAGTAGAAATTTGATGGGCGTTGCACCCTCTGTACATGTGGGAATGTTTGTAAACTGTGTTTGTATTTAATGTCGATCCCCTTAGGTGGTTGTGCTACAGTTCAGTTTTGTTGTAAACCTCAGCATAAGATAATGTACATCGGCCTTTGTATGCACTCATTAAACATTTTAACAGACCAGAGATGGTGTACTAATTGCACGTAGACTTGTTAAGTTGTATTTTTATTTTCTTGATGGCACAGTGTGACTGGCATTTCCACAGCTTTGAGATACACCTACAGGTAAGTCTGGCACCCAAGCTCTTGCCGCCTCTGGAACAGCACAGTCCCGAGTCCTCTGTCTCTACCACAGACTCGGGGTTGTCTCTCAGCATGGCAGTTCCCCTTCCCATAGGCACGGCCCCGTGTTTCTTGCAGTGCTTAAGGAATGTCCAATGGATGCTAAGGGATGTGTGGGCAGGCACACAGGAACTGACCCAGGGTACTCAGCAAATAGTTACTGAGTATCTCACGTTTCTATTGCTGTGATAAAATATCCTAAGTAAAGCAGCTGACAGAAGGAAGGGTTGTTTCAGCTCGCGCTTCCTCCGAACAGCACTTCTCTGCAGCAGGAGCCGGAGGCAGCTGGTGACACTGCATCCAGAATGGGGACGTCTCCTTTGTATTCTGTCCAGAAGCCCAGCCCAGCAGACCTCGATAGGGTGGGTCTTACCACCTCAATTAATCTTATCAAGATAATCCCTTATAAACCCTTTGGTGATTCTAGATTATGTCAGGTCAGCCATCAGTGTTAGCCATTACACGCACCAGGGCTGCCCTCCTGGGCTCCCCAGGGAGGGTGTGTTCAAAGGGCGACAAGGCTCCTCCCACTGAACTGAGAGGTAGGCAGGCTCCTCTTCAGGGTGATGCTGGAGACAAGTGAGAGATAAAACTAAAGACCGAGTGAATTTGAATGTGGTCTGCATGGCATCTCCTCCTTTTAAACCCATTCTGCTTTAAGGGATTTATTTTCTGATCATTGGTACTACTTTCCAGGGAGGTGGGAGTGGAGGAGATTAGCCAGCTGGTGACAAGCAGTTCTGACTGGTTGATGAAAAGCACACCTCAACATCTGAAGGAAGAGATCATTTTCAGGGAAAATAAGCCCTCTTTGAGCTCATGCTGAAAGTCACTGAGATGGCTTAGTACTTAAGAATGACTGGACACTCCAATCAAACAATGGCTTAATATTTCATCTTGAAGTTGTTTTGTGTTGTTTCTCTGTTGTGTCTTTTGCCACAATCTCTATTTTTGTTTGTGTGTTTGTTTATGAATAGAAAAGGCAGAAAGCCGCAGCTCAGGGAGCCGGAAGTGTCCCTAGGAAACACCTAAATGTGGCTCAACGCCTGTGTATCTCCCTAAGGGGTGTTCTTGCTCCCCTCACCCCTTCCCACCTGCAGGTCAGCTTTAGGCTCGGGCACCTGCTTCTCAGTTAGTCAGTGGAAGTCATTTTACTTCTGTCACCTTGACGTGAAGCATAGACCCTTGTGAACCTGCACAGGCAGGAGAATGCCCGCCATTCTTATGGAACCCTGTATGGGAGTGGTGACATCAGGATACAGACCACACTTCTGTAAGTGTCACTAGGTCATACTTTCTTAGAACCATGATTTTGCTCCAAGCCATCTGTCCACTCTGTGTGTAGATGTCAGGCCTTGTGGGGCTGTGGAGGAGCTTACAGGGACTGACATTCATGGGGAAGATCCCAGCGGTCCACAAGGGGACGCTGACTGGAGTTGACCCTTCGTCTTTGCCCACGTGTCACCCTCCCTGGCTCAGCTGAGGGATCCCTCTTGGGGACAGCCAAGCTTGCCTGAGGAGGTAGCCGGAATACTCGGTTGCTCACTCAGCTCCCAGTGCAGGAGATTTAAGTCGTCAGGATTTCTTGCTAATGTAGAAGTTGCCTCTCTTGTATGGGTGAGGACTCTTGGTTATAAGGCAGACTGCTGAGCACAGGTCACCTCTGACTTTCTACTCTCACCCCTGCGGTGTTGACTTTCAGTGGTACTTCTAGAGGGACTAGTGAGTCACACTATAGTCACCTTGCAGGACACCCTGCGCATGGTTAAGAAGACCATCTGCAACAGAGCAAGAGTCTGGAACCTCCTGGAGGGATGGTCTCTCTTGGCTGACCACTGTAAGCTCCCCTGTTCATCTCTTCCCCTCACCACTCACCCCTTCTTCTCTCCCTGTTCTTTTCTCCTCCTTCTTATCCCATCCCTCCCTGTACTTCTCTCACTCCTCCCTCTTCTTCTCTCCCCACACCCCTGTTCTTCTCTCCCTATTCTCTCAATGCTCCTCCCCGCCCCATTCTTCTCTCACCCCTCCCTTCTCTTGCTCCTCCCCTCATCTCTCGCTCCTCCCCCCTTCTTCTCGTGCCCCTCCCTTCTCTTGCTCCTCCCCTCATCTCTCGCCCCTCCCCCGTTCTTCTCCCCCTCCATTTCGCCCACTCCTTGTCTTTCACTCCCTGCTTCTCTCCTGATTATTTAGCTGTGAACAGTCAAAAAGAGACTGCGGGCCATTTGTCTGGGCGCTGATTCTATTCTCTTGAAGCTTACTTGAACTTCCTTGACGTCTACACACTCTCTCATAGCTTATAGGATATTCTAAATCAGGGATAAACTGCACATCACAAGAAGTGTGGTGGTACAGTTGAGGGTCACGTGACCCGTGCTGGGGAATAAGCAAGTGCCTATGCGTATGGAGTCCCCGAGCTTCACCAACAAGAATGTGGGCTAGAAAATGTCACTCCCTGTGACCTCGGGAGTGACCCTGAGCACTGCAGTTCCTGAAAATGACTCCCTGTACTCTGTAGAAGCCCTTAAAAGGTGAGAGCGTGCCACCCACTGCTGACTCCTACTTAGAAACCCAGCACAAATGGCCACCACATTTGTCAGTAAAGGCCTGCAAATAAAAGCCAGTGTAAAACCAAGCCAGTCCATTGCAATCCCACAGTAGGTTTCCAAACACCTCCACAGCACCGGACAAGAAAGCATTTCTTTACCTGCTGGGGAACAGCTACACTGATCCTAGAGATTTGCGGAGGACTGTGGGGCTCTGCAGGCAGTGCCCACACCGGACTTACCCGGCCCACTCTGTCCTCCTCGGCAGGTACCCTGGCTAAAGCAGAGCCGGAGCCCTCTGCCCTCTCATGCCCGCAGCCGTCCTGGGCTGTGCCACATGTACAAGGTAAGTCGCGGCTGCTGACCCACCAGCCAAGGGTCACCTGTGCGTGAAAATGCTCTCAGTTCTGTGGACAGGCCTTCGAGAGGGTCACACAGATTAGGACAGGCAGCTGCTTCAGGGGCTCACTGTGTCCCAGGGGTGCAGCAGGTCTACAGGGCATCTGTGAGTCCAAACAAAGATAGGAAAGAAGGCCCCAAACAAACACAACAAAAAAGAAATTTCAAAACAAAACCTATGTAAGAAGTAGGGAGCCTGTCTGTGGTGTGAAAGTCTTAAAGGACAGGGCAGAGCTGTCAGTCAGGTCACCATAACGGGAACAAGCTGTGGACTTGTGGTGTGACCTTCTGTAATGCCACACATGTTGAAAAGCCACCAAGAGGAAAGCAAGGTTAGTCTAGCCCAGGGCCCTGGCAGATGTGACTCCAGACATGGGCAGTAATGGGAGCCCTGGGAGCATTGCCATGTCTCTTAAGTGATATGACTGACTGGAAGCCTCACGCAGGGTGTCTGGTGTGCCAGAGTACTGCTCAGTTTTATCTGTGTCTAGCTGCAAGGGCTGTTTCAATTCTAAAGCACACCACTTCCCCTAAGTAGTTTCTTTTTTTTTTTTTATTTTTTTTTTCCCTAAGTAGTTTCTAAGGGTCCACTGTGCCTCTGGCGTTCATCTTCTCTAGAACCTGCTGGGTCCTGCATCCACTTGGCTTTCCTGAACTGGGAAAGGTCTTGGGCAACAGCGCCTGCCCAGCAAGCGCCTGACCTCACTGCTTCAGGACTTAGCTGCTAGTGCAACAGGTGTGAGTCCTGTAACAATGTCAGGCGCTTCCCCTAAGGGGAATGAGGGACTCGTGGTAGCCCGGGCTGGACGACTGGACCAAACTGTAGAGCACTTGGCTCATCTTGAATGACGCGGACACTGCCTACCCCGCCCCACCCCCAACCCGGGCCCAAGACTTGAGACACTCTGCTACAGAAAGTAGACTCTATGCATAAAGAATGGAGATTCTGACTGGAACCATGGGGTTTCCCGCCGCAAGGAACTATCAACAGAATATTTTCTTTTCCTCCTTTAAAATTTACTTAGCAGAAAGAAACCAGCCCCTCCTAGTCTCTACATCTTCATCCCAAATGCATATATTTTAAATTTTCTGTGTGTATATTCTAATGACTTGAGATGAATGGGCTGGTCAAAGAGATAAAGCCATTGGGTGGAAGCCACAGCCTGGATAGAAATTTAACATTAAGACATCCTAAACCATAGGACAATGCTTCTCAACCAGTGAGTTGCAGCCCCTTTGGGAGGGTCAAGCGACCCTTTCATATATCAGATGTCCTGCATATCAGATATTTGCATTATGATTCATAACAGTAGCAAAATTATAATTATGAAGTAGCAACAAAAATAATTTTATGGTAGGGGGTATGTGGTCACCACAACAAGAGGAACTGTATTAGAAGGCGGCAGCATTAGGAGGGTTCAGAACTGCTGTATCAGGAGATGGAAATTCTCTCCCAGGATGCTAAAACAGGCCACGGGCTCCCAGTGTGACATCCTTTGCATCTGTTTGTGAATTCCATTTTAGTTCAAACAGGGTTTGAACTAACTGGCTTGAACACACATTAAGACCAAAGGAAAACAGACAGTGGTTATTAGGTGCCAAGAGTCATGTTTGCTTGTCTACTGTGAGGGAAGACAGAGATATGAGTGGCCCAGCATGCTTCTTCCTCTCTCTTTAGCTGTGGCACACACTACTTACTATGCTCAAAAGGCACCTGTCCGTGTCTGTAGAGAGGTAGGTATCCATGAATATCACTATATTATGTGTTCTGCTTCCCCCCCCCCGCCCTCCTCCTCCCCCCCCTCGCCCTCCTCCTCCCTGTTTGCTAAAACACCTGCAGGTTCTGTAACAAAGACCTGCCTTCTGTGAAGGAACTCACACAAAGAAAGCGTTGGTCCCAACACTGTTAATGGCCTCCTCGAGCACCAGGCTCCCCACTAAGCATTCATCGGTTCCAAGAGATCCAGTCATTTTCTTGGGGCTGGTCGAGCTCATTCTTTGAAGCCTGAGGAGCAAGTGGGAAGGAGCAGGAGACAAATAGAAGAGCCTTTGAGAACCAAAAGCAAAAGTGCCCGAGTGGGAACAGGTGCAGAGCTCAGGGTGAGGAGCAGCTCCCCGGAAATGCAGAGACAGGTCCCGTGTACCCCTTCCTGCACCGTGAGTTGCTAGGCTGGAGCCTGGTATGGACTGGCACCAGGCAGGCAGCATGCTTTGCTGAAGGGAACATGATAAACAAAGCTGGGAGCTAAGGAGACCCTATCCACAAGGATAGGCTCTGTGTGCGGCTCGGCAGGAGCCCTGAGCTGGACAGGAATAGCCACCTCCACTGTCCACACCACCAGGAACTTTGCCTCTGCTTCCCTTGGAAGTCTTCTCAGCTCCTTGCCACCCTGGCAGGATACCCCATCACCACTGTGAACAACCCCAGAGGTTTTCCGAAAGGCCCACACTACATTAGACCCATCAACTCTGGGGTTCTGGAATCTTCTGTCACAAAGTGAGAGGCAAAGACCTGAGGGTCAGGTCTCATCCTACCAGTCTGCCATGGAATGTCCCAGGGCTATGGCCTTCTCTGAGCTAGACATTCACTTGTGAAGCTGTTGTGACCAGAGGCCTATTAGGTATCCAAAGAGAGCTTTGTGCTAATCAAGCAAGGAAGATCTGTGCGCTCGAACTAGACACCCTGGTATGACATGGGCAGTCTCATCTCTGTGTAGGTCATTTCCAACCTGTTCTAAAAAAAACCCCAAGCAGCCATAGAGTGCAGTGCTTGACCTGAAGGCCCAGAGGCTCCCGCCACCTGCCCTGTGCAGCTGCCACCCTAGGGCAGTTTTATTCCGGCTCTGCAGTTTCATTTTCTCAGTTGTTAAATGAGAGTATAAGAGAGCAAAGATATAACAAACATTGCCCACTGGTCTCCTATCGGGTGAGATAACACCTCTGGATCCTTCCCTCTGGAAGGCAGAGCTTCAGCAGATGCTAGGTTCTTAGATCTTCCAACCACAGGGAGTGTAGCTTGCAGAGTCCAGACGGACTCTGTCCACACAGAGGGGCTACCCACAAGTAGCGCTGGGAGCTGCCTTGCTGTTTGATGAATCCGGTTTCCTCCTGGTTGCGCCACACATGGCTCTGGGTAGATTTGGACGGGTTTTGTGGTTGCTCATGGTGTCTCTCTCTGAGGCAAGCGCTGACCAGGGCAGGAGGCCAGCTGCCTGGTTGAGCATCCAGCCTTCTGGTGTGGTGTGTGCAGCACCCCATCCTGCACTGAGCCCAAGGCCTTCACTTGCTGGAAAGCCTGTCATTGCCTCACTCTTCCTGGCAAAGAAACCTCCCCAGACCTCACCCTGCACTCTGCCTACTCACTGTATAAACGGACACAAGGGTCCAAAGCCACAAAACCAGGTGCTTCCTGCAGTCCAGCACTAGGTAAGTGAAGGGGGGGGGTCATAGGTTCAGGACCAGCTGGGGGTACTTAGCAGGACACTATTCACAAAGAAAAATGCCACATGTCAATCCTTGCTCTATGCTTTTTCTGTGACCTCTGTTTACTGTTTATTTACATGAACTATTATACTTGGGACATATTGAAAGCAATTGGGTACTTGGAAGCAGTAAAGAAGGTGAGTATTAAGACCCACCCCACCTCCCACCATGTTTACAAGGAAACAGAGACAAAGTCTCAGGAACTACAGGATGCTGGGGCAAGGTGCCACCCTGCTGCTGGCCTGCTCGAAACAGAGAGGCAGCCGGCCAGGTCTGTGACATCCTGCAGATGCCACAGGGCCCTTTGCTCACCTCGGTCACTGCTCTTCTGGAGAGCCACTGTCCAGGAGCGATCGAGAAGCAGGCATCAGCACTAGACCCTCTGAAGCCAGGAAAACCCAGGCCTGGAGAGCATCCAGTTAACACTGGAAGGGCTTCACATTGCGCTCGCTCTCTCTCTTTCTCTCTCTCTCTCTCTCTCTCTCTCTCTCTCTCTCTCTCTCTCTCTCTCTCTCTCTCGTCAAAGCTGTTTCAAGTGTACATCCAAGGAATGAGAAATCCAGAGGATTCTGAAGTTAACTGTTACACTGACAAAGAAGAGGGCAAAAGTTGCCAGAGGCAGCCACGTGGCAGAGGCAGCCAAGCGATCTTTGTCCTTCGTGTCCTGGAACAACATGAAGGAGCTGTATCAGAGTTGCTTTCCCTTCCCAAACAGCTGCAGGTCAAACATTTAGGAATGCAACACTGGAATGTGTGGCAAAGCATCCAAGGGACACAAGGATGGACACCGGTTGTCCCAGGCTGTCTCCAGAGAAGATCCCTGCCTTGCCATGTCTGAGGACAAATACAACGCAGTGAAGTTAGGGGGCAGCCTGAAGTCTCCATCTGTCCGCACCTATCCAAAGTGGGAAAGCCACATGGATGCTACCCAGCTTGCTATGAAGAAAGGGGCTCTCTCTCATCAGGCATCAACATCGGTGACCGTGATGCGTACATGTTCTGTCCCACCAACGCTCAGCAAAGAACTAAAGCAAGAGGGAGGCTGCACAGGACCCCTGGCGCCAGAATTTAAAATGCATGGGAAAAAAAGAGAGACCACACTCTCTCCTGAGATTATTCGGAACAGTTTGATCACAAATGGTATCAGAGCTTCTTCTGTGCATGTAAACCAGGCCAGAACTGGGGCAGCCAGTGCTGAGAGGGACACATTCATCTGGGCCGCCGGGGTACAGGAAGTCAGAAGTGAGGAAAGATGGCCTCCACTGTGGACATGCTCTGTCACCATCCTGAGCCCATTGTCAAACATTGCCTGTGACACTCATTTCAGCCGTGATCCCTCTTTGAAATGGTTCACAGATAGGTTGGCTGTTGACCCTGCCACTGACTCCCGAGCGGGAAACAGATGTGATGAGCAGACCTTGAAAGAAGGGTCTTCTTCTGTGGCCTTCTTCCCCTGGAGATAGTGTTAATGAGGAAAGCTGTTCACTAGATTTCTGAGGCATGGAGAGCGTGAACAAACACAAAAGCGTGAAGAGACAACAGAGGCCAGTCCTGCCAGAGAGAGGCTCGGTGGGTGTCAGACTCAGGAGTGCAGAGAGGAGGAGACACATGCTTCCCCTTTCACCTGTACAGAGGAAATAAACATCGTACCAAATCCAAACTCACTCTGTGGGCTGTTCTGACAAACTGTATCTCAAAGCCAGAGCTGCCACCCACACATACAGAGTTCAATTAAGATGGTTCTTGCGCCAGTTAAGTAATCCAGCTTGCTGGATTGCAGTGTCCTGATGCCACCGTGTGGCCAAGACGTGTGCAACATTCTGTGATGTGTGCAACATTCTGTGATGTGAAGGAACAGGGTAGCAGAGCACTTGCCCCGTGTGTGAGGGACCAGGGCTCAAAATTAAATCTAAAGGAAACACAGGAACACATATCACAAGATAACTTGGTTTCATTTTGCCTCCCATGGGAAGAACAGGATGTTCCTAACTGCTGGCATTGAGGCCTAGTGTTTTCTTCGAAAGACATTAACAGGGTCCTATATTTTTATTATATGGAAATGAAACGTTTTCAGTGATGATAGCATGATGGGAAATCCAGTCTTTAACGTTACCTGAGACTGCATTTTTTTTTTTTTGGTTTTTTTTGAGACAGGGTTTCTCTGTGTAGCCCTGGCTGTCCTGGAACTCACTTTGTAGACCAGGCTGGCCTCGAACTCAGAAATCCTCCTGCCCCTGCCTCCCAAGTGCTGGGATTAAAGGCATGCGCCACCACCGCCCAGAGACTGCATTTTTCAAATTCAACTTAATTAGGAACTGGTTTTCCAAGCCCGGAGGACTCTATCCATCTACATTATTCAGTTCTTTCCCTCAGATATAAACAATTTCTTTCTGTCCCACAGTTTCAGAACTTAATATACATCTGCAACTTTGAAATAAATGGGAAAACCATGATTTTGAACTCGATTCTTCTCCCACATCCTCTGACCTGCCGCATCACCAACCAGCAGCCTCCTGTGTCTCTCGATAGTCAAGTGATCCCCCCATGCTCTCCAGGCACGGTTCACTGCAGTCATCTCCAACCTCCAGGCCTGGACTCCCCCAGGGGCCTCAGTGGGAAGGTCCCTGAACTCCTTCTCACCTCAGTTTCTCCCTACAAATGAAACCGAGGAGGACACAGAGCTGGGTGAACAGTTTGGCTTCAGGCCAGTGAGGGGGACATAGCCTCTCCAGTTTGAACATGAGTCAACATTTTTCGTTGTTTACACAAATCTGCTTGAAGACAGGAGAAAGAAGAATGTGTAACTCCAAATCCTGTGCAATGCTGGTCTGGGTCCCAGGCAAAGGGGGAGGACCCTTCTCAGGCCAGAAATCAAGTAAGAACTAGAATCTCTTTATTTTGCTTAACCATAAAACCCTAGGCCCCACTTTCTTGTGAAGTGGCTATTGTTAAAGTTCATGACCTGTTAAACAGCAAAAGGTGAAGATGTGTCCAGGCTGTTCTTAGGAAGCAGCCTTTCTTCCTCAGAACAAGCAGACACCCAGTCTGATGACCACTGACCTCTGATAGAACTTCCAAGCTTAGCCATGTCCAACTTTCCAACCTACAAGAGGTAGGAAAACACATGAAAACCCCTTTCCTGACCTCTGCAGAGAGCATGTCTGAGCGCCCCCTGCTGGTGGCGGGCACTGTTTCCCACTGAGGGAAACTGGAATTTTTCAAAAATAATACAAACAGGTTAATGGAGAAAGTATGGATCTTAGAAATCAGTGATGTGGTTGGCCAGGCTTCCCTTCCACAGTTCTAGAATGATTCATCATAATTTTACTTTATGTCGCCTCAAAAGTTTGTTATCTTTGTTTATTAATACAAAGCTGTATTGACACAAAATGAGGTTCCTGAGGTAACGGTAAGAAAAGAGAAAAAAATAGGCAAAGAGAAGACTGTGTAGTAGGGTCTCCTCTAAAGCCCTTTGCAGCCTTAGCTGACCCATGGCAAAGCATCATGTACGTAATACCTTCTTGTAAGTATGAACCATTTTCTAAACAATGGAACTTTTTATGTTTAAAAACAAGATTATTTTTGCACACTCCCACTTGTACCAAGTGCTCAGCTCCAAACACAACCATGGGGTTCACTAACCAGCCTTGGCATCAGGGGGGCAGATGGCAAGACCACCAACCCTCTCAGATTCCAGGACTTATTGGCAGGCCAGCAACCTTGCCCTTGGCTCTGTGGCCCTTCTGGGTGGTGGAGAACTGACGTTACAGTAGCTGTTAGAAACCTGCAAGGGAGACGCTCTGCGGCAGACACGCTGGCCGCAGACAGACTGCACTCTTGGGGAACAACAGTAAAACCTCCACTGTGGGCTCTTTGCTTAACCTTATGAGCACAGCAAGGATGTATCTGCCAGAGAATACATACACGTATATATGTAATAAAAAGCTAAGAGATGAAAGCCCTTCCTCCCAAAGATAACAGCTCACAAGATCGTAGGTGGCCTTGCCCATCACCAGTGTCCTCTGGCAGACACTCAGAAAATCTGGAATATCCATTCCTACATGGAATGTGTAGTAAGCCGTTCTAAGTAACTAAGCAAGAGTGACCTGTGAGAAAAGCTCCGGGGTGGAAGTGAGGCTCAGCTGTCCTCCCAAGAAGGCTCTGGTGGGGAAACTCAGTATAACGGTTCCAGTGTGTGCCGTGCAATCTTAAACCGCGTTAAATGGGCTTGTTCTGTTTTATAAACTAGTATGTAACAAAGTAGACTCCCTTAGTGTCGAGTTCTGTAGGTATGAACCTATCTATAAACTTGTATAACTACTACCACAAGCATATGTCAACCTAAGACTGCCCCCTTCTTTGTGTACACAACCCCCCTTCTTTGTGTACACAACCCCACTTCTTTGTGTACGCAACCCCCCTTCTTTCATCTCCTAACTAAAGCCGCCTCTGTTCTAGCCTCCCTCCCATAGGATAGGCCTTTCAAGAATATCACATAAACAGCATATGTGAAATCCTTCTGGATGGCTTCTTCCATGCAGCATGACGTAGGGATGTCTTATTACATTTTCAGAACGTTAATTTTATTACTAAGTCGTATTCCATTGAACGAGCATGCCAGACTTTGTTGATTCTCTTGATGAAGAACATCTGAGTTTCTTGTAGTTTGCAGGGATTAAAAGGTTCTACAAACCTTCAAGTGCAGGCTTCGAGTGCATGTAAGTTTTTCATTTCAGATTTAAATTATTTTCCTTCAAAGATAAGTACTCATGCAAAAAATA
This sequence comes from Tokudaia tokunoshimensis, assembly GCA_036184795.1. Classification (NCBI taxonomy): domain Eukaryota; kingdom Metazoa; phylum Chordata; class Mammalia; order Rodentia; family Muridae; genus Tokudaia; species Tokudaia tokunoshimensis. The sequence goes on from BTHU01000017.1 coordinate 60,278,114, forward strand.
TTTTCAAAGATATAGCATTTCTTTTTCATTCTTCAAAGCATGAAATGGGACTGCAGGGCCATACCATAAACACATAATCGGTATGAATTGTTGTAGGAAACTGCCAAGTTGGTTTTCCTAGTGGCTGCATTATTTTGTATTCCCACGGCAGTGCACAGGAGAGTTCCAGTTGCTCCCTGTACTAACCAACACTTGTTATTATCACTTTTTTTCTTAGCTATCTGAGTAGGTGGGTAATAGCATGATCTTCATGGCTGTTGGTATTAACTGCTGTGCTAATTTTTTTCCCATCTTCGGTGAAGCATTTGTCCAAGTGTTTTAATCAATTTACTTTCTTACTTCTGAGTTTTGAAGATTTAGTTGTTTTTTTTTAAATATTTTGTGATTGAGTCTTTCTTTTTCATATGTGATTTGCAATATTTTCTCCCAGTCCGAAACTTGTCTGTTCATGCTCCTAACAGTGTTCCGTGCGGTGTCGAGCTTTAATAGGGTCTGATTTACTGTTGTAAATCAGACTGGATGTGCCTAGAAGGATAGTCAGTCTCCTGGTACCCACATGAGTCAGAGGGTTCTCCAAGCTGATGCTCCACAGCTGTGGCACTGCATATGTAGGGCAGTCTGGGAAGGTCTGGCTCCTCACAGCAGCTGAGGCAGAGCGAATGCCATTCTGTAGCTGGGACAGGCCGCTGGGCATGTGTGAAGTGAAGAGTCAAGGCCCTTAAGAGTTTTTCAGGGTGTGAGCTCACTGTCAGAGGAAGAAGGATGGGAGGGAAGAGGAAGAAAGTCGCAGCCAGCCGGCCGAAGTGGGGGAGGGGATGCAGAGCTTGCTCTGGAAGAGTGAGCAGATTTGGAATGTGGACGCTGGGAGGCAGTGAGCTTTGGTCCCTGCACAATAGAGAGAGGAGGAGGAGGAGGAGGAGGAAGGCAAGAACAATGTCAAAGGTCTATGATATCGGAAGTGGGTGAACAACATTGGGGTGGGAGTGATCAAACCCACAGCTAGGATCACTTCCAACATGGAGTAGACATTTGTCCACGGCCTCAGGGAGTACACCGCAGAGGGTAAAGCTATGTTAGTTGCTTAGTTCATCACGAGGATCACGATATAGCCCACCCGGAAGAAGGCCGAGTGCTAGGCTAATGCCTCCACCTCCCCACCCCCCCTCCACGCCCCCTCCACCCCCGGCAGCTCCAGTTCTCACCATGAAGTCACACCCATTACATACTACTTACTATGTACTATGACAGCCTCCCAGGCTCCTGGGAAGCAGCTCTTGCCTTTCTAGTGGCAAACTCCCCAGAGGGCTCTCCTATCAGGAGCACAGGGAGACAAGATGGCTCAAGTGACTGGATTGCCATCCCAGATATAGGGCTGTGACCCCTGCAGACAAACTTTGCATATCACCCCTGCTATCCTTGCGGGTGTTTGGCTGAGGCTCCTCTGAGCACAAGGGTAACTGAGTGCTGGGAGCAAAAGAGGGGAAAAGGAGGGAACCTGTGTGGTCTCCTCCAGAACTCCCTGTCTGTTGCGCTCTGAGGATGGTGATGTTGTGACGTTTCCTCACAGAGTCTTTCTAAGGATTCCCGGTTAGATGTAGACAGTTTCTGTGGCGCTGTGCACGTCCCCCTGTGTCGAGCACAGGTACAGAGTGCCAGCCAGGAGGACAGCATCAGGAGAAAGTGGAGCCATTTCGGTCTCCCCTCCAAGCTTGTGCTCACTTAGGATAAACCACTAGCCACGTGCTTGCTAGAGTATCTTATTGGCTGTATTCACTGGCCTAGAACCTGCTGAATCCCCGGCCCAGATGGACACTCACAGCAGGTGTTACTTCCATCTGACTCCAGATGGGAAAGTGATAGTCCTATATCGGCAGACGCAGAACCCCAGTGACATGAGATGTAGCTCATGATGCCACCACCAAAGCTAATGGACAGACTGCCTCTGCCAGTGATGGCTTCAGAAATAGAGAGTAGCCATCCACACGGCAAACTGTGGTTGAGCACCAAGCATGCCCACTAAGCCCCACCCCTGACTCAGGTGTCTAGTGGTGCCAGCAGCTTCCCAATCCCCAGGACGCATGGAGTAGAGACTTACTTTCCTCAGGACAAACATGGCCCACCTATGCCCTCTCCCCTCCTCAGCTGCACGCTTCTCTCTTTCAGGACTCACACACAAGAACTACCCACTATGGTTCCCTGCCCCAGAAGTCGCAGCATGGCCGGACCCAAGACGAAAACCCAGTAGTCCACTTCTTCAAGAACATTGTAAGTGACAGTTGGTGCACCGGAGAACCAAGAAACCATCAAGGGAAAGGCTATGGATCCAAGAGAGGTCTTAGCTCATACCTAACTTCCATGGGTCCTTCTCAGGGTGCCACTGGCCTGAGGGGCACCACTCTCAGGAGAACCTGGGTCATCCCAGGTCCCAAAGGACACTCTTGAGTGCATCTGCCATGTTAAAAAAAAAACAACAAACAAACTGTGTATTTTAATAAGAATTTAATTTTCCTGAAATCAGACAGCTAGCAGACACTTAATTAAAAATACAGACTTTGTAACCCTGAGAAATGAAAATGATGGGAATCAGTGTTGCCCAGGAGGACTGGGGGATGAACAGAGAAATGCAGGGTGCTTTAGGCCAGCAGGACTGCTGTGTGGCATTGTAAGATAAGACACGTGACATTTGTCAATATTCATAGGATGCGTACTACATAGAGTGAACCTTGATGTATCCAGATGATGATGATTATGATTATGATCATGGTGGTGGTGATGATGATGGTGATGATTATAATAATGCCCCAATGTTTGTTTATCACTTAGAACAAGCAAATCACATTAATGCTGATGCTAAACAGCAGAAGCTGAGCAGACGTGTGGGAATGCCCTATGGGTATAGGGGAAATGTGTGATTTCATTACAATTTCTGTGCAAATCTAAACTCTTCCACAAAACAAATGTCTTAGTTACCTCTCTATTGTTGTGATAAGATGCCATGACCAAGGCAACATATGGAAGGAAGAGGTTATTTGGAGTTTATAGTTCAGGGGGTGAGTCCATGGCCATCATGGCGGGGAGCACGGTGCTGGGGCAGGAGCTGAGAAATCACATCTTCATAACCATGAGGCAGATATGAGGAGGAGGAAGAGATAGAGATAGATACACAGATAGATAATTGATAGGTGATAGATAAAGATAGAGAGATGATAGATATAGATAGATAGATAGATAGATAGATAGATAGATAGATGATAGATGATTGATAGATAAGAAGATATGATAGATAGATGACAGACAGACAGATGTGATAGACAGACAGATGATAGATGGATGGATAGATAGATAGATAGATAGATAGATAGATAGATAGATAGATAGAGATATCAATGATATATAGATGAATATATAGAGCAATGAGTGGGAATGGCCCACCCAAGTGACACACCTTTTCCAACAAGACCACACCTTCTAATGGTTCCACCAACTAGGCACTAAACATTCACACATATGAGCCTATGGGAATCACTCTCATTCAAACAACCACAATAAAGTTTTTTGTTTTTTGATTTTTGTTTTAGTAACTAATGGTAAGGGACTGGAGTGATTGCTCAGCAATTAATAGAGCATCCAACTTGTCTTGGACTTTCTATTGCTGTGATAAAACACCATGACAAGAGGCAGCTTGAGGAGGAAAGGGCTTACCTCACTTCCGCATCACAGTCCATCATTGATGGAACTCAGAGCAAGAACCTGAAGGCAGAAACTCAAGCAGACTCCACGAACAAAGGCTGCTTACTGACTTGCTCTTCATGGCTTGCTCAACCTGCTTCCTTAAATACTCCAGGACCACCTCCTCAGGGGTGACCCCTCCCATGATGGCCTGGGCTCTCTCACATCAATCACTAATTGAGAAAATATGCTACAGATTTGTAGGCAAATCTTATGGCGATGTCTTCTCAAATAAAATCCCCCCTTTCCAAACACTTCTGTCTTGTGTCAGGTTGACATAAAACTAGCCAGCACACTGCTCTTGCAGAGGATCAGGGTTCGAGTCCCACCAGTCATGCTGGTGGCTCATAACTGCCTATCGCTCCAGCCCCAGCGCAGCTGCAGGTCTCCATGAGCTCCTGCACTCGCACACCCACACACAGATGTGTGATTTGTTTTTAAGTGGGGCATCCTGTTGAATCTGAGCATCAGTAGACGTGCCATTTCCAGTCCCAGGAAGTGCACAATACAGAGGCATGTGCTAGGTTCTGATGCCTAATGGACTGGAGCCATGTCTGTAGACATGACCTAGTGGGACCCTCTGGGAGGGCATGGGGCTTCCTACAGGAAAGTGAGTCACTGCAGTCCACCCCTCTCTGTCTTCCAGGTGACACCTCGCACGCCACCTCCATCCCAAGGAAAGGTAAGGCCTTAGATGTTTTGATTCATTGATAGTTCATTGACATGCTTACCCTGAAATCCCAAAATGTGTTCCAAACGGAACTGGGCTCAAGGCTCCCTAATCTGCTCAAGTCTTGTTCTCGGAGGCTACCTCTGGGACAGAGATGCAGCAGGTCTCCAGCTATGCGTCCAAGGCCAGTGCTCCCAAACAGTGTCCCCCTGAGCCGGGCTTCACATCCTGACCTTGGAGCTTTGAGTGGGCCTGGCAATCCCTGAATGTGGTGCATCTGAGGGACCCTGCTCCTCTTCAGGGGACGGGATGCCAGTGGTCATTCCTGTTGGTTTCAGGACTCTGTCCCGGGCGATCACCACGTCAATGTTTCTGTCGTCACTGTTTCTTTCTCTTCCTCACAGGGGAGAGGCCTGTCCCTCAGCAGATTTAGCTGGGTAGGTGATGACTGCGTTTCCTCTGCTTCCTCATCCCCTGCAGCCCGCAGCCCACTGACTTCTAAGTTCTTTCAGTTGCTTAACACTCGCCTTTTCTGTCCTACTGAGCCATCTTGCCCACCACGCTTGCCAGGCTGTTTTCTATTCCAGGCAGGCAGGAGGCCTTTCGGTGTGGATTGCTGCCAGGCTGAGTCCTGGGCATTGCAAAGCCCTGTACCTCCTCCACACAAGCATTCTGAGCTCCTTCCCAAGGAAGGGCCATATTGCAAGACCCAGCAGATCAAACGCACTGCTGGCCACCCCTTAAAACAGAACTGCTGATCCAAAGAATGATGCTGACCCAGTTCTTTTATTTCTAATAACCCCTCTACCCATTAATCCAGAAGATCTAGGGTTTTGTTTGTGTGTTAGTGGTATCTAACCCAGAGGCACTAAACCACCAAGAAAGATTCCTTAAGGGTTTTAAGTTTTCAGACACAAGATCAAAGTTTCAATGATGGTTTTAATTGGTCGAACAGCTTGGCTTCTAAATATTAGCAAGTTTTCATGTCTACACCGATTTAAAATGCTTACTGATACATGCTAATCAAGGATATTGACCCCAGATGCTAGCAACTACTAGATATGATTCTTTCTTTTCATTGTTAAATAGCTGTAATTTTCAGAGCTACACAGATGCACAAACACCAGCCTGTTAGCCAGAGGTGGGGCGGGGTGAAAGGTTGTCTATCTACGGGCAGTGTGGTACAGAGCCCATCTGTGCCAACCAAACAACACACAAGAGAAGAGGTGAGAGGGGAGGAGAGAGAAAGAGAGAGAGAGAGAGAGAGAGGAGGGACAGTAGAAACAATAGTAGGAAGAAGACAGGGTCAAGCTTGGGACACACATCTGTAATGCCAGTACTCAGTAGGCAGAGAAAGGGGATTGCTGAAAGAGCAAAGTGAACCCATATAGTGGGGCCATAGCGTTGCACTCTCTCAAAAAGTAAAAATAAGATAAACAGAGGAAGAGATATAAGAGAAAGGAGTGCTTGAAAGACAGAGGAAATTTGTGGAACTCCTGGACCGTTCCCGAATGTCCTCATACTGAGCTGTGAATCACTTGATGTAAATGTACCTATTTTTTCCCCTTACATGGTAAATCTTCAGAACTGGTGACAACAAGGTGTCTACCAAGCCCCCACCCATGGCCTCTTTCTGTCTTTAACTTTCTGTGCCAGCAGGGACAAGGATGATGTGAAGAATGGCATCTGTTTTTTACCCAGAATTCTTATTTTAGCTGCTGCTGCATATGTCTAAGGCATGGGTTGTCAGGGCATTGTGGAAAAAATAGTTGTAAGGGAGTAGGAGGAGGAGAGGCCCTTTGGCCCACCAGCAAACAGGCAAGGTCTTGGTGTCTCTCTCTGCAGTCTCTAGTTTTGGTCTCACAAGGCCCCCTTGGGTCTCTCTTGGTCCCAAGTTTCTTCTGGCTTTCATCGTCTCTTCAGGATGGCCTTCTTGTCTGGACTTTCAGAAACTCGTTCTTGCTCTCTCAAAACTCTGTTGTCTGTGTTTCGATACTGTCTATGTTTTCCAAGATGAAATCGACTAGGAAAGTCCCACATTGTTGATCTGAATGTTGGGCTGTTCAGGTCTCAGAAATTCTTGGTTTGGGAGAAAAGCCATACTCCGGGACCCAGAGTTCATCCCGAAAAGCTTGTTTCTGCTGCTTAGTTGCCTGTATGCTTGGTGCCACACTCCCCAGGTGCCACAACTTTTCCCTATGGTATCCTGGAGCCTGTGTGTCCAAGACCCATCAGGATTCATGGGTGGCTCTGTCTGGCCCCAAGCACATGTACAGCTTAGACCTTGTCCCTCTCTTGTCCCCACTCCTTACCCCAACAGAACATCTGAAATCGAAACAGCCTCCTTACAGCCAGGGGCCTCTATCTGTCCCAAACACAGGCTAAAGAGAGGGAATGATGTAAGTAGCTGGAATCAGGGGAGAACATTGACTCATATGGCCAGGGTCTAGCTTTCATCTTGCTCGCAGAGGCCAGTTACGTGGAAGTGCCTGGAAGTGTCTTAATCCTGCCCTCAGCATGTCTTAGATGGTAGGTGGCTGGGTTGCTTCTCAACATCTGTCTTGCAGGTGCTAGGTGTGGCTGGTCCTGATGCTGGAGCTGTTAGTAGTGACAAGTGCTTTCCTATTTCATTTTGTCAAACCCAAGACAAAGTCTTGTGTCCTGCCCTTGGGGCTGGGCGTTGTGAGTCAGACAGAGGCTTTCTGGTCAGCCTGCTGAACTTCACACTGAGGCTTGATGAAGACTTTACCCAGAATGCAATGTCATCACTTGGGGTTACTGAGGGCATCTTTTGTAGTTAAGCCAATACTGGGACCCAAAGAGTCTTACATCCCAGGCCTCACTGTCCATCACTGCATCCCACAGAGTGAGAGGGACTGTGGACCAGTGGAGGCAGGAGGAGGGGCACCTATCCTCATTAGTGGCCAACTCCATAGGTACCCAAATGCAAAGGTAGGGCACTTATGACCCTGCCTCATCCTGTAAATGGAAGATCAGTACCAATTTCCGTGTGCAGGAAACTGAGACTCCCACACCTGCCCAAGTCACCTACCTAGAAAGAGGGAGGCGCTGTTACCAGGTTCAGCTTGCTTCCTGCACAGTGTCAGCAGCCCATGGCACCAGATAAGAACCCAAATCTAGGTCACACCATGGCCACCATTGAGAGGCTACCCTGGACCAAAGACTAGGAAATCTTTTACTTTAGGAAAGGTAAATTCTACAGAGTCCACAATCTCTTACTTTTCATCTTCCCCTTCTTCTTCTTCCTCCTCCTTTTTCTCCCCCTCTTCCTCCTCTGAGGCACAGAGCATGGGTAAGCAGAATCTGAGCTGTGAAAGACCAGTGGAGAAAAACTTAAGGGCCAGACAGAGGGTGGCATTCCAGGCCCCTGGGCTCCAGCGCCTTTGGTGTGCTTCCTCCGATGACGAGGGCGGAGGCCCTCCGTGGGAATTTGATGCTTGCCTTTTTCTCACAAGGATGCCCTGGCACGGAGCTCCGCAGCTTTCTGTAAAGCTGGGCACTTGTGCCCTGGAATATTCATCACCTCTGGCCCAGGCAACACCCACTGATGGACTTGGGGACGGGCACTTCTCCAGCCCCTCCCCATCAGAGCTCCGTGCTGCTCTCACTCCTGAATGATTCACGATGCCACCTGGTGGCTAATGTCCTCCTGGGTAGTTCCTGGTGGCAGCTATGAGCACTGAGCTCTGGTCTTTTCTTGCAGGGGGCCGAGGGGCAGAAGCCAGGATTTGGCTACGGAGGCAGAGCTTCCGACTATAAATCGGCTCACAAGGGATTCAAGGGGGCCTACGACGCCCAGGGCACGCTTTCCAAAATCTTTAAGCTGGTAATGTAACATCCCTACCACGGGGAAACACCTGGGCACCTCTGTGGGAAGTGGGGGCCTGGAGCCATGCTCTCTGATCACTGTGCCCCACTTCTCCAGGCAAAATTGTGTCCCCAGGGTAATGCCAGGGGTCAGGAAGAGTGTTAGCAGAAAGACAAATTCCAGAATCCCCAGCTGAGCTTATCCAAGGGTTCAGTGGCCTCCTCCACCCACAACTTACCCTCTGTCTTTTGCTCTTAGCCAACATAGCTCTGCCTTCCCTCTGGGTATCTTAAGAAATTAATGTGAAGCCAAGAGTCTTTTCAAACAGTGCTGCTGTGCTATGCACAGGCATTCCCTGGGCCTCACTGTGAGTCCATACTGTGTCTCTTTTCTCCCTAGAAATGAAAGTCAGGTGGACCACTGACCTGGGTCTTCAGCCAAGGGCCTAGGCGGGAATGCATGGCACCTGTATGTGGAAGTAGCTGAGAGGAACCCTCTGAGTGGGCCTCACTAAAATCACTCAAGGGAATCCAGAAAAACCCAGGAAGGGGCCTACAATTAGCCCCATAGGTGCTAGAATCCCACAGACCCAATGAGAGATGTCGGAGTCATTTGTTGCTGTTGTTGACAGCGGTGGCATCAGCTCCTGGCCTCTCTGAGACATGGTTTCCTTGTCTGTGGTGTAAGGGGCAATGTGCCACTTACCTCATATCTGGTGGAGGTGGTGGAGCTCATGGCTGGTGTGGAGTGTGGCTCCAGCACAAGCCAAATGGCAGCTTTGTATAGCAATGCAGGCCTGGAAAAGAAAGTCTCATGATGTAACTCTAAAACGCCCACCTCAAAGTGAAGACTAGAGCTCAGAGATGTCCTGTGTCCTCCCCAGGGAACCCCAAAGTTAGCGTCTGTCCTTTCCAGGGTACATGGGTACCCAGGTCAGGTTTTGACTCAGAACCAAGTCCCAGATTTCCCCTAAAGTTCCCCTCTAGGAGCTCCCCTCTGGGCCAGGGCTGCCTTCCTGGGAGGAGGAGGCCTGGAGGCCTCGCAGGCAGGACCAATCCCCCTCAAATCTGAGAAGCCAAGCCAGGTGCCCTGGTGGTTCTGGGGAAAACATTCAGTAAAAGAAAGAGACTAAGGTGCCAAGGGCAGCTTGGGGGGAGTGGGACGGTTGTATCTCTTAAGTAGAGATGTGACACTAAGATACAAAAGAGGAGTTAGCATACACGTGTAGGAATAGCACCGAAGGCTGAAGAACACATGGAGAACACTTCAGAGGGTCCTAGGAGACAGAGACCAGTTGAGTCGACCCTTGACATGCTGAGCCAGGAGGAGAGAGGAAGTCAACCCCCAGAAAGAGAGCATTGACTCTGACCCTGATCCTGGAGACCTAATGGCAGATGAGGCTTGAAGTCAGGTGTCAGGGTGACAGTTGTCTGACTGGCAGAGACAGGAAAGCAGCAACTGGGTTACAGAGTCTCTGGGCTAGATGACACAGAAGGAACTTTATGTTTATAAAGGTCCAGGGAGCTAGTGACGTGGCGAACTCTCCTTTTATGAATCTACGTCACAGAGCCTCTAGGCTGGAGAGAGGCAGGGTGAGACACATTGATGTCGTTCATGGCTTCCATGCTAACTTAAGGCTCTGGGGCATTTGCCATCCCTGAGTCTATGACTCCTGATTGTTCTGGCGCTAAGAAGTTCCCTTGCTTCCTAGTATTGCATCCAAAGCTACCACTTTTTGCTCACTCCCTTTAATCGAGGAGACCTGTGTCTGGGCTTTGATATCACAGCTAGCAAACACATTCACGGTCAGCTATTCTCTGCTCTCTGCAGCCAGCTTCTTTTTTGAGGCAAAGATGAATGACTTGGACCATAGAGGCTTGTGAACCAGAATTCCCACCGCAGGTGTGAACCCTACGGTACCACATACTGAGGTGCACCATCCCCAGTTCTTGCTTCTTTCTTGGATGAAAGATTAGTATCCCTGTCAGATGGTATCCAGGCAAAGGTGACTGGTGGCTCAAGGAATGGCGTGGGAATCTGCTGCCCCGCTGACCCCCACTTTGTAGCATCTGCACCAGCTGTGCCCTTTCCACAGACTGGCCTTGGGTAGTGGATGCGAGGTGCCCTGCTGGATTCCTGGTCTACCTCTCATTTGGAAAAAGGGGTTCTCATTCTTCAGATCCTAGTGCCTTTGTTTCTGATAAGACAAGCTCCGTTCTGGGACCATTTATCAGGCCATGGCTGACATCGGGAATGTGCAAAGGTTCGGATCTGAGGTGTATGTTTCCTAAGAGAACCACTGCATGGAGGTTTCACGGTTTGTGAGTGCGTGGGTCTGTAACACGAGCTCATGGAATTAATCCCCCCTGGGTCTTCCATTGCATGGATTTACTAGTAGGGTTTGTCCATGGTCCTCATACACAGAGAGCAGGCGACCCAGGCTCCTGCATCCCCATAAAGCACACGCCTGAGCATCTGCTGAGCCCAGACATGGCAGGGCGTGTGGATTATGCGTTGCAGTGTGCAGTGAGGGCCACGCACCTAAGGAAAGTTAGTCAGGATGAAAGCCTCACACCCGGGATATGAGCAGAAAGTAAGCAAGTGACCACCTGCTTTCCGTGTCAGGCAAAGTGTAGGTGCTACCCAGTCTCCAAGGTAGATCAAAAAAAAAAAAATTCTATCCCAGGCTTTCAAGTTAACACTTTTTGACCCACCGCCTAGGTTCTGAAGACTGTAGGAGAGAGTGTGGAAAGGTGTTTTCTCCAGTGATCTCTGAATTCAGCCAGGGGTCACCGGTGCTGAATGACCTCACTGCCATCCTGGACCTGGGTTCCCTAGACCTCCTGCTCCAGATGCTAGCAGATGCCTCAGCAACCACACCCACCTGGGAAGCCCTGCCCACCCCTCTGCATAACTTCACCCGAGGCTCAGAAACCTCACACATGTCATTAGGCAGAATCAACCTGGTGTGTGGGCTGCTCAGTGCCTCCACCCAGGAGACATGGCCCTGCTCTGAGGAAATATGCATGCCCATGGCTAGTGCCTAAAGGATGCTCAAAAGGTGGGACTGTCTCCACAGCGCTATCAGGTGCATATGTGACTTCTGTGTTGGTACCAGGAGTGTGTGAGACTCAAGTTTCTAAAATAGGCTTGACACCTTCCCTGGGCTGCTTTCTGTAAACAGCTTTGTAAATTGCTTTAAATTTCTATGTAGATCAAGGAAGCTTTGATGTTTTCCAGTGCGTGTGGCTATATAATTAAACCATGTTACATAAACAGCTCCTGTGGGCTGACAGGCTGTGTGACCGGGCCAGAAGAGCTCCAAGGGCTCCCTGGTTCTTAACACCTCTCTACCCCGGCTGCTTCCTGCTTCCTGCATTTTTTTTGTTTTGTTCTGTTTTTTGTTTGTTTGTTTGTTTGTTTTAAACTCTTAGCAGCCAGCTCTGAGGGAAGGGCTCTGATTTGCTAGTTCAGTGTGGCAGTTGGCACCTGGGTAGAAAGAATCAGGGGCTCTCTGTGTCTTTGGGACCCACATCTTATTTCTGGGTGGATAAAAGGAGCCTTTGCCTCTTGTGGTAACCCCAGGAGGTTGTAGAGTCTCGTGGGGACAAAGATATCTATCCACTTTCAGCAGAGAATGCTCATTTCACGCCCTCAGGCACAAGGCTAAGCCGACCTGTACCTGGTGAGCACAGGTGTGCTAGCTATGGGGCCTAAAGGCCACCAAAGATGGAGGAAATGCACAAGAGACCAAAAGGCGCATGAGGAAAGAGAGGCAATGGTGAATGCACACCTTGCTGGCTCTAGCCCTTGCTCCCCTCTGCTGGCCGACCTTGGGCAAATGACTCAACTTCTCTGATCTTTGACTATCATATAAAATAAGTGCTTACTCAAGGTTGGCCGTGAGTACAAGCGGGAAGTCAGGTGGAAGAGCCTCTGCTCCAGGCAGGTGCTCAGAGACTACTAGAAAGAGTCAATGGTGTCTCCACCATTACATTTCAAAAAAGAAGTCATCTGAGGCCTGGCTGGACTCCAGCATTTCAGCCCAGGCACACTGTGTTTTCCAGAACAGAGATTCTAGGACTTCCCAAGAACTCAGTGCTCTGCAGGGCTCAGCCATAGCTCTGCCCATGATCCGTGTAGGAAAAGCTCGGCCAGGGCAAGGCAGATTTCCAGGTAAGGCCAGGGGCCCCATCCTGGAGAAAGACTTCTCTCCAGAGGTGACTTCATAGTTAGACTTCAACCACACTGCTGAAAGGCAGTCAGTCCCTCAAGAAGCGAACACAGCGGCACCCTCTCAGAAAGGCACCCAGTGGCTTCACCTCAGCCCGAGCAGCTAGCTGCCACGTGGAAACCACTGGGCTTGTTCCATACTCCACGGCTGTATGGCTGGCTGAGCCTGGCAGCCATCACACACTCATACCGGGGAATATGACTGCCTGGACTCTGCTGAGGAATGGTAGTGTATATGTCTCAGTCTCTGGACTCACAACCGAAATCAACTCTTTAAAAGATGTATGTAGTATCTTTAACATAAGACAGGAAACAGAAGCCAAGAAGAATCCAAATGATTAAAAAGAACACAGAAAGGAAAGACGTGAAGTCCCCCCAAGGTGTGTCTAGGTGAAGTGTGACGAAGATCCGACTCCTTGGTATCTGCGCCTCTGCTGTCCCTGTAGGCTGTGCTACTTCTCAAGATGGTTGGGCACATTTCGTTTTTAATTTCAAATTTAGTGTCTAGGAAGCCCGTCAGTGCAGGGTTTCAAGAGCCTTGTCATGTCCACACGCACACACTCCTGTGTGTTGCTGGTGTCTTTTGGTAGCAGTGGCAATAGTGTACTGGCAGGACGCTTTCCCGTGCCTGGGGCAGCTCTATGCTCATCAGGCCACTTTCACCGAGGCCACTTTCTAGAACACACTGTGGACAGCAATCCCAGTCCCAATTTACACCGTCTTCAATCTCCTAGCTGAGAAAATAAACAGCTTGTTTGGAGCAAAGTAACAAGGCTATAGCATTTTCCCTGCAAAGGTAATGCTGTGGGCGGGCGCCTTAGACCTAGTCATGCCCTGTGGCTTGCGGTCAAGGGGCTTTGCCTTTAGCTACAAACTCCAGTTAGGGCTTTCTGAAGGGGGTGTGAGAAATCGAGAGACTATTCTGTTTCCTGGGATAGCACTTCCGGCCCGAACGGCTTGTGATTGGACAATCACAGAACCAGCACTATGGAGGGGAAGTGGCATCCAACAGCCACACAGTCTCGTGCCTAACTCCTGTCTTTTCTTTTTCCCAGGGAGGAAGAGACAGCCGCTCTGGATCTCCCATGGCGAGACGCTGAGAGCCCTCTCTGCTCAGCCTTCCCGAATCTGCCCTCGGCTTCTTAATATAACTGCCTTAAACTTTTAATTCTACTTGCACCAATTAGCTAGTTAGAGCAGACCCTCCCTTAATCCGGTGGAGCCGTGAACGCGGTGGGGCCAGACCCACAGCACCCCGACTGGTTAAAACTGTTTGTCCCTTTTCATTTGAAGATTGAGTTTCCTCGGGGGCTTCTCAGCCCTAACTTGTTCCCCGTGTACCTTGATCTGCTCCGGAGGTTCAGGTGCACGGACACCCTTTCAAATTCACCCCTACTCCATCCTCAGACTTTCTTTTCACGGTGAGGCGCACCTCTGCAGCTTCTGTGAGCACTGCCGATAGACAGGCACACCGCCAAGGAGCCAGAGAGCATGGCGCAGGGGACTGTGTGGTCCAGGCTTCCTTTGTTTTCTTCCCCCTAAAGAGCTTTGTTTTTCCTAACAGGATCAGACAGTCTTGGAGTGGCTTATACAACGGGGGCTTGTGGTATGTGAGCACAGGCTGGGCAGCTGTGAGAGTCCAGAGTGGGGTGGCCCTGGGGACGCTTCCAGGCCAGCTGTTTCCTGCACCCCACCAGCTGATTTCGAGCGAGGCAGAGGGAAGGAAAGGGGGGAGCGGGCTGGGCAATGGCCCCAACAGGAAACGGGGACTTAGGGGAACACGCTGGAGATGCTATGTGTGGCTCCCGAATGCCACCTTCTCTCCTCAGTGGCTCACCAGAGCAGGTGCTTTTAAGAGCCCCGTTTCCTCTCAGAGCCCAGGGAGAGTCCAAGGACATGGCGTATCTGGAAGTGGGACTGCAGGAGTTCTCTGGTGGCCTTGTGCTGTCCCTCTGGCCATTTCTCACGTTAGGGTGGTCAGCGGCAGCTCGCCATGGCAGTGCCCATTGTTACACACTAACCTCAGTGGAAAAATAACCATCCCCTGCCTCCTAGAAAGGACTCATTCTTAGCTTTAAGAGGGTTCCTGTCACTGAATCAAGTCGCTGCCCTGGATGCAGGGCTGGCCTGGGCGACCCTCCAGGGATGAGGAGCTCAGAATGACAGTCTTCTAATGTCCATGGACACCTCCCCATCCCTCTAACATACTATGTCTTTTGATTTAGCATGTCTTCTATAGACCTTCCAAAGAGCCCCACACTGGCACTGTCACCCCAGGAAGGAAGGTGACGGTTGATGTAGCCCAATATGCATCATGTTAATCTGTTCTAATTCTGAGTAGAGTGTGGGTTTAAGATAACACCTATTAATGTATTGCCACAATAACGTGAGGGTAAGAGAAAAGCAGGGAAGAAATTTCCAGAAACAAACCCTTTAGATCGTTCCACAGGAGTGTTCGCCCTCCAGTGTGACTTAACGACCTTGCCCATGGCTTCATCAGACAACACAGCTGCAGAATAGCTGGACAGAAGCATCTACTATTCTTGAATATTGAAATAAAATAATAAACTTGCAATGATCTTTGTCCAGGTGTCTCATTTTGCACTCCAACTCATAAAAGTGAGCTCATGTAGAGCACAGCCTCATGGAAGGATAGAGCATTCTTCCTCAGGAGCACCAGGTTGCTTCACAGTACCCTTGGGAGAATACCTCAAGGGGCATGCATTAATAAGCCAAGAAGATGGAGTACAGGTAACATAGGACAGTGACCCATAACACACAAGGAATAGTATTTTCAGTTACTCTGAGGGCAGTTTTCAAAGCCATTGTGCTAGGAAACACCCTGCAGAAAAGCTGGTCGCAGGCTTTATCCATGACAGGGATTATGTGATCCATCCTTCCTCTCTTCTCACCCCTCTTCCGCTCATTTGTCTTTCGTTTTTCTTGCCATTGCTTTTGGTTATGAGAATTCTTTTTCTAAAGGATTACCCTAAATCTCCTTTCCTGTTGGCTTTGAGAGAGAAACTGGCCCCTTTCTGAGTTTCCAAGGCAGGCTATGGGATACCATCAGATTTGTGAGCTGTAGGAAGGAAAGCTTACCATGGGCCAACATTACAGTTTTTCTCTGGGGCATGTTGTCAGTGCAGGTACTTGGAGTCCATTGACTGTGCATGAATTTGAGGCCAGCCAAGGTTATATAGTGAGTTCTAAGCTAGAGGTGCTGTCTCGAGACTGCATGCTTTTAATCCTAGTGCCGGGGAGGCAGAGGTTGAGCTCTGTGAGTTTGAGACCAGCCTGATTTACAAAGAGAGTTCCAGGACAGCCAGGATTGTTATACAGAAAAACCCTGTCTCAACACACACACCACCACCACCATCACCACCACCACCACCACCACCACAACAACAAAGACAAAAACAAAACAAAAAACAATAAAAGAAACAAAACAACAAAAACCCACCAGGGATTAGAGAGCCGGGAGCCATTAAGAGCACTGGCTGCTCTTGCAGAAGATCTGGTTGTAGTTTCCAGCAACCACATGGAGGTTCACAACAGTGTGTGACTTCAGTTGCAGGACATCTGGTACCTTCTTCTGGCCTCCACAGGCAGCAGGCACATAAAAGATGCACATACATACATAGATGATCACACACATACAAATATTTTTACAATCTAAGATAACAAAAGGCTGATATCTACTTGTCTCCTTGTCATTTTTAGCCAACAAAATCCTCTCAAATAAAGGATCTGGAAATACAAAGATTAAATAAAGTTGCATTATTTAAAGTTGCACTGCTGCCACAATCTCCAGGACTTCATAGGAGCAGCTGCCCCGCTGGGATTATTCACCACCCCTGCCCTGGCTTTATTTTAAAGTCTCTCTCCATTTCTTCTGCAATGAACCTTGAGCTGCGGGAGGAAGGGAAATAATGTCCATCTCCCTTTTAGAGATGAGCATTGTGCCATCTCTTAGTCTCTGCACCGTGGCCAGCTATGTATTAATCACGCTGTGCTGGCTAGTTTTTGTCAACTTGACACAACCCTAACCATATCTTGGAAAAGAGAATCTTAATTTAGAAAATACCTTCATAAGACTGACCTTTAGGGCTAGAGAGATGGTTCAGCGGTTAAGAGTATGGACTGCTCTTCCAGAGGTCCTGAGTTCAATTCCCAGCAACCACATGGTGGCTCACAACCATCTATAATGGGATCTGACACCCTCTTCTGGTGTGTCTGAAGAAAGCTATAATTGTACTCATATATGTAAAATAAATAAATCTTTTAAAAAATAAAACTAACCTACAGGCAACTCTCTAGGATGTTTTCTTAATAACTGATATTGGAGGGTTCACCCTACTGAGCAAGCTATGGGGGGGCAAGGCCGTAGCACTGTTCTCCATGACTTCTGCTCCAGGTCCTGCCTAGAGGGCCCTAACTTCCCTCAATGATGGACTTATAAGTTATAAGGTGAAATAAGCTGGTTTTGGTCATGGTTGAAGTGGAATTTCTGGTCTCTTTGGGAAGTCAAATGACATTTTGCTGGGGCACACAGGTGAAAGGATGTTTTTCTAAAGCATAAATGTGAAAGGACGTGTGATGTTTAGAAGGAATATAAATCTGACTCCACAGACAGTGGGAGCTCAGGCATTGATTTGACTTGCTCTGCTTCGCTAGTCTTCATTGATGACACACATCGTCACCTTACTATCAGTTCACCTTACACTGCATTGCTGAGCCTCGCTTGAGGTGACTTCATGACAGAAACTCATCAAAGAACCTCTTGAAAGGCCCTGAAGCCTCGTGCCACTTCTGTGGACTTGGGTAGGTTGGACGTCTCACGGGTTTCTTCTGCATGGAACTGCTCTTACTGATTCATGAGTGGTGTCTGCAAGTAGACTGGACTGCAGCTGCTGAATAATGAAGATTAGAACTGCCCCAAAGAACTATTTCTAAACAGGTCCACTTCCCTTGTATCCTAGTAACCTTTCTTCTCCACTACCTCTGGTGGGTGGTGGGCTAGAGAGGAAGTTGAACCTTTAGTAAAGCAGGTTGTGAAAAATATGTGCCTATACATGGTGTTTTATCACAGCAAGAGAAACCACACCAAGATGTAAACAAATGCAGAGAGAAGCTTCTCTGATGGGTTGAGAGAGGCATTAATCTATGGATAGAAACACAAGACCTGCACAAACACAAGACCTGCACAACACAAGCCAGACAAAATCCCACATGGAGAAAGAAGGCATGTAACATTTCCCAGTCCTAGCCTAAGTAGTTTTGGGCAATTGGTAGCTGCTAGGGGAGGGAGAGCCAGTTTTCTTTGAGAGTGCTGCTTCTGTCAAGTTGACCATGCCACACATCCAAGAATATGTGAGAAACATACTGGACTTGTGTGGGTATAGAAAGGCAGGATTCCTTAGCCTTCAACGCCAGCCAGGATTACTGCTCTGCTCAGCTCCAATCACAGCCATCTCCACCACTCAGTACCAATCACTCAGTACCAATGACCACCAGGGGCACTGTTCCTCTTCTGGCATAGTTGGGGTTGATTGCTGTGTCAGCAGGAGTTCATCTAGGCTACTCACAGCCAAAAGTGTGACGGGAACTGCTTCTCATACAGCCCAGCTGAGGATACACCTACAGGAGCTGAGGCCATTACATGTTATCACCATGAAGTCTTCTGACTGGTGCTAGCATAAAGATAGTCCTGTTGGCCATTTAACTGGCAGTCCCATTAGTCAAAGTAGCTGGGACCAGAAGAGTCCAACAGCTACTAATTAGGTATTCAAGTTACTCCATCCCACAATGTCTTCACTCGTTTGTAAGGAAATGAATGTCAGAAGACATGCTTACAATAGCAACTCCTTACTGAGCTGGGCTGGCACAACAGGTAAAAGCGACTGCTGCCCTGCAGGACAATCTGGTTTGATCCCTGGGACTCCATAGTGGAAGAGTAAAACAGACTACTGAAATTTGCACTCTGACTTCCACACACACACACACACACACACACACACACACACACACACACACACACATACACTACATTTAATATACAAATTTAAGAACTCCATTGACACTAAAAATTATTCTAGAGGCTCTTAACTCCCTGCCCAGGCCCACGCCATCCCCATCTGTCTCATAAAGATAGTAACAGTGGTAGTTAACACTTCAAGGCATGAATGAGAACAGCAGAGTTCAGCCATAATGATGCATGATTATTTTTACCCAAGTGTTTCCTATTCTCCTCAACCCCACACTTGGCTCTAAGACTCTACAGTACCGACACCTCATCTTGATACTGGGATTTGCTTATTGCAGATGTTAGCATTCTGTCTAAGCTCCACCCCACAGTTTCCTGGCAACAGCCAGGTATGCTCTTCCCCACAGTTACCTGGCAACAGCCAGGTATGCTCTTCCCCACAGTTACCTGGCAACAGCCAGGTAGGCCTTGCCTACTATAAAAGGGGCTGCTTGCCCCCTCCTCTCTCTCACACTCCTATTTCCTGCTTGCTTTTCTCTTGTCCTCTTGGGCTCTTCTCTCTCCCCCTTCTCTTCCCCTCTCTCTCCACATGGTCATGGCCAGTCTCTACTTCTCTACTCTCTCCTTCTCTCTGCCTTTCTCTGCCTCTCCTACCTTCTTAACTCCCTTCCCCATGCCCTAATAAACATTATTCTATTCTATTCTATTCTATTCTATTCTATTCTATTCTAATTCTATTCTATTCTATTCTATTCTATTCTATTCTATTCTATTCTATTCTATTCTATTCTATTCTATTCTATTCTATTCTATTCTATTCTGTCGTGTGTGTGGTCCCTCAGGGGATAAAGGATGCCTTGGCCCTGGCCCGCTGAGGCACTCCCTTCCCCCACACCTCACTACACCCCATAGAACATATTCTTATAGCTCTTTATCTTTTTGTAATCACAACAGTAGACCTTGAACAGTCACTGGAATCATAAATGAATTGATATTAGGTAAGAATGACCACACAGTATGTGCAGTCAAGAATACAAGGCTTGTCGGACATATGGTTTACACCAGTGTTTATGTTGCAAGTCAGATGCCAAGGTCAGAAGGTTTTGCAGGCTCATCAGGTCTCCATGAGGCAGGGAGGGTCATGCCTTTCCTACCTCGTCTCCACTGGACTCTCCACTATGAACTACCATACAAACTGCTGGGACTCGCTATCACTTCCAGGCCTTGAGGAGCTGCTGAATCCTCTTGTAGCTACATGTAGCTCAGGTCAGGCTTGCTCAGCACTGGTCCCTTCTACCTTCTGATGTCAAATGACAATGGGGGAGGGGTACGGCTGCCACTGCTGCCACCTGTCCTCTAACAGGTGTTTGCTGACCTTTTGGACAATTCTTCTGACACCAGAGTTGGCCATGAGCCTCCCAGTCTCCTTGGAGATGCTTTCAACTATCACTCAACCAAACAAGGGTGTGCCCACTGTCAGTAAAGGCTGCGTGGTACATAAAGAGCAGTGTGTCCCTGAAGAGTCATTGGTGAATATGGTTGTTAAAAGGGTAACCCTTTCCTAGCCTTTCTAGAGAGCTGTGATGGCTAGATATGGCCATGGGAGGACTTGGAGCAGGACTGTGACCCAGGCTGTGACTGAGGACACCTAGAGGGACTGCAGGCGGTAGGCTGGCCTTGCATTTCCTTGTGGCAGAGGGGAAGCAGATATGGAAGAAGGTGGGTTAGGGGAGCTGTGTAGTGCTGGCTAGAACTAGGGGTGCCTGGATGAAGCAATTACATTTAAATGGTAAGGGAAATGTAAACGGATGAGGGAGGTGGCTGTGGGAGCACAGCACACACTCACATTCACACACACACATACACACACAAATGCACACATACACACACGCACACACATGCATGCATACCACATACACACCCACATATCATACACATACACACACATCCACACACATACCACACACATACCACACATACACACATACCATACACATACCCATAAACATACATGCACACACATACCACACATACACATATACATGCACACACATAAACACACATGCACACACACATGCATGCACACACATACCATACAAATACACATGCACACACATACATACACACACATACACACAAATGCACATACACATACCACACATACACACACATACCATACACACACACATGCACACACACACACATACCCCAATAGAAAATACTGAGCATACCTACCAATGTTACTAACTACCTGTCTTCTAGGAGCAAAGGTTGAGCCCAGGGTTGGGAAAGCACAAACTGATTGTGCCAGAGAAGAGTGCTCAAGAAATAGAACGCTACTAGAGAGCTCGTGGTGGTAGACATCTGGGCTTACGTGAACTTCTCACTAGAAGCAGCTAGCTACAGCAGCTAACTGAAATGAAATGTGGCTCAGGCCACATCAGCAGAGGAGTAAGCAAGTGTGCAAGAGAGGACGCTTTCCTACAGAGACCCACCTGTCAGGGTAGGAGGGAGCCACTGCCTGTAGCCCTAGATACCCACTTTAAATACCCAAACTGGAAACATTCCAGTTACGGAGGACAATACAGACACCCTCTGGTTACACTGGAGTGTTGTGTGTGTGGGTGCCACTCGGCAGCAGCATTAGGGAGCAGGTGAGAAAAAGCCTGCAGATGTCCAGTGCAGATGCCACTTTCAAAATCTACTTTCTTCTATGGCTGTTGGAATCTAAGATCTGTGTGTGGAGAAACTTTGTCCTACTGTTTCTGAAGCTGTTTCAAAAACAAAGAATGTACAGGAATGGCTGGCTGTTGTGCAGAGTTAAAGTGTAAGGTAACTTCCACCCTCTGTGGAGTTTTGCTGCTAAAGATAGCATGGCATTAGCAGAGTCATCAATCCAGAATGACATTCCTATGTCAATGTATCTGACAGCTGAATGACCTTGTCAGGCACTGCATGCCAGAGCCTTTCCTGGGGAACATTTGGTAATTTAAGGATCTAGGCTAGATGGTGTGGAGGAAGCCAGTCATCAGCTTTTGTGTAGATACTCATTGTACACTGAGCCAAAGCTATCCCCAAGCCCCAGGGCAGCTGCTACATTCTGACAAGGTCCCTGCAGCACCTGTAGCTTTAGCCCTCAGCCCCAGAAAGCCAAGAGACACGGATTGAGACAAGGAGCATTCTGAGCATCCAGGCCATCACAATTCCTAAGAGGGCAAGAGTGAGGCAGGGAAGCTGCCCACAGAGCAGCTTAGTCACGGAGCCCTACTTCATCATCTCTAGCTCTATCATCAGTCAGGAATCCAGCCTTTCAGGCTGCCTCTGCCCTCCACAGCCCAAGCCACCCAACCTGGAGGAGCCAGGGCAAGCAGCGCTTTCCTCCCTGGACTGGTAGCCACGGAGCACCTGTGGAGTACCCCAAACCTCAAGGCCCTTTACCTGAGGGCAGGAACACAGGCAGGACTGGGCAGGACATAACCTGAGCAGCCTAGACTATAGATGAAGCTTTTGTACCACTCTAGGCAGACCTCACGACAAGCAGCCTCTGGGTCACCTTAGAACATGTTAAGGCACTTGAAACAGCTCCACAAAGTAGACCTGTTAAAAGTCTCTAGCACCCAAGCAAACGCAGAGACAAAACTTGTACCAAGAAATAGCAGGTAGGATGTGAGCTGCTTCTCGTCATCCCTCCTCCCACCCTGCATCTGTGCCCTCGGCTGCTCTGCCTGACCCCAACCAGATATATGGAAGTCCCCAACAGGCACTCTTTGATAATGTTTTACTACAGCAGGAACAACAGGTTCCATGCAGCCAGGAAAAGTGGTAGAGTCAAGTGTAGCCATGAGTACTAGACGGCCACTCACAGCTCCTCCAGGGAGGGAGCCCCACGTCCTGCGGCACATACATCACTTTCATCACACCCGCATCTCCACAGCAGAGGAGCAGATGTGCCCCACAAGAAGTCTGAGCGACTTCATGCCCTGTAACAGGCTGGGCACATGGCTACCACTCACTCCAAGCCGCAAGAAGTAAATATACAGGACTTTTAAAATAATACAAAAACTATTTTTTATTGTTTTTAAAAGCCAGCACAGTGGCTTTTGGCATAACTATCAATTTCTAATACAAAACTGGATTAAATAAATATCATCCAATGTATAAATAGACCATGAGACAATTCTGAAGATAAAAAGAGAACTTCTGTAAATTAAAAAATTAACTTTGAATTTTCTTAGTGGTGCTGAAGAACAATCACTATGGCATTTTAGAACCTGTCAAATATACAAATCTTGATTCAATACAAAAGTCTTCATGCCGTAAGCATTACACATAGAAAAGATTGAAATAGCACGGTTTTTATTACTGTCTATTGCTCCTGACACACTAACAGGTCCATACCATTTAGTCCATACAAAGAATGACCACAGTGCCTGTGCAGGTAAAGTGTGACGTGGAATATATGTTCACCTAGCGGTGAGCATGCTGGGAAGAGACCGGTCAGAGGCAGCAGTGGCCGGTCACCGCTGCCATAATTCCCATGAATTATGGAGATCTAATTTTTAGACAGCAAAGAGGATGCAACCAGATCTCAAGTTATTTCACTAGAATAAGGCTTAAAAACAAAAGCAGGGTGAGTGAGACTAAATCAGGCTATCGTGGGTAGCTATTTCAAAATTTTATTTTACTTGGCTTTTGGTTTGGTTTTGTCTTTTGAGACAGGGTGTCAGGTAGCCCAGGCTGGCCTGGAGCATGCTATGGGGTAGAGGTTGAGTGCCCCCATTTCCTAAATGTTGGGGTTACAAGTGTTTGTGAGCACACAAGTGTTGCAGTTCACTTAAGACTTTGCTCTAGATGATATGGATTTTACCTACATCCCATGAGGATAAACCAAGTGCAGAAAAAGAAGGGGCCATGGGTCACCCTCGCCCTGTGCATGGCTCACCAGTCAGCACAACAGTGCCAGGCCCTGGGGTCACTCTTAGTGGAGGGCTGGGGCAGGGAAAGGAGAGGCTTTGAAACCAGCTTGAGAGAAACCCCTTATGCAAGGAGGCATGAACCTGGGCACAGAACCCAGGAGTAGGCCTACAGATACATAACTCCCATATAAAACACTACATACATACATTTGTGTGAAGCCATTTAGGTTGGAACATGAGTCTTACTGAGTGAATATACTTCTCAGAAGACAGCCCACAGAACCAAAAGCTGTTCTCAAAAATTTGGACTACACAGATGTGCTAAACTCGCTGGTGCTTGTGAGAACTCAGAGGAATTGAACTCAGATTTCCTTACAAATGGCATGCAGGGCATACAATTTTCTGGTGCACACTGCCCACCATATTGGCACCTCACTATGGAAGCAACTTCTGAGGAGCCTCTTTAACCTCCTAAGGCCTGCTACTCTATGTGAGCACCTCCAACACTGACAAGGGCTGCAGGAGACTGTGCTGGGTGTGAGGAGGGAGCATCTGTTCCCATCACCTGCCCACCTTTATCTATGGCCTTCTGCAGGGTCTGTCCGTGCCAGACTCTCTTCTCCCTCGGTCTCCTGAGCTAGACTCATCTTATGCCCAGCAGCAGCCTGCCTCAGGAATATCCTTAGCTGCTCTTCTCCCAACCGGGAGCCTCCTCCATGGACTAAGTGGCTCCATAGAGCTGAAGGAACAAGTGACACCGAAAAGACCATGCCAGGCACAGGACGGGCTGTCAGGGGCCATGTCCGACTGTCAGCTCTATGTGCTCCAGGGAGACACCAAGAGGATATGCATCCTCTGGACCTCATACAGGTAAAAGAAACATCATTACAGTTTTTGTTTTCTGCTAAACATACCTGAATTGAAATTTATTCCCCACCCAACTAGTCTATCTGAACCATGATTAAAATCAAACAAACAAACAAAAAAAAACCACACATACACCACGTTTCCTAATGTCATTTTGCATTTAGTTATTTCAAAACAGTTTATGTTATATAGAGTTCTAAAAATACAGTTCTCTATCCTCAAAACCCTGGTTACACATGAGGCTAGAAACCACTTTCCTAAAACAGCATTTCAAACATCAAAATACAGAGATCAACCTGTAAACCACAATATTCAAGTGAGTTATCTTCTCAAAACCTTGTATTCTCAAGGAATGTTGGTAAAGAAGCAGCTTTGATGGTAAGGAAGTAAATCAAAATGCACACATGTCATATTTGTTTGCTAATAAATTGAGACAAGACACAAAATGGGTTACTGGTAGATTTTCATTTCTTTAACCAAAATAGAAGCAGGCTTCAGATTCCCCTGGTCAGGTCTTCCTTACACAGGTAACTGACTGCCGCAGTCAGCACCCTGAATTCAGTACACAACCAGGAAGTAGCCGACCTCTTTACAGATGACCTGAGATGACACTTAATGCTGAAAGGAAAATAAATAACCCAGATAGCACAAAAAAATTTAAATCCAATAATTTCAATTTGGGGGATACCTGTCCACTAAAATTAATATTTCTAAAATATTTCAATACAAAATTATAAAAGAAAAAGTGCATGAATTGCAGAGACGTTAAAACTCTCGCACAATTACAATTCTCCCGAAAACACTACCACAGCCAGTGTGCACACTGACATTCAGGGGGCCTTGGGTTTTTAAGTCCAGTATCACAAGAAGTCAAGTAAGGCTTTTTTCTTCTTAAAAAAATATACAATACACAAATCAGTTTGGAAAAAAAGTAATAATATTTAACAGTTCTCTGACTTAAATATTTTCACATAACAAAAGTTTTTATGTCACTGTCAATATTACTTATATACAGATGACAAAAGTGAACAAAATCAAAAGATGCCCTTTCAAAATAACAGTGAAATGTCTCTCTTCAGGACTAGTGAGCAAGTCCACATAATATTTATAATAAAACTGCTCTCTTCTGAAACCAAGGAGGCAATGAGAGAAAATAAAGGCAAGTATTTTTTTTCAGAAAAAAAATAGAGCCCAGCTTTATGTTACAGTGAAAAAGATATCCATTTATTAACAGTGAACAGGACACGGGTCTGAGGTGCACCAGGGAGTGGCGGCAGATGCGCTCTGTGAG
Organism: Tokudaia tokunoshimensis; assembly: GCA_036184795.1. NCBI lineage: Eukaryota > Metazoa > Chordata > Mammalia > Rodentia > Muridae > Tokudaia > Tokudaia tokunoshimensis. Next base: position 60,303,632 of record BTHU01000017.1, read on the forward strand.
GAGGACTCCTGCTTCTATTTACAACACGTACTCCTCAGCCACACGGAGGCCCATGTGTCTGTCTATGTACATAGGTATTTACATATAGAACATATAAATAGCTTCAAGGGAACTGATATGAAGTGGGAACCGTCTGTCTTTGGAATGCTGGAGCGCACACACTGCTCAGCGCAGGAGGATTTGGTTTGGGATGTGTCTGTGTCGCGTGTGGCACTTTTGATGACACGGAATAATCCTCTGAAGTGAACACACCTCCATTTGCATGAGGACAACAGTTTCAGGGCTCGAGTGTCCTTAGCCTTAAAATACGGATACATTTACTGAGTGGACAGGAACAGCTACTATCCCTTAGACAACTGTCACTTCCTGCTCATGGGGTATGGCTTGTGCTTCTGCAGTGACTGCACAGATGCATCCATGTGCGCAGCTGGTCCTCGCCTGCAGGCCAGGTTCTCCCTCCATGGCCCCGCTGTGGCAGGCAGGTCCTGTGTTCTTCTAACTAGGGGTCAGGTTCTGTGGTGGAGAGAGCTGGCCCAGCCACCTCTCAAGGCATCAGTTACATAACTTAAGAGCGGGCTAAAAAGAACCAATTGTTCCTAATTAGCAAAATGCGGAGTAAAAAGTGGAAAAACATCCGTGTGTGATGGCACTGCTTCTGAACTTCATGCACTACCATACATGTGTTTTCTTCCCATGTTAATGTGTCTTTTGCTAACACAAATCTCACCGCAATGATATTCAGATCCAGTTCATCTAAGGACATACACTGGCCATGAGAAGGTAAATGACCATGGTAGTGCCCAGTTCTGTGATTTATAGATAATGACAACACGGCATTTTGCATTTGTACATTTCCCAGTTGCTTTCTCGTGAGTCTTTGAATGACAATGATTCTTCAAATAATTTTACCTAAAAAATTGTCGTGGTAGATATTTACTACCTGAAGTCTCAGAGCACAGCCTCTGCATGCTCGAGCCCCCCGTGGAGTTCCACGGAGGATGCTTCAGAACAGAGCCTCTGCGTGTTCCAGTCCCCCGTGGGACTCCATGGGGGATGCTCCGGCCTCTTCCCATGGCATCAGAACACATTGGTCAGGGTCTGCCATTCACCCGCCGCTTCCTGCACCACTTCCTCCAAGTGGAGGGTCCTTAGCTCTTCCCCATCCTGTTCCTGGACCACAGTGGCTGCCTGCAAGGTCCCTGCAGAAACAAAGAGAAAGAAGTCCTCAGATCTCAGAAGCAGGCCAGCATGTACATTTAAACAAGAGTATATGGAAACAGAGAAAAGAAATCTCTGGCTTGATCTGCTTTCCATCTCAGTGAAATGAAATAAGCTCAGTCAACTAAAGCGTCTTTCGCCTTGAGATGCCAGGCCTGGAACCCTGGGCCTCATGCATATAAGAAGCAAGTGCTGAAGCCTGGTGAGTGTCTGTGGACCACAGCCGCTGTGTTGTACGCACTCGCACCCTGAGGGCTATGCCAATACACAGTCAGTGACAAGCAACTAATGACCACACTTGCTTCACAGACACCTCTAACAGCATGAACAATAATCCTCCTTCCACAGCTCAGAGTTCTACCCTTGGGTGCCCCAGAAATGTCTGGACACAATCGCAGTAACCACATGAAGATGGTGACCTTCACTAACCAAGACTATTATCTTGAGAGAAAATGAACCTACAATATACAGCTGTAAAACTCACTGCCCACCCCAGGTCTTGACTTGGATTTTAATATCACACATTCTACTTTGCATAGCTCTTGCTGCCAGTGCAACCCAGCCTAGATGATTGACTCTGCTTAATAAAATGCTACTGCTATGTTACTATGAGCGCCAAAAGAGTGCCTCAAGCAGGGTAGGCAGTCATTCATAACCTATATCCTATAACCCAACTCTGATGGCGTCATTGCTAGCAGTCCACAGAGAAGGCAGGGTTTGTGGAGGTAATGGTGTCCAACCCAGTGTGCAGACTCTGCCCACCTCTGGGCAGACTCCCAGCTGATGCTGCCTCCTGACACTAAGGTGGCCTCTGACCTGCACGCTACCGAAGGGGCCCCGAGAGACTGAAAACAGCCAGCCATGATGCTTCTGCAGCCAGGCACATGATATAGAAGCACTGCCTGAAGCTGGCTATGCTGGTAAAAACTGAAACCCCAGGACTCAGGAGGTTAAGGAAGGAAGACTGAGAGTTGGAGGCCAGCCTGGGCTATATACTTCAACTCTGTCTCAGCAGAAAGGAGAAAGAAACGAGGAGAGGAAAGGGGGAAGGGAGGGAAACAGGGGCCAGGGAAAGGAGACACAGCACAGGCTCCAACACTTGTTTAGCCTCTTCTACCAAGTTCAGTCCTTACAGGAGCGACAGTGCATGGCCACTGTAAAATGTGCTGAAGGAACGCTTGAAAATGCCCAGTGCCCTAACCATCTAACTGGGTGGTTTCTTGGGGACAGGTCTCTCACCCACAAAGCTGTGTGCTCGCTTCATGTGCAATTTCATGTTGCTCTTCTGTGTGAAGCCCATGACACAGTAGTCACACCTGTAGGGCCGCTCGCCAGTGTGCTTCTTCATGTGCACTTGGAGTGCGCTCTTCTGGTTGAAGGCTTTCTCACAGAGAGTGCAGTGGAACGGCCGCTCCCCTGTATGCAAAGTGTGAGCCACAGTCAGTGTCTTTCTCAAGAGCACACACTTACTGCAGGCTGTCCAATGCTGAGAAAGACCACCAAGGTGCCAGATAGCATGGCTGGCAAAGACACGTCATGCTGAGACAAAGAGGAAACCTGACTCAAGAGTGCCCAGACTCATGGAGACGCCCAGAAATACAACTCACATTATTTAAACAAAATGTTTTAATACATTTTATGTGATACAAGGAAAAGACATTTGAACATGAGAATATCAAATCTATTTAAAGTATGATTTTCTATAATATTTAAAATGCCACTGAATTACTTTCAGGTGAATGTAGCACCTGAGAGAGTTGTTGAGCCTGACATCTGCTGGGAGCTTCCCACCAGACCTCACTGTCTCTTTGGCAAGCTATGGTGGCAAGCCCTGCCTCCAATCACTGAACCATTTGGGTAAAGTGTGGCTTCTCCCTTTTGCCTGCAAATTGTTCCCATATGCATGGTCTGGCAGTCTCTTGCTGCAGTATCAAGGTCCTTCCCCACAAGGGGAACAGCAGGATCCCATATTACTGCTCTGACTCACACTGAGTTGGTCCTGTTCCTTCTCTTCAGTGACCCCACACTGTAGATGAACCCCCCCCCCGCCCCCCGACTGCAGGAACTCTGGACTCTGGCCTGTTTCTTAGCAGCCTCTGGGGAGGAGGAGATGACAGGCGACTCTGGCTACCTGCAGTTTCTCAGAGCATTTATCTGGTAAGGAGTAATTCATATACATGGAAGGTAGGCTATGCCAACTTTTTAGAAAAGTCAGAAACGGACTTTTCTCCAGAATGCCCAAGCAAAGGGCTGGTAGCTGACTCTATCCTCTAAGACTAACAAGGCACCGAGCAGAGCAACTCAACTGCACCAATGATCCTGTGAGCTGGGAGGTGACCAAGGATCCAATAGACGCTGCAGCATCTGCCATGGAACAAAGAGTAGTAGCAAACTTGCCCAACCCTGCATGCTTTAAGATTTCAGCTAATTGATCAGTTAAGGAGTGTTCTTACCTCAGAGGTAAGAACAGCTACAGGGAGAGCAGTCACAGCATGCAACCCTGGTGTGACTGCGCAGAGTCAGACAGCAGAGCAGGAGGGACGCCTCACTGCTCAGCTGCACAGATATCCTTTCCAGGATGTGTGCTAAGGGCTCAGGCCCTGTCAGTCAAGCAATATCTCTATCCCAAGAAGACAACAGGGTATAATACATCATCAATGCAGATCAGAGGGTAGGAGGCAACCACAATCATGTCCAGTGTTTTCCTGGCAAAGATCTTTAAAATGTTGTTCAAAGTTCAATATCCATCATCCATAGAGCTCTAAAGAGGACAGTACTGTTGTCATAGTGCCCCACTAGAGGAAACAATGAAAAACTCAGAACCAACAACACAATTTTCAAAGGTCAAATGGAAGCACTGTTATGTGTGTGTACCTGAGCATCTGTGTTTGAATGTGAGAGGGTACACAAGCATTTTGGGGGTGGAAGGGACATGATGGCCTCTGGTGTCATTCTTCACACTGTCTTAGTGTTTTGTTTGGTTTTGTGTTTTTTCTGTTTTTTTTTTGTTTTTGAGACAGGGTAAACCTGCTGGCCTGATCTTGATAATATAGACAGGCCTGGCCTCAAACCTCCTAGAATCCACCAGCCTCTGCCTGTCTAGTGCTGGGTTAAGGTTGTGGCCATCATGTCCAGCTTCTTTGCTTCCTAATGTAAAGTCTCTCACTGTCTGGAATGTGACAAGGAGCCTAATTGCCTAGGCAGTGAGCCACAGTATCCTCCAGTCTCTACCTCCCCAGTGAGAAAATTCCTGTGACTGTCTCTCTCTGTGAGAAGAGCTCGGCAGACAGACAGTGAACACACTAGCGTGCAGTCAGCAAGCAGAGCGCTACAGTGGCCTGGAGGGCTGGGGAGGTGCCCTCCACCTAACCCAAAGGAGGGAAGGGGCCACAGCACAGACACACTTCACTGCCCGAGCTTACAAGGACAACTGACAAATTCCAGCTGGGAAAGCTAGTCAACGTGATAAGTTGATCAAAAACTAGGCAAAGTGAAACCCAAGGATCTTGCTTGTGAACAGCGGGTCACACAACACACAGATACCTGTATGCCTCACTGCCCCTTCTTACCAACAGTCTCCTTCCCAGCATACGAGCAAACCTCACCCCTACCTGTGTGAATGCGGCTGTGTCGCTCCAGCTGGCTTGGTTTGGCAAATGCCTTTTCACAGGTGTCACATTTGAATACTCTGGGCTTCTGTGAGCTGAGTGAGGGACCAGCCTGGTGTGTCAGCATGTGCTCCTGGCAGAACACACAGAAACCAGCAAACGTTAGGCCCTATCAAAGCAGAGAGCTCTGAAACAGCACTGGACAAGGAATCTCATTTAAGGACAACCTCATGGGTAACCTTCTGACTGGGATTTCAGGATCTGGAGTCTGTCAGTGTCTGGAAGGTAAGAAATCAAGACCTCGGCAGCTCTACGTCCACACAAGTGGCACTATCTCCCTCCTCAGGCTACAGTGACATCTCAGGGAAACTGTCACCCTCATGCAGCAAGCACACTCCAGTGAGGAGCCTGATGAAGCTTCTCTGTCCCCACATTTCTAAGTCCACCTGGAGGTCAAAGCCCACAGCTAGCTCACAAATGCTATCTTGGCCTAAAAGTCCAAGAAGATGGGAACTGTTTCAGCAGCTCTCCCAGAACACCTGTGACTCTGTAAGTTCTACCAATTACACAACTCCACTGTATATAAGTCCATAATTACACAGATGCATTCCCATCTCCTGACAGCATCCGATAACTGCACTTTGGGTGGTGTGTGATTTAGCCTGTCAGTGGTTCTACATCTGTGTGATCTGGCTTCCTCAGAAATATGACGGCTACTGTGCTGTGATCTCTGAAGGCCAGCACTGAGACTAGTTTCAATGTTATCACACAATTACCCTCATAGAGTCTTTATGCTACCCTAACCCTTAAAACAGATTCAGACAGAAGTAAACACCGGCACTGTTTGCACCTATATCTCAGATTCATGAAGAACACTACTGCACCCAGATAGTCTTTGAGGAGGCTCAAAGAACAAATGGGAAATAAGAAAACTGTTGTCAGCTAGATGCTGAATGTCAGGAAGTTTAGGACAGGCTGCAGAGCATAAGCCTTCAGCAGTAACTCCAACACTGCTGTGTCAGGAGCCATAATGGGACAGGCTAACATACTAGCAGGTGAGCATCCTGAAATGGCCTGCTTCGGATTATTATATAATCTGCGACAGGTGAGCCCTCATTAAGCAAGGCTGTGGGGGACTAATTTTAGGAAAGATTCATGCTATTAATATGCTTTTCCTGGTATTATTAAGCATATATAGTAATCAATAAGTAATAGCACACACTTTTGGAGAAGATCTCTGCAGATCCACGAAGATGCACTGTCTTATAGTGATGCTATGAAGACAAATAGATGACTTAAGTTTTAATGATGATCCTACAAGAATTCCTAAAATTATATCTGTGGTTATTAAGCTCTTTTATAGTTTATTCCTAACTGCTATTAGGTTCTTTTCTGATAGTCAAAACTGCAATGAGAACTCTGCCAGTCTCCCAAGTGTCATCAGTTAATTGCTCTTAGATGGCAACCAGACTTTCTCCTACTCAGAGCACATTCCAAGAGGTTGTAAAACAATTAACCAAAGGTCATAAAAAGGGAACTGATGATTTATTATAGGTGCTAGGACAGAAGATAAAATATTGACTGGGTTTATCTACACAAAACTTCACTAATAACTTAGTTATGGTTTTAAACTTTCAATGAACTTGTGAAAGACAAGTGATAGATGTTTAGCTAGATAATTACTCCTAATGGATGTGCATGTAAACGTTCTCTGTTGTAAACTTCTATTTCAATTTATGACTTGATGAACTTTGTAACATGTGATCATACATTCTGAATGATGTTTAAGGGCTGAGGACAAAGAGAAGAGTCAGACCAGAAGAATTTAGGTAAGAAGAAGAGAGGTGTGAAGAACAGAGCTGAGAGAAGAACTGAAAGGAGAAGAAGTTTTTAGTCAGAAGAGAACATGATTAGAAGGAGAATGCAGAGTGGAATAACTTAGAAACTATAGCTAACATAAAATAACTAAGAGAACAGTGTGCAGGATGCAGAGGGAGAGAGGAAACAAGAAGACTCTGCAGAGAGCAGAGGGGCAGGCGGGCTTCTCCTCACCGTGGGGCAGGACAGGTCCATGGTAAGGACAAGGCAGGCTCAGTCTTATTAAAAGGAACAAAGCTTTTTTCTTACAAACATGGATTTAATTCATTTAGCATTAAAAGGGTGGAAGCTTTTTCTTTCTCGATGCAATAAATATTGGAGTTCATTTTTCATCCAGAATGAGTGAGTTCTTTCTGCACCAATGCATATGTAAGTATGGATGTGTGTGTTAAGTATGTAATTGTGAGAATGTATGCGTGTGTGTGTGTGTGTGTAAGTATATAATTATGAGAATGCATGTAAGCTGGGCCCAGCTGAATTTGTGTGGAATTGCATAAATGAGATCTCTGAATGCATGAATCTGTATATGAACTTATGTGAGATTATGCATATTCACTTATATAAAAGTTTTTCTTTCTGGGAGTGTTATTCTTTTCTCCTGGTTCAATAGAAGTTTATTGCTCCAAACTTCCCCCTAGCCTGACAAACAAGAGGCATCTGGACAATAGAAAAAGACTCTAGCAACTAATCCTTTACGTAATCTCCTACTGTTTTAGGATGAGGTGCTAAGTGCCTGAGATATAGTCAGTCTCCAGCTTCAGAGGAAGACAGAAGGCAGGTCAGCTACATTAGCATAGTAACTTAGACTTAGATAAGTAAACTTTATATTATACAGCAACCCTAAATTTTCCATAAGGAAAAAAAAAGCCTTACCCCAGAATTTTGTAAGACAAAGTCTTACCCCCACCGACACTCTTCCCCCCTCCACTGCCTCAAGAAGAACCGACAAGAAGAACACCTCCCACCAGGGCTGGCTCCAGCAAGTTCTGTGTCCACTGCTAACACCTGACACTGACACTTCCCTACTTCATTTGAAGGACATGTTAAGTATAGTCATGTCAACACCATGCCTTCGGAGGACCACTTATTTGGGACAATTATTCAGGAAGTATTTGGGAAGGAACATGTTCTAACTCTACAGGCCATTTCCAGAAAGGACAGCTACTGTGATAGCATTAGTAATGCCAATGTCAGAGCTGCTATTTGGAGCTGATGGTTTTAAGACCAGGGACAAGCTCTATCCTTTCATTAGAGCAGGCAGACTTTGCTACACTGAAACTGAGAGGCTCCCCAAAAGGAGAGCTCTTGTCAGAGAGCCAGGTAAGTGTGGCTCTAATTTGTCACCACGGTGCTGCTGTGCCTTTTCCCTGCTGGAGCTCCTGCATATGTGCCAAGTAAGTGAAACACTAGAGTGTGCAGGGGACAGACAGACTTCCTATTTGGCCAGGCAGACAGAACAGAAACTTGAGTGGTGGTGGCCCTTGGGAGGCATCCCCTACAGGGAGCAGAGCCAGGGAAGGACAGCAGTGCTCTCGTTCACTCATAACCCCAACCCTTATCATCAGATAATCACTTCTTCCAGGACATTAAAAAAGGAAAATCAATGCTCTGGCAAGAGTGACTTGTTTAGGAGGACCCAGAAAGTGCTACTCGACAGTTTCTATGCCCTCCCTGAAGATGGCTTCTGTTACTTGATAAACTTCTTTTATTCCCTCAACTATGACTGCTTGCTTTCCTGGAGCTCCATGTAAAAAGCAGACGTTTGGCAAGCATCAGCAGGAAGCATTCAGAGTCCTATAAGCACACTCGATGAGACTTAGCGGTAAGGAAGGAGAGAATGGAGAAGGTGTGTATGCATGTGTGTGTGTGTGTAAGACAATGGAGAAGGTGCATATGTGTGTGTGTGTGTGAGACAATGGAGAAGGAGCGTGTGTGTGTGTGTGTGTGTGTGTGTGTGTGTGTGTAAGACAATGGAGAAGGTATGCACGTGTGTAAGACAATGGAGAAGGTATGCATGTGTGTAAGACAATGGAGAAGGTGCATGCCCGTGTATAAGAGCCCTTGTGTTGGGTTAAGTGGGTTTGGGCAGCTCACATCTCAGCCTCAAATGCCTATAGGGTGATGGCCAGAACACCGTTGGAAGTGAGGCCAGCTCCCATGATAGAGATACTGGTGAGAACGGAGCCTCAGGGTCCAAGTTCCAAGAGGACAATGAGCTTGAGTTTGAGTGTGCTAGAACATGTGCAGCATGGTCAAGCTATCTACATAGTCTGCTGGAGCCTCTCCAGGAACACACAACTGAGGTTCACAGCAGGTCTCCTGATTTACGTGACCGACACGGCTAGACAAGGACAGGTTTCGATGGACAGAAAAGTAGGTGAGAAGTACAGGGAGCCCTGTCACTAACTGTCACACTCAGTCACAGTCTCCATCTCTCCCTTCTGTACTGGCACAAAGTGTCACTGTGACTCGGAACGGCGGGGAGACATTTCTGTCAGCTTGGATGACACATACTTCTTTCTAACCTCTTGGCCACAATGGGCGCTCTGCTGGTCAGACGGTTTGAAAGCTTTGAGGACTCTTAGCTATTAAAGAGAATGTCCTAAATGTGACTTGTTGGCTAGTCCCCGATGCAGGTCACAGCTTGGCTCTCATGCCTGGCTTTACGATGATGGAGCCGGCTATGGCAGCGTCTTAAGCAGCACCTGACTGACTTTTCCACTCCACATCCATCTGCTTCTGCTACTCTCTCCTACTGCCCTGCTGTCCAAGGGTTCCCTTTAAAAGGAGAGAGGAAAGGCTGGGTACGATGGTGCACACCTTTAATCCCAGCACTCAGGAGAGGCAGAAGCAGGTAGATCTCTGTGATTTCAAAACCAGAGAGTTCCAGGTCAGCCAGGACTGTATAACGAGACTTTGTCCCCCACCTCCAAACAAGGTGGGGAACCCTAGCTTGAAATTGCTTCCCAGTGTTCTGCCTCCCTTGTGAATATATGCAAGGCTCTCCCCTAGGGATGCCCATCCTCTATGCACCACCTCTCTGCAGAGTCCTAGGTATCTTATATGCTCACCATGCCAGGCTGCTCCAAGATAAACATGGAGTTAGTCAGTCACCCTGTACTGTCATACCGCAGATACCAGCCATCCTTTAAGGTTCCTTTCCCACAGCCTCAAACATTCTGAGAGCTTTTCACACTTCTGTCCATGTGATAAGGGAGACATGATAGCCTGGCATCATTTTACGTTAGAAACTGATGTTGAATTGCACATGATGTGCAATCTATACACATACAGCCAACAAGCCAATGCCTACAAAACTTGGTACAGACATTTATATCACCATTTCTAGAAACACAGGATATATGTGTCACTCAGTTTTTTACTTTGGTTAGAAGCATTGTGGACTCACAACTGTGGCTGTTCCCTGTCCCCAGGATGTACCTTGAGGTGTGTGGCACGCTTGAAGGCCTTCCTGCAGACCCGGCAGCCATGGATGCGCTCCTTCCCATGCACCTCCTTACTGTGGTGCATGAGCACGGCGGCTGAGGAGAAGGCACGGTCGCAGTCCAGGCACTGGTGGGAAAGGCCCTCCTTCTCAGGCTGGCTGTTAGGGGTCAGCTGGGCAGAGACATCCGTCACCTGCAGAGTCAAGAGCGCTTAGATTATGACAGGAGTGTGGGCTGCAGGCTGCCAGACTAGCAAGCTGAGTGTTGTGCCACCTAACACGGATACACATATCCCATGTGCTGCTGCTCTCTCACACACATATGCACGCATATGGCACACACACAGAACATACACATACAATACAAATGCTGTGGTTCAGATCTCCATATACTATACTAAAAACCTCAACAGCAATTAATGGTGTTTAATTAGCTTTGAATGAACTAAATTATTTTCCCTAAACCATAGATCCCAACTAATGAGTAGGTTTCCAAGTCAATTTTGTGGGATGCCATCAGAACTTACAAAAACAGCAAAGCAGAGAAGACGAACTGTGCATCCCACAGAAACTGGACTTTAGTTTAGAGACAAGTAATGATCAAATGGAGCAATTATAAGAAATATGTATGTGACTTGTCAACATTACTAGTTTGTTGAATACGTTTTCAAAATACCAGAATATATAGGAATAGATTGCAACATTGTAAAGAACAAGACAGAAAAGAAGAGAAGAAAAGATACTGAAGAGATGGCATTATGTAATCCTCATGTAGCTGGACAACACACAAACACGTTAAGACACGCACATAAAATGCACTACATGTCAATGAAAAGGGTTTGAAAACCCTGGAATAAATGATATCAATGTGGTTCTGCAGCAGTAGATAAAGGACTATGGTGATATAGAAAATGATATGCAGGGCTGGAAAGGTGGCCCAGCAGTTAAGAGCACCTGATGTTCTTGCAAAGGACCTTGGTTTAACTGGCAGCACCCCCATGGTAGCTAACACAATGGTCTGAAATTCCAGCTCCAGAGGGTCTGATGCCCTCTTCTTGCTTCTGCAGGCACACACAGAAAACAGACATGTGAGGGCAAATAGATAAACATAAGCTGAGTCTTTAAAAGAAAGAAAAGGAATGACGAGCAATGAAGACTGACTAGAGAGACTTCCCCTGAAGAAGCATGACTCAGGAGACGCTGGCGTCTGGCCTGCTTCACTCTCTTCCAATAACCTAACCTCTGTGGAAACAGTTTCCGAAGGAGCCAGCTGACTCAGCACAAAGAAAGGCAATACAAAGGTCCAAAGCTGCTCTGTCCATAACCAGCACAGTGCCTTGCTACTGAAGGCCCCGAGTGAGCTCATGGGCAGTTCTGGCCCTTACCAGTGTGTTTGCATCCTTCAAGGCTGCCCTCCTAACTCAGAGTCTGGAGAAGATTCAACCACAGGAACAGCAACAAGTACTCGCTTTTTCTCCACAGGAAGTGATAAAGGAAAAGAAGAAATGCCCGGGGCTACAATACAGGACCCCACGAGTTGAGTCTAAACTGACCCTGTGGAGTTGGCACCATGCCGGACTTCCTGACCCTCCGGCAGAGATGATGATGGAAGTAAGATACTGGCATCTTGTAAAGGCAGGTAAGCTGGTGAGGAGAACACATGTGGCTTATAGGATAGACATACAGACAGATTTATACAGAGAGTATATGTTGTCCCAGTATGGATTTCTCTCCAAATGAACTATGAAGAAACAGAGGAAGAAAAGATGAGCTTTTTGCTCAAGATTTTGACCAGAGGACAGCAAGACCCTACTTGTCAATCGGTAACAGTCACTGCCTGCTCACTTGTGTTCTGCTAGGACCTAGACTAAGATTCCTGACGCATGCTGCTGCTATGACCTACTGAGGAGGGTTAACCATTGCATTGCTCTTTTGAAAGCAAGCTTCACACCAGAGTTGGATTTCACAGCTCACTGTCTGGCTCAGTGTGTTCGCACGGGGAGGTACACACCAGCCTCAGCACTTTCACAGTCTCCTGCTAAGGCATAAGGGCGAGTGGAACAAGCAGACTCCACTCGGGGCCGAGAGGCCTCAAGGCAAGGACAGGGCTCAAACACTGACAGTGGCGGAGCGGGCAGAGCCCTGGTAGAGAAACTCATGAAACACCTAAGAAAATGGTTCATAACTGCTTGCTTGTACAAATTTATCACCCTCCTCCATTTTTGCATTTAATACTTTAAATTCTCAAAAAAGAAGAATTGCAAGCTAGATCAAGTTTTTGGTATTTAGATCACTTCATTAGTACTTATACTCAAATGGAGTAGAGAAACTTCAAATTAATTTTAATATAACGACTTCTGTGGCACTGGAGCTACATAAAACTGAATGGTGAGAACGTCACAGATCAAAGGACAGCAGTTTACTAGTCACATAAAATGAGAAGTGGTAATGGGTGCCTTGATAATTGGTACTGGATTAGGAGCTAGAAAACTAGGAACTAGACAAGTCAGACAGAGACTGGACACTGAAGTGATATAACCAAGGAGTCAGGGCTGTCGCTAATATTCAGGCAGCTATTATCAGGTACATGGTGAGAAGCTAAGGAGGGGTGCTGAAACCCCACAGTATACCCTAAGGAACGGACTCCTGGGGCAGGACCTCTAAGCCCTGGGGGCTCAGGTAGAGTGCACTCTGATAGTGACATCCTCAACCATGCCAGGAAGCCTGCTAATTATCATTTGGGGCGGATAGCTGGCTTTGTTAGCCTGGGGCCCTAGGCTCCCTCCATCTTGTTGACGCAGGGGTGAACATAGCTGGTCGCTAAGGGGAATACAGGGCTGCTCCATAGCTCCTTACCCAACTCTAGTACTTGGCATTTATGGTCAGACCACTGCTGGGACACTGCACTGAGGTGCACAGGCAAGCCTGAGTGCAAGCTCTGAGTTCTTTCCTGCTCCTTCCTTCTGCTGCGTCTACTCTGTACCCTTCCACTGAAGCAACAACACAGGAACCAACATGATTACACCATCTCCCTCTGTCCTGTGAGTCTCTGTGGTGGGTACTGGAGTTTGACATAAATTAATTATAGTTACACACAGAGATGTAGTTACAAGCTCTGATCACTGAAACAAAATCAGGGAACTCCTTGGTGTTGCTGACATTTAATCTCTTTATGAAAAAATCTTAAGTCCTTGTCCTACTGGACAAATAGTAAGCTAGTCTCATTTCCTTACAAGATTCAAACAAAGTTTAAAGCTCCCCAAAGTTAGAGGTCAACAATGATCTATTCTTTAGTTCTGACTCATTAATGTATCAGAAAATGTTTATATACTTGTCTATGTTCAGACAATCATTTACTACAATTTTGGTTCCTAACACATGTGCTTTAAGAAAAAGACCTCCCAGAGACTAAGCCATCAACCAAGGGGTACACATGGTTCCAGTCGCAATTGTGGCGGAGGAAAGCCTTGTTGGGCATTGGTGGGAAGAGAGGTCCTTGGTCATATGAAGGCTCGATAGAAGCCTTGATGTGGGGAAATCGGGGGGGGGGGGAAGGGGGGTTGTAGGTGGGAGTGGGTTGGGCAGAGGGGCATCTTCCTGGAGGCAGGGGATGGGAGGATGGGTTGGGGGTTTTCTGGGAGGGGGGAAACCTGGAAAGGGTATAACACTTGAAATGTAAATGAAGGATATATTCAATTAAAAAAAGACCAATCAGCCATGTAGTGGCGTTGCACACCTTTAATCCCAGCACTCAGAAGGTAGAGGCAGGTGGATCTCCATTGAGTTCCAGAAAGCCTGGTCTACATACAGAATGAGTTCCAGGATAGCCAAGGGTCCATAGAGAAACCCTGTCTTAGAAAACCAAAAAGGGGAAAACAAAACAAAACAAAAATCAAATAAGAAAAAGGTTATAGGGGCTGGAAAGATGGCTCAGTGGTTAAGAGCACTGACTGTTCTTCCAAAGGTCCTGAGTTCAAATCCCAGCAACCACATGGTGACTCACAACCATCCATAACGAGATCTGATGCCCTCTTCTGGTGTGTCTAAAAAACAGCTACAGTATACTTACATATAATCAATCAATCAATCAATCAATCTTTGAAAAAGAAAAAGGTTTTATATACAGACACATATACATATACATGTGTGTGTATATATATATACATATATATATACACATACATATGCATGCATAAATACAGGCAGAGATAAAAGAAACAATAGATGCTTCAAGACAATGTAGCAAAAGAATTAGTAAGTCTAAGTAAAAAGCCATAAGACTGAGCAGAGAGCAAACACCAATTTGAAAGCCAGCTCACCATTGGTGGCATCAAAGTCGATGGTTCTAGGCCACACATACCACTGACCGAAATCTGGGTGGGAGTCACCATTTGCTAGGCCCCCAAGACCCACAGAGTTCAGTACATCTGCTCTGGGTCTATCAGGGACTACACTAGAACTATCCACATGGCCCTCTCTCACTATTCCCAGTGCTGAGTGTGAGCTGTGCAGCTGACGTACCTGGTAAGCTATTTCTTCCCCAGCAGCAGAGGAGGACTGTGGGGTGTGGCTCACTAGGATGACTTGTGGTGAGCCTGCTCCACCTTGGCCTGAGAGAGAGGGATCCGTGAGCAATGCTGGGAACTGCTGACCCTGCCAAAAGATAATTAATGTGGCTCAGCGGTTAAGAACACTGATTGCTCTTCTGGAGGTCCTGAGTTCAAATCCCAGCAACCACATGGTGGTTCACAACCATCTGTAATGAGGTCTGATGCCCTCTTCTGGTGTGTCTGAAGACAGCTACAGTGTACTTACATATAATAAATAAATTAATCTTTAAAAAAATGTTTTGGACATTTTCACATTATCAAACCATGCCATCTTTTTAAAAGACCTTTAAGCATTGGTAATGTGGCTCAGTGGGTAATGGTATCTGATACCAAATCTAACAGCCTAGGTTTGACCCACACAGTAGAAGGAGATAACTGACTCTTAAAAGTTGGTCTCTGACATCCACATGAATGCCTAAACCCGTGCACACACACTAAATAAGATGTAATTAAAAGAAAAATCTTTCATGGCATAATCACTTTGGACAGCACCATCCACCATAGGACCCACAATCAAAGAGAATGGAAGTACAGGTCCACTTGACGCCAGGCAGGTCCTACTCACAGCAGCCAAACAGTGGGATCTGCTCAGTTCTCATCAACTTCTGCCTATGGAGATGGACTAAGGGGCACTCAGGCAAAGGAGGGATATTGTGACCTAGCCACATAAAGAAATATTTTTCAGCAATAAAAAGGATGAAGTAGCTACATGGTATGTAACATGGGTGTACCCTGGAAACCCATTCAAGAAAAGACAGCCATCCACAAAAGACCCCAAGATGTTTGACTCCACTCACATAAAGTAAACAGGACAAACCTGGAGAGAAAGGGCAATGGTTACAGAAGTTGTTGGTAAGATAGGGTCAATGCCAATTGTTATCTGTGACTTCAGTCACCCAGTAGACAAGCCTCTGGACACTTCTATGAGGACATTTCTAGACTAAGTTACTTGAAGAGGGAAAATTCACCTTAAATGTAGGTGACACATCCCACTGGACTGAATAAAAACAAGGAAGCAAGATGTGCAGAAGGACTCTTGTCTCTGCTTCCTGACTAGGATGTAACATGGCCATGCTGAGGAACTGACACAAGACACAGGTGGATGGCAACTGTGATGGTTTGAATGAGAATGGGCCCAACAAGCAGGCATATGTATTTGAAAGTTTGGTTCCCTGTTGGTAAACTGTTTAGGAAGGATCAGGAGGTGTGGCCTTGTTAGAAGTTAGTCATTAGGGGTGCTGTGAAGTGGGCCTTGAGGTTTTAAAAGCCTAGTCCACGCCCAGTCCCATGCTTGGCGCCTCCCCCCCGCCTCCCTCCCTCCCCCTCTTCTCCCACCCCTCTCTCTGCCTGAGAATGTAAGCTTTTGACTACTCTTCCAGCACCATACCTGCCTACTTGCTGCCACGCTCCCCACCATGACAGACGAAGCCTCTGAAACTGTAAGCAACCCTTCAACTAAATGCTTCTTTTATGAGCTGCTTTGGTTATGGTTGTCTCTTCACAATAATAGAAAGGTTAATAAGATAGCAACTAGTTCATAGTTTGAACCAGTTCATAATTTCTCCTTTTGGCATTTAATATGTTACTTTAATGAGAATACAAAAGTAGATATTTAATAAAGAACAAATTGATGAAACCTTTTCAGAGGGTCCTAGCTGCTCTCTGCAGACACTCACCTGAGAGGTGATGTTCAGTGTAACCGTATCTAGCCCTCCAGACAGCATGCCCTGAGTATCAGCCAGGGTCAGAGTGACACTGGCATCAGCACCCACCCCTGATGAAGACATGACCAGGTTCTGGGCTGAAATGGCTGATGGTGACATCGGTGCAGTTGAAGGCAGGTTCCCACTCGAAGGATTAAGTTCTACAGAAGAAGCAAAACAAATAATCAGCAATAAGCCAGGGCATCCTGCCCAGGGCGTGCGAAGAGCAGTCTGAAGGAGATCATCTGGAGCCACTGGCATCAATCCTCTGGTACCACAGCAAGGGAATCACAAATCTTTGATGCAAAACAAAGAGAGGCTTTCTTTAGTTTCTAAGTACACACAACACAGCATACACTGCTTCTTCCAGAACGATCCTGCAGGTGTGTCCAGGCTTTGACTCTCCAAAACATCATTATCATCTACAAATGTCATGCTTAAGAACATGCAATTGAGTTTACAAAAAGGAAAAAAAAATCAGGTTTTAAGTAAATTCACAATTTTGTGTTGGTCTACATTCAACGTTATCCTGTGCCACATATAATTTTGCAAGTTAGAAATCCCTGAGAGAAAAAAATCCAGAAGATTATAGATATGCCTCTGGTCCTTATCACTGCTAGCACTGTAGAAAGAAAACTTGGCAAGGATTTCTAGGACCACAGACTACAGAAGAAAGGAACCAGGTAGGAGCCATGATGCAACTAGTTACAAAGTTGACTGGACTCTCTTGCTACTTCCTCATGCTTAAGGTCTACTTATTCTAGAACACAGGCTGTCAGAAGAAACCTCACACTAATACTAATATGTTAGTATTAACATATCCAGCACCACACCTGTACTTTCTTTTGATGCACCAAAATCTTCAACTGTTTTCCCAAGCAGCCAATACCGAGAGAAAGGAAGATATCCAGAGAGAATAAGCAAAAGCAGACAAGCCCTTTCTTCCAGAAGCACACTCCTATGCCCTCCTGGCAAGTGAGATGAGCTACCAGCATTGAGCACACATGCACAGCCAGGTCTACCTACATGCTCTCTCATAACTCTGCACCCTTAACCTACAACATATGCTCATCATCCTGGACCAGCCCAGCATAGTACTGAGGACCCTAAAGAAATACTGAACCTGAGTTCATAAACTCTGTCCTTATAACCTTTAAAAAAGAAAACAAGATCCTGCCAGCACCTCTGTGACCTGTGTGACACCAATCCAGAGCCTCTTCTAGGAGTCAGGGGCCAACAGAAAGCCAGGCTACTTACTTGTAAGTGGAGTTCTCCAAATACAAGGCCTCCATAGATCCACACTCGTGGAGTCCCCCAATGTGCTGCACAGACCTGGAACCTTCAAAAGCAGTATAACCATTAGGAGGCTAGGATCGTGTGCACAGAAGCAGCCACTGGGGCTCCCTCCCTCCTGCTCCCATCTTGCATAGTGCTAATGCATCAGATAGGAGATGGGTCTGTGGAGGGCGCCTCATGCACCAGCACTCCAGCTACAGAGCTCCCACCAGCAGCACTCCTTGTGCGACTCCACAGACCCGTGCTCACGCACAAGTGAACAGAAATGGAAGAGAAGAAAGGTCCTTGATGACGGGTGGGGTGAGGGTCAGTGTCACAGAGTAACTGCCTCAGAGTCCTGGCAGGGTCATTCTTAGAAATGAGCAAAATGAAGTTGGCATTGCCCCTTGCTACCAGGTAGCCCAGAAGTCACCCTCACTCTGCCTGTGGAGGGAAAAGAACCTAAGGGCCGCTCCCCACCCACTAGTAATATGCACCTCACTGGCTAGTGATGATCACAAACAGACAGCTTCAACACAACACAAGAAATCTAAGGAGAAAACTGAAAGTGCACTTGTTCAGGGAACAGCTTCAGATGATGCCACAGATCATATTCAACACTGACAAAGCTGTCACTAGACAAATTCCTGCCAAGAAGAGCTGCCCTGAGTACAGCAAAAAAGGACACAAAACTACAACAGAAAAGCAGAGACTTTTTTCTTAAGTACAATTGGGGATAACCTATAAACAGCTCTTGGTTATTATCTGTTAAAATCTCAAGAACAGGGTGGTGGTGGCGCACGCCTTTAATCCCAGCACTTGGGAGGCAGAGGCAGGAGGATTTCTGAGTTCAAGGTCAGCCTGGTCTACAAAGTGAGTTCCAGGACAGCCAGGGATACACAGAGAAACCCTGTCTCGAAAAACCAAAAAAAAAAAAAAAAAAAATCTCAAGAACATGCAAATACAGCTTAATATTTAAGTAAGAATCAGACTTTATTTCCTACTTATTTTTTCTAAAATGTCTGTTCCTCTAGGACACAACTTGATGTATTATTTTACTTTATGGTTATGATTATAACAGTTATTTTAAGAGGTACTAAGTAGGTCAGATGGAATAGTACATGCCTATGATGCCGTCGCACAGGAGACCAAAGGAAGAAGCTCCAGAGTTCAAGGCAACACAGCTAGCCTGAGCTACCTAACATCCTGTTCACAAAAACAAAAAAGTAACAAAAAATGTGTTCTATGAAGTCATGCTTGTCAGTTGTTGGCCTTAATCCTGGACAAATGGAGTTCTATTCAGGAAGTTCTTTCCTACACCTACACCATATAGGTATAGCTGGATTTCTTCTATCTACACCTACATCATGTAGGGTATAGTCTGCTGCTCTCCTCTGTCTGCACCCACATCATGTAGGGTGTAGCCT
This sequence comes from Tokudaia tokunoshimensis, assembly GCA_036184795.1. Classification (NCBI taxonomy): domain Eukaryota; kingdom Metazoa; phylum Chordata; class Mammalia; order Rodentia; family Muridae; genus Tokudaia; species Tokudaia tokunoshimensis. The sequence goes on from BTHU01000017.1 coordinate 60,322,796, forward strand.
GTTTTCTTCTATACCACATCATGTAGGGTATGGCCTGCTCTCCTCTGTCTGCACCTACATCATGTAGGGTATGGCCTGCTCTCCTCTGTCTGCACCTACATCATGTAGGGTGTAGCCTGTCTTCTTCTATACCACATCATGTAGGGAACAGCCTGCTCTCCTCTGTCTGCACCCACATCATGTAGGGTATGGCCTGCTCTCCTCTGTCTGCACCTACATCATGTAGGGTATGGCCTGCTCTCCTCTGTCTGCACCCACATCATGTAGGGTATGGCCTACTCTCCTCTGTCTGCACCCACATCATGTAGGGTATGGCCTGCTCTCCTCTGTCTGCACCCACATCATGTAGGGTATAGTCTGCTGTTCTCCTCTGTCTGCACCCACATCATGTAGGGTATGGCCTGCTCTCCTCTGTCTGCACCTACATCATGTAGGGTATGGCCTGTTTTCTTTTATACCACATCATGTAGGGAACAGCCTGCTCTCCTCTGTCTGCACCCACATCATGTAGGGTATGGCCTGCTCTCCTCTGTCTGCACCTACATCATGTAGGGTATGGCCTGTTTTCTTTTATACCACATCATGTAGGGAACAGCCTGCTCTCCTCTGTCTGCACCCACATCATGTAGGGAACAGCCTGCTCTCTTCTAGGGCTTTAATTGCTTCAGGATCCATGTTTAGGTCTTTGATCCATTTCAGTTAGATCTATCCCTCTGCTGAGTGATAGATATGTGCATAATTTTATTCTTCTGCATGTGGAAATACATTTCCCAGCACCATTTCTTGAAGATGCTTTCTTTTCTTTACCATATATGTTTTGGCATCCCTATCATGTACTAAGTGGTTGAAGTTAAGTGTACTCATGGTTGGGTCTTCTTCAGCTCCCTTTCATTGGTCCACATGTCTGATTTTGTCCCAATATCTTGTTTTTATTGCTGTGTGTCTGAAATATATCTTCATAAAACTAAGAACCTATACAGCTAAAGACATAATCAGCTGGGTGAAGAAGAAGCCCACAGAATAGGAGAGCATCTTTACCAGCTCTGTCTTCTGACAGAGAATTAATATTCAGAATACATAAAGAACTTAAAAAGAGGTCTGCCACCCCCCCCCAAAAGACCCATGGGTCTGGACCTGAACAGAATTCTCAAAGGGGGGATGACTAAGAAACACCTTAAAAACTGTTCATCATTGCTATCAATTAGGGAAATACAAATCAAAGAACTCTGAGATTTCATTTCATCCCAGTTAGAATGGCAAAGATCATCGAAGTAATCGATAATAAATGCTGGACAGGTACAGCTACTGGTACAGCTGCTCTGAAAATTAGTGAGAATTTTCAAAAAGCTAAAAATAAACTACTGTATATCCAAACTATAACATTCCTGGGCAAATGCCCAAAGAACTTCACATCCTAGACCACAGACACTTGCTTGCCCATGTATCCGAATCCCAGAGAGACAAACATTGTACATTCTTGTTCATGAGAAGCTCCTAATTCCAAATCTTCAGATGTGAGTACATATTCTGGAATAAATACAATAGCCAGGAAGGCAAGAAGAGAGCACAGACAGGGTGGGAGTTGGAGAGCAATAGAGAGGACAGAAAAGTGGGAGGGCTCCTTGGGGATGGGGAAGGAGGGACATGGAGAGATGGGAGGGGCTCCTTGGGGACAGGAAGGAGGGACACTCAGAAATGCTGGTGAAGGTAACAGCAGGATACAAGTGATCTGTTGAAGGAAGTGGAAAAGGAGAGGGAGGGGCTCTTCAGGAATGGGAAGGGAAAACAGAAGAGCTGGGAGAGGAAAATAGCAATAAGGACATCTGAAAAAGTCACAAGAAATCATACTATTAGCTATTTACCTTAGAAAAGAAACCTATGATACATGTAACTCTGTGTATAATATGTGTGTGTGTACAGTTTAAATGACTTCATCTGGGCTGAAAATGCTCCCAAGAGTCAAAAGACCACCTTAAAAAAAAAAAACCAATACTAGACATGAGTTATTGGTCAAGGCTGTTCATGAGACTCCTAAAATACTGCTCTTGCCCTTGGCTGCCCCTCTCCCTCAGGAGACTGAAGGTAAGTCTCTATTGCTGAAGAGGTCTTGTACTTCAAAATCAGGGCCCAGAGGCTCCTGAGCTGGAAATGACTTGTATGCCTCCCTGAGGCTCAGAAAATATTGTGAAAGGGTGCAGGAGGGAAGGGGAGTAGAAAGATTTTAAGACCCAGAGGATCAGGAAGTTTGCTGAAAGACTGTATCTACTAGTACCAGAAGGTGCCACACAAGCTTCCGAAAAAGGTAAGCAACCAGCAGTCCTACTCAGCTATAATGCCTATGAACCAGAAACACTGGCATGGCACAGTAACCTTAAGAGAACAGTAGCGGCCATGTACCTTGTACCAACATCCCTCTAATTGGTTTTAATTAACTACTCAGTGCTAGTTAAGTCACAGATCTTGTAGAAGAGCCTCCATCCACCACTTTCCTAAAGCAGCATAATCCCTAACAATGATCCAAGCATTGGTCCTTATACCCACAGTAAGTGGAGACCTCCCTGATCATCAAGGAAGCTTCTCTGCAACAGGCAAAGATCCCAGAAAACCACAACCAATCAAACTTCAGAGTTGTGGACAAAATACTACCACAAACAAGGCTTGGGAAACACTGGAGGAGAGACTGCAAGGGCTGGAGAATCAGGGAGTTTGCTGAGAGATTGTGTCTATCAGTAATGTCAGAAGCTATGTCCATAATGTCCCACCAACACGACCCTAGACATAAGATGAATAAGGACAACAATAGACAAGCCAAATGCATAGGGGGGGAAAAAACCCATGAGGCCTACACAAAGAACTATAGGCAACTAGGAATGCTGAGAGTGGGAGAAATGGTCTTCTTCAGGGAAAAATACACCAATTAATTATCCAATAAAAATGGTCAGCCTTGAAAGTACACACAAGTGACATCATGAAAACTGTTCAGGTTACAATTAGAGATACATATGTACACACAGGTGCATGCATGCATGTGGCAATTACTGTAACAAGGGCATGGATTTACAGAGCACAGAGGGGAGGTCTTAGAGGGAGACAAGGGCAGGCAATGATGCAACTATACTCTCAAACATAAAAGAAAAATGCTAATAAAAGCAGACACTGCTTTAAATATGTTGAATAAGGTCCTATATTCTAAGAAAGTATATAAAACTTCAGAAGTAGTTTGGAAAATGATCAAGTGTTTGTGTCTGTTGTCAAAGTTGGAAAGTTGTGTTTCTGAACTGTTGGGAAATAATAGATTGTTCTCAAATCTAAAGGAAACTAACACTAAAAGACCCTCATCCAGTATTAGCAAACAAAGAAATATCTTTACTTTCACTAAAAATGGAACTGGCTGTCCTGGAACTCATACTGTAGACCAGGCTGGCCTCAAACTCAGAGATCTGACTGCCTCTGCCTCCCAAGTGCTGGAACCAAGGGTGTGTGCCTGAGCCTGACTCAATATGCAATACAGACAGAAGTCCTCAGAAAGTTGCCTTCTTCAGGCATCTAGGGTGAGAGGGTCATAGCCCAGGGCAAAGGTGTAAAGCAGGATAGACTTCTCTAACTGTAAAGTGGTCAGTTTATAAGCTTCCGACTCCATTCTGTGGAGGACTGCAGCCCGTGGGTGGACCAGAACTTCACCACCTGTCCACACATCCAACACAGACTGATCAATGATTTATTCCTGGAGTAGAAAGTGAGCTACTCTATAAATTTACTGGGTGAATTGAGGCCTTAGGGGTACATAGGTATCTTAAAATAGTAACAGGGAAACAAGGCACAAGAACTTGTAGGAAACAACAAACCAAAGAAAGGGTCTAACTCTCATTTGGATCCCATAAAGTCACAGACACCTAACACAATGATGACCTGGTCTCACAGTAGCTAGTCATCAGGTAGATACTTGGTGTATATGTCAGGGTTCAACAAGCAGAGGACTCCTCAACTGGCTGTGGACTTTGCAGGTTGGCTTGGTACCTGCACTAGGTGGTTCTATGTCACCTGACACAAGTTAGAGGCATCTGAGAGGAGGGAGCCTCCAACGCATCCAGCTGTAGGAGAGCATGTAGGGCATTTTCTTAATTAGTGACTGACGGGGAGGGGCCAGCCCATTGTGAGTGGGGTCATTCATGGGATGGTGTCTTGAATTCTATAAGAAAGCAGGCTGAGTAAGCCATGGGCGCCAAGCCAGTAATCAGCACCCCTCTATGGCCTGTCAGCTTCTGCCCCCAGGTTCCTGCCCTGTTTGCAATCCTGCTCTGACTTCTTATGACAATGAACTGTTATGTCGAAGTATAAGTCAAACAAACCCTTTCCTCCCCAAGGTGCTTTGGTCATGGTATCTCCTCACAGCAATAGTAACCACTGCTGAAGCCAGCTTAGTCAACTGTCTGCCTGATCATATGGATCTGGACCTGAACTCACTAGCCCTGCTCTCAAAATCTGGTTCAGCTTTTACTCACATCTGGAACAACTTCAGTGTCAAACCATGACCTTAGCAGTTCCCTTTTGGCTTTAGTCTGGTCTATTATCTTATCAACACAAACTCTTTCTTAGCCCATTGCTGAAACCTCTTTAACTCTTCTGAAGCCTCTGTATTAACTTGTGTCAATCATTCTGTAAACCATATATATGCAGATACAGATACATTTACTGCATGCTTTGTGATATGATAATATTAGTGATTAAGACTTGAGTAAAAACCTACATTCTTCTAATCCAGGTTACCAGGATAGGCAGGACTATGTGACAAAGTGCTGTCATTAAAATGGTATTGTGTACTTGTGTATTTTGTCTCCAAATGTATTTGGTATTTGTATATTTAGTATCTGTTGTTATTTTTAAAATTCTAAAATTGTTGGGCAGAGGTGGCACATGCCTTTAATCCTAGCACTTGGAAGGCAGAGCAGGCAGATCTCTGGGTTCAAGGCCACCCTTGTCTACAGAGCAAGTTCCTGGACAGCTAGAGCTACACAGAGAAACCCTGTCTCAAAAATAAAAACAAAGCCGGGCGGTGGTGGCACACGCCTTTAATCCCAGCACTCGGGAGGCAGAGGCATGCGGATTTCTGAGTTCGAGGCCAGCCTGGTCTACAGAGTGAGTTCCAGGACAGCCAGGGCTACACAGAAAAACCCTGCCTCGAAAAACCAAAAAAAAAAAAATAAATAAATAAAAAAAGTTCTGAAATTATGGAAAGAAACAAAGAGTTTACTGTTTCTGGCACAGTGCATCGTGACACTAAGCCTGCAGAATATCAGAATTATAGACACACCACAATGCCCAGTCCCAAAATGCAGTCTAGTTCCTGAAATGGAACTCTAAGGGTTATTTAGAAAGTCAGTTGGACGATGTTTTGCTGGGACAAACACCTGAAGGAAAGTTTAGCTGAAGCAAACACAGGAGACAGGATGTTCCGCTAAAGCAAGCATGTGAAAGAACACATGATAAAGGTTTTTTTTTTGCTAACAACAAACATGTATTGGTCCACCTTACATCGAGTAGTTGAGCTGCATTTGTTGGGACACCATAAAAACTGATGGTGTATGGCAGTTTCTTGCTGCTTCCGCTTCTGTTTGGCAGAGTGATGTCAGCTGAGACAGACATACATGCTAAGGCAAGACATGTATTGAGACGACATGTGGAAGACACGTGATGTTTGGAGAGTATAAAAAGGACTTGATGGACAGTGATGGAGGCTGAGCTTGGCTTGCTAAGAGAGCTAGCTGTGCAAGACTTATGAGTCTCACATCTTGGTTGATCTTCACTTCCCTGAGAGAGGCACGGCTGAGGCTGAGGCCTGGCTGTCTCTGCTAAATAGTGCCACCACTGCCAATTCTTGTTTGCTGTTCTGACTCTACCAGACTGGACTGTTGGTGTATCTGTGGTGTATCTGCAAACGGACTGAGCTTCCACTACTCACCTGTGAACTGACCTTCCAATTTTCAGACAACACAGACAGGGGTTGCTCCAAGAAACCATTTCTAAACAGGTCCACTTCCCCCATATCCTTTCTTTCCCACTGCCTCTAGTAGGTGGTAGGCTACAAGGGAGGTTAAAACGTTTAAGAACCATCATTAAGAAGTTCTGAAAAAATTAAAGTTACAAGTTCCTTCACTTATGAAATTCCAGCTAGCTATTTACCTAGATATTATACTATCTGTCACAGTTATTATAGACTTTATAATGTCCGTGGCCACATGCCTGCCTAGTTTGATACAACAATGCTGCCATTTCCACCTTCAGACTAGTCAGGTTCCAGATTCAGCAGCACCGAGCATCCTGCCTGTATCTTCCCACTGCTGACCAGCATGGCTGTCATGGTTGTTCCTAAAGAAACATCTGCTTCTGGTTCAAAATCTGCGAGACTTAAATAACATTTTGTTCACCACATAATGCATCATACAATGTGTAGGATGGCACCGAGAAGCTTTCAACAAGCGGCACGCAAAACTCTGAGTAACCAACCGCTGTCTCACACAGCAAATAAATATGGTCAATTAGAGAAAAACAGGAAATACAAAAGCAAAGAACTTGATTTCTAAGCTATAAGCAAGAATTCTATGTATGTTTTTAATAAGGCCTGGCACGTATCCAACACTGAGAGCACTCCAAAACAAAATTCTCAATAAAACAGCTTTTCACCACTGCCCTGATCAAAACAGCTTTCTTAAAATACCCTTCTATATTTCTAACATTGAAACTCAGAATGTATAATCAAAAAAGGAGGGTTACCCAATGTTCATGTGCATTGTTCTGCATCTGCTCAGTCATAGCGCATCTTTCAGAAGTAAGACACTCCTGATTACAAAGCTTTTATTTTGTAATTTCCTTATTCATAAGCTTTATCTCAATTCCACCCTTCATTTTTGTGGAAATCTCACTAAAACTAAAAACCACAACCTTGGATTGGCAGTTTGCTGCACTTATTCCATGTGTTCCAAATGAAACTTGGATGCTTCCTCCTTCACACCAGGAAGTAAGCAGGATCTGGTGAAATGTTCTTGCTGGTAACTACAGTACTGTGAGGTGGTCATGAGACCTTAAAGTCACTGTTGGATAACATCTGGGCTGGGGGTGAGTTTACTCCCTAGCACTGTGCATGCTGGAGGTGATGCTTTGAACTGGAAATGATCCCCCAGGCTCATGTATTCCAATCCTTCCTCCCCACTGGGTATGCTGTTTGCAAAGGCTGTGAGCCTTTAGAGGGGGCTGTCACTGGGGGAAAGCTTGGAAAGTTTCCAGCTTCACCTCACTTCAGGCCACTCTTCTCTGCTTCATTGGTATAGATGAGATGAGACTTCTCTTGCTCCTGCTGCTTGCTGCCATGCCTCACCTGTCACCATGGACTCTCCCTCCAGAACCATAAACCCAGATAAACTTTTCTTTATAAGTTGCCTTGGTCATGGTATTTTATCACAGCAACAACAAAAAGACTAATATACTGGGCACAGTGGAGGCAAAAGGAGGATGATCAGAGAAATTCAACCATGAGTTTGAGGCGGGGCTGGGCTACATAAAATACTGGCTTTTTGTTTTTATTATTTTAAAAAAAGACTTAGTTTCTATGAGGGACTGAAGGTTGCAGAGCGAGGACTCATGTGGACAGGACATCCCAGGCCCATGCTCCACAAGCCAGAGCGCGGTGTGGGAGTGGGCCAGAGGACAGGGCAGACAGCAAGGAGGGCCAACATTTCAGGCCAGTAGCTAACATTAGGGCAACTCGCTAATGTCAAGTGCACTTTATTGCAAATAGTATTCATCGATTTATTTATCGATGTTTTTCAATGTTCTACCCTATTTGTAACTTTCTACACAATCCTAGCAGTGTTCTAAAGATACAAGGGTAGGTGACACCATGGAGGGGTTTGGACAATTTCTTCTTGTGCACAGCTCAAATGAGTGATATTTCTTTAGTATACAGAATAGGAACAAGAATCAGGAAGTTACCTGCTCTGGTCTCTGCTAAATAAAAATATATGGCAAAAGTAGCCAACTCTAAATATTAGTTACACCATCAACTCTACAAAACCAGAAAGCCAAGTAAGAAACCAGGTTTTGCTTCTGATAACTAGATTTCACTAGATTCACCTCAGATAAATGAAATACAATGTCTTTATGCAAAACCAGTGCTGAAAAAGACACATACAAGATGGCCTTAAGCTGTGGGCCGAAAGATGTCTATAGTGTGAACTTACTAACCAGAGATGGTCAGCGTGATCTCCTGTGGAGAGCCTGAGGATGAAGAGGCGGTGGGGCCACCGGCCTGGGCTAGGACCTGGCTGAGACTGGAGTTGTTGATGGTCAGGGTGATCTCATGCGGGCCCGTCGACGTGGACACAAGGCCTTGTGATGTCATCACTTGAGTGAGGTCCTGTGTCCCTGCTCATCATGACAAAGCAATAATTGAGACCTAACGCACACATGTCTGCTTTACAGGATAGCATCTTAGTTAAAGCATTATTGTTAAAGGGCAAAGATTCAGATAAATTATCAATTATTTCTAATTGATTTATCTGAAAGGATAAAACTTTCCCTAGAGTTCACAGGCTCTAGGTTTGATTCCTTAATATACAAAAAAGAAAAAAAAAGAAAGAAAAAGAAAAAAAGAAAGGGAAGGGAACAGGGTAAGTGAGACGATGAAATCAAAGACTGGTGAGCAAAGCGTTCCAGTAACAGTAAAATGGAATGAATGATCATCACTGAAACCAAGGACACTGGAGGATTTTTGCTTCATTGGTAAGCTTTACAAAGGAATAAAAAATATAACTACACTGACCTAAAACCACACATGTTACCGTGAACAACAAAATGAACTCCCAGGTTTTACAGTCAGAGAGCACTGGCACTCACCGCTGCTGCTGGTGGTCAGCACAGAGTCCTGTTCAGACAGTGGGCCAATGGTCAGATTGGCAGACGTCACTGTGGGCTGTAAGGACAGGCCTGAGATAGGCTGGATGACAACACTGGCTGGGACCGTGCTGTCTGACGTCTGAAGAGAACTGTTCTGGGTGGCTGTGCCAGGCTCCCCTGTGACTGGCTGAGCAAGCAGGCTGCCCTGTTGTAGTGTTTGCTGCAAAATGCTTGGATCAATCTGTAAAGCAACAGATTCTTGAGGTGAAGGTACTCTGCTTCCATGTGGTTTAGACAATGTCAAAGCACAAAAAAGCATGGTAGTAACCATACCTGCAATGTGATATTGTTGATGCTGGAGGCATCGATTCCAGAGATCTGAACATTTGGTCCAACCAAGTTAGCAGCCAGCTGTAACTGGATACCTTCCAAAGTAGCCAAACTTCCATCAGTCAAAGACACTGTCAAGTCCCCACCAGCTGGTCAGAGAATGAGAAACAAGGACTTAATTTAATACTGTAAATGCTTTAAATCTGAAAGAATTCACTTTTTTCACAGAGATTTTAGAATACAAACATTTTACATTATGTTACAGAATACAAGTATTTTTATTACACATGTCTGTATTATCTGCCTATAACAAAACAGCCACTGTAAAATAATCTTACCCATTTCAAACAGCAGAAAATAGACTAAAAAAGACTACTGACTTGTCCAAAGTTTACTATAACAGCAGTCATTGAGTGGCAGTCTGGCTCTCTCACGTCCCAAGCAGAGGGACACAGAAGAAGACCCACAGGATGTCAGACAGGGGCAAGAACTATGGCACTTACATGTAAGTATACAAACCCAGTGGTGTACATTTCATGCCTTTTACGCATATGCAATCAATAACCACAGGATAACTCCGCTACACTAAGTGGTGAGAATGCTAACTGGGAGGGAAGGGTGCTCAGACTCACTGAAGCAGAAGCTTATCAAAGCACACGTGTTAAAGCAGATACAGTGGGAGAAGTGATGGGAACTCAACTTTCCTTGCTGCTTTCTGAGGGTCTTGCTATGGGAACAGAGGAGAGGACACAAGGTGGTTTCCTACCTGAGACAGAGGCAGGAAGGATAGCCTGGCCTACCAGGCCTTGCTGAAGCATATTCTGATCAAACTGCCCTGTGAGAACAGAGTTGTTCATGATGAACACATTGGGGTCGGAGGAAGAAGAGTTGAGAAGGTTCACAGATTGGAGACTTTCTGATGAGCTTCGTGTGACAGGCTTCCTGGCCTTCTTTGGGTCAGATTTGTAATGAAATTGCATATGAGTCTTCCTTCGCCCAGAAGTACGGAAGCGCAGTTCACAATGAGGGCATTTGAAAGGCTTTGCTCCTGTGTGCAGACGCATGTGTACCTTCAGACTTCCCTTTGTAGAGAAGGCGTTGCTGCAGACATGACAGCTGAACAGCTTCTGGCCTAAAAGGACAGCAGGAAAAATGAGCAGGAGCTAGTAACAACCTAAGCTCACAGATAGTATGGACTCACATAGCAAAGTGCATTAGGCTCTCAACCAAGAATGCTATGACAATATATAACAGCAGAAACCTACTCACACACTGTCTATAGTCTGCAGTTAGTAGTCCCATAACCCTCTGAGACTTTGTGTCCTGAAGTCATCATATTCCACTTGGAAGAATGTGCACAGGGAACATCCTGAGCCCACAGGGAGGCCCTATGTCTAGTGTTATATATATACCACCCCTCTGGATCTTCTCATAATCACCTACATAATAAAAGTCACCAAGGCACAAATGCCACTGACAGTGACTGCCCTGAAAGAACTCAGAATCAGATACCTAGGAAATAAGTATTGTTTTTGCCAGGAATGATCAGGCAGACTCAGGCTACAGTAAATCTGTGATCCTATACTGCTCCGGGGTCTCTAGAAGGAGAAAACTCCTTTCTGACCTATGTAGCCTAAGCTCAACTACCACCCCAGCCGTGGCTGGAATAGCTTTGCTAACCACAAGGAACACCACCAGGCACCTAGCATGTGGCCACAGTGTATTAGACTTGGAAGCAAGCTGGACACAGCTAGCCCATGCACCCTCAGCAAGTTTAGGACATAAAGGACAGACACTGGGAACCTGATGAAACAACAGGAAACTGTCTGAGAAACTCTTAATAGGTGAGTTCATCCCTGTCTAGTTACCAATAATGCCCCATCAGGAGAGAATGATAGAACTTCACATAAATGCATGAGAGTCCATCTGTAGACATTTGTTTCATCTTATGATCCAAATGTTTGGAATCTGGAACTTGCAATGCTGCCTAGTGGACAACAGCAGCAATGGCTAGCTAGCATTCCCTGGGGAGCTCCTTGTGCTCCTACAGGCAAACACACTTCTGGCTAGTCACGTCCTAGTACAAGTACAATCTCCATGGAGTTGGAAAGACTGTGCTGCTATTAGCCTCCCATCACCCAGGATCCTGTGACTTGGAGAAGATGCCTTACAACTGCAGAACTCAAAGAACAAAGGCTTGTGCTTTTTAAATACAACTGATCTTCAGATCCTCAAATCATATGATGAAAAGAGCCAAGAAAGCAAGACACAGTTTTCCCCTTGATAACATTTTTCTCCTCACATAAAAAGATAATATAATCTGGTAACTGTCAAGAGAATTTCCAAATATCAGCAAAATGAATCTCTGTGGCCCAAATGAGACTGGCAGGAACCTTGTGAAAGGAGAGTGGAGGGCTGAATAAGAACACTAATAATTCATAATTTCATTTTTGAGATTTTTAGCCCTGCCCCATTCAACAAGTTACGCCATTTTCCTCACATAGAAATAAAAAAATAATAAATAAAAAAACCTTTTATGTCTATATTTTCATGGTTCCTAATTTTGAGTTCTTTACAATTTTGAAACATTTGTGCAAAAAGCATTAAGACAGACCCTAAGGCATCTGCACTGCTGAGGATACTTCTTACCTGTGTGGGTCTTCACGTGGCAATCTAGAGTGGACTTCACAGTAAAGCTCTTTCCACATTCATCACACTTATATGGCTTTTCTCCAGTATGGATTCTAACATGCCTATTAAAAAAGCATTTCTAATTAAATGATTCTATTTTTAACTATATATGTATTTTAAGTTTATTTTTAACTATATATGTATTTTAAGTTTTTAAGCTTAACTTAAACTGCATAACAAAATGCGCAGTCCACATATCATGCCCTGTCTGAAGACTTACAGCTCTGCTGGTTACTGAGGTGTTTGATGAGCCTTACCTGCTGGCTCCAGAATCTCCTAGAGCCAAGCTTAGTGTCCTGACTGCAAACTAGATAATGGCACCAGGTAGGGCTTGTTTCCTCCCACTGTACACAGCCCTGGAGCGCCTCCACCTTCTCTTGAGTTCAGGGTCTATAATGATTTGAACAGGAATGGCCCCAGAGACTTACATGTGTGAATGTTTGGCCTGAAGGGAATGGCACTATTAGGAGGTATGGTCTTGATGGAGTGGGTGTGTTTTTTTGAAGGAAGTGAGTCACTGTGGGGGTGGGCTTTGAGGACTCAAAAGCTCAAGCCAGTTCATTCCCTGCTCCTTGTGATCTAGATGTAGAACTCTCAGCTCCTTCTCCAGTGCCATGTCTGCCTGCATGCTGCCATGCTTCCCACTATGATGATAATGAACTAAACCTCTGAACTGTAAGCCAGGTCCAATGAAATGTTGACTTTATAAGAGTTGCTGTGATCATGTGTCTCTTCACAGCAATGGAAACCTCACTATGACAGAGTTCCAGGTACCTCACCATTCTGCCATACTCCATCATCAGTCAGCTGCTTGACTGTGACATTGCTGGTCGTTAGTCTGTCCTGTGTTTTCACCCTGATGCCTATCCCTCTGTAGAAGATATCTGCTGGTCTTCAATATGTGACACAGACAAGTGCTCTGTGTCCCTCAATTAAGTTGGTTCATTTTCTACTTCTATCACAATCATACAGAAAAATGCATAAGCAATGTAGTTCCTGACTGTTCTACATGAGCTCACTACAAGTTGATGCAGGCTTAGAACCACGTACCCACAGGTAACTTCCCACACTAGGGTGAAAAGCACTGAAGTACACATTCAAGTCTGCAAGAGTTGCAGAAAAGACTGGCAGCAGCCTCACCTCACCAGGTCACTGGGCTTCTTGAAGCTCTTAGGACAGTATGAGCAACAGTTGGCGTGCTTGGGTTCCGCCTCAAGTTCTGCTTGCTTATCCTTCATCTCACTGATACGGTCCTTTTCTGCAGCTGACTGCACCAGGACCTTCTCAGATACTGTAGCACTCTCCTGGGGCTGAATTTTGGCCAGCTGGGCTGTCTCCTCCTCTGTGAAAGTAATGACCTCAGGACGAGGCTTTCTTGATGCACTTCTGTCAGAATTTTCTTCGTCTTCTTCCACACATGTGTCTATAAGAAAAAAAAGAGTACAAAAATCAACAATAAAAATCAAGTTTCAACACAAGAAAATGAAACATGTAAGGTTAGAGTTAGTAAGTCACATTTCAGGCAGCAACAGTTGCTTTTCCATTTAGGGCTAATGAGAACTCATCTGACCAGAAAGAAGGAAGACAAGCAAGAGAGGCACCAGAAGAGACCAGCTTCTGTTGGCTACAGGGCCCACAGGAGTTTAACAAGCATCCCAGACCAAAAGGACAGGACTCACAGACTATGCGACTATGGGCCAAACCAATTACTAGGTAAATAAAAACAGATGCTCAAAAATCAGAGGCCAACTTAATAAAATAACACAGAATGGTAAGAATGATGGAAGAGAAGAAACTTTAAGACTCACATGCACGCGCGCGCGCACACACACACACACACACACATATATCCTCTCATTATAGGGATAAATTCCAGCTTCTTGAGCAGACCAAACTGCAATGAAACTCTAAAAATAGCCAGGGGTGGTGGTGTATGCTTTTAATCCCAGCACTCAGGAGCCAGCGGCAGGTGGATCTCTGTGAATTCAAGGCCAGCATGGTCTACATTTCGAGTTCCAGGACAGGAAAGGCTACACAGAGAAACACTGTCTCAAAGAGTAAAAAAAAAGAAAGAAAAAAACAATAACAACAACAACAAAAACAAAAAAACAAAAAACAGGAAAAAAGCTGCCCAGAGTTACTGAGGCGAGAGTACAGGACTCATGACTAACAAGCGTACTTCCTACAGAAAGGAGAAGTAGTGAAGTGAACAGTCATAATTCCAATCTGTAAATGGGAAAACAACTTGACTGAAATTCAGAAAAAAAAGGTGGAACAGACAGAAAACAGGAGAGGGGAGGGAAAAGAGACCAGTCACGGAAGACAGAGTCAGGAAACTCAACATCTACTCACAAAATTTATAGAAAAAAGTACACATAAAAATATCATAATACATTTGTAAGGTCTGAAAGATTTAAGCAAGCTATAGACAGTGCCCTGACTAACACTGATGGTAAAACATGGAGATAATTGTGTTGAAATTTTAAATAACCAAAATATATAAAGATCAATATAAAACAAGTCATAAAAGAGGAAAAGATAACAAAATTAGCAAAGTAAATAGCAAGAAGAGAGCGAAGATTTACAACTTAAAGGGGCAGTAAATATCTTCAACAAAATTATAGAAGAAAACTTCCCTAACCTAAAGAAAGAGATGCCCATGAATATACAAGAAGCCTTCAGAACTCCAAACAGACTGGACCAGACCAGAAAGTCCTCCTGTCACATAACAATCAAAACACCAAATGCACCAAACAAAGAAAGAATATTAAAAGCAGTAAGAGAAAAAGGCCAAGTAGCATATACAGGCAGGCCTATAAGAATTACACCAGACTTCTCACCAGAGACCATGAAAGCTAGAAGATCCTGGGCAAATCTCATACAGAACCCAAGAGAACACAAATGCCAGCCCGGACTGCTATACCCAGCAAAACTCTCAATCACCATAGATGGAGAAACCAAGATATTCTATGATAAAATCAAATTTACACAATATGTTTCCGCAAATCCAGTCCTAAAAAGGATAACAGATGGAAAACACCAATATAAGGAGGGAAACTACACACTAGAAAAAGCAAGACAGTAATCTTCTTTCAACAAACCCAAAAGAAGACAACCACCAAACATAATAGGAAGTAACAATCACTATTCCTTAATATCTCTTAACATCACTGAACTCAATTCCCCAATAAAAAGACATAGACTAACAGACTGGATACATAAACAGGACCCAGCATTTTGCTGCGTACAGAAAACGCACCTCAGTGTTAAAGACAAACACTACCTCAGAGTAAAAGGCTGGAAAACAATTTTTCAAGCAAATGGTTCCAGGAAAGAAGCTGGAGTAGCTACTCTAATATCGGATAAAATTAACTTTCAACCAAAAGTCATCAAAAAACACATGGAAGGACACTTCATACTCATCAAAGGAAAAATATACCAAGAAGAACTCTCAATTCTGAACATCTATGCTCCAAATGCAAGGGGCAACCACATTTGTAAAAGAAACTTTACTAAAGCTCCAAGCACACATTGCACCTCACACAATAATTGTGGGGGACTTCAACAGCTGGCTCTCATCAATGGACACATCAGGGAAACACAAACAGAGACATAGTGAAACTAACGGAAATTTTGGACCAAATGGATTTAACAGGTATCTATAGAACATTGCATCCTAAATCAAAAGAATATACCTTCTTCTCAGCACCTCATGGTACTTTCTCCAAAACTGACCATATAATTGGTCACAAAACAGACCTCAACAGATATAAGAAGATTGGACTAATCCCATGCCTCCTATCAAATCACTATGGAGTAAGGGTGGTCTTCAATAGCAACAAAAACGACAGAAAGCCAACATACACATTGAAGCTGAACCATGTTCTACTCAATGATACCTTAGTCAAGGAAAAATAAGGAAAGAAATCAAAGACTTTTTAGAATTTAATGAAAATGAAAGTACAACATACCCAGATTATGGGACACAATGAAAGCAGTGCTAAGAGGAAAACTCATAGCTGAGTGCCTCCAAAAAGAAGCTGGAGAGAGCATACACTAGCAGCTTAACAGAACACCTGAAAGCTCTGGAACAGAAAGAAGCAAATACACCCAAGAGGAGTAGAAGGCAGAATCATCAAACTCAGGGCTGAAATCAACCAACTAGAAACAAAAAGAACTATACAAAGAATCAACAAAGCCAGGAGCTGGTTCTTTGAGAAAACCAACAAGATAGATAAACCTTTAGCTAGACAAATTAGAGGGCACAGAGACAGCATCCAAATTAACAAATTCAGAAATGAAAAGGGAGATATAACAACAGAAACTGAGGAGATTAAAAAAATCATCAGATCCTTCATCAAAAGCCTATACAACTGGAAAATCTGGATGAAATGAACAATTTTCTAGACAGACACCAAATACCAAAGTTAAATCAGGATCAGATAGACCATCTATACAGTCCCATAACCGCTAAAGAAAAAGAAGCAGTCATTGAAAATCTCTCAACCAATAAAAAAAAAAAGCACAGGGCCAGATGGTTGTAGTGCAGAATTCTATCAGACCTTCAAAGAAGACCTAACACCAATACTCTTCAAACTATTCCACCAAATAGAAACAGAAGGAACACTACCCAACTCGTTCTATGAAGCCACAATTTCACTGAGACCAAAACCAAACAAGGAAAGAAAACTTCAGACCAATTTCCCTTATGAACACTGATGTAAAAATTCTCAACAAAATTCTGACCAACCGAATCCAAGAACACATCAAAACAATAATCCACCACGATCAAGTAGGCTTCACCCCAGGGATGCAGGGATGGTTCAATATATAGAAATCCATCAATGTAATCCACTACATTAACACACTCAAAGAAAAAAAACCACATGGTCATTTCATTAGATGCTGAAAATGCATTTGACAAAATTCAGCATCCTTTCATGTTAAAAGTCTTGGAAAGATCAGGAATCCAAGGCCAGCAGGAGGGGGTTGCCTGGGGAACAGGGGGAGGGGAGATGGCTTATGGGACTTTCGGGGTGGAAACAGGAAAGGGGACAACATTTGAAATGTAAATAAATAATATATCTAATAAAAAAAATAGCAAGCCGGGCGGTGGTGGCGCACGCCTTTAATCCCAGCACTTGGGAGGCAGAGGCAGGTGGATTTCTGAGTTTGAGGCCAGCCTGGTCTACAGAGTGAGTTCCAGGACAGCCAGGGCTATACAGAGAAACCCTGTCTCGAAAAACAAACAAAAAAAAAAGAAAAAAGAAAAAAAATAGCAAGAATAGAAGGTGGCTCACATAAGGTCATATAGCTAACCATTCCAACTGAGAAGGAACTAACATCCATACAAATGCTGCTGTGAGCAGTGCAAACAATGGATGACTCTCCTCTGGTTAAGAGTGTGCATGGAAGGCAAATAAGACACATCACAGTGTCTGTGAACATGAATGCAGTGTGACAGCTAAGGGAACCCCACGGAGCAATCCTACATTGACTCTGGAACCTAGGCCTTCTTAACTGCTAAGAAAGCTTAGGACTGGCCTTGAGCATGTAGATTGAGGCTAGCTCACCAGTGGACACAGCCCAAACTCCAGGGTCTGAGGAGTACCGTCTGGGCATCTGATAGACTTGCTTTTCATGGATCACTACAGCTCATGGCAGACTGTGACTGCTGGAAACAAGGGCCACACTAAGCCCTACCAGATGGATCTACTTCTGGAAGTACAGAAGGCCAGAGATCTCAGAACTGTCTACTAAAGAAGCTGACCAAAGAAACTTTGCAAGACCTAAGTCAAGGCTTTTGCAATTTTAAAGTGGTTAAGGCAAACTGTGAAGGCTCCCTTTCAAACTATAAGACAAATGTACACTACTGTCATTTGAATGTAGCACAGGAGTGGTCCTACAGCCTGACCTGTAACCTCATCCATAGATGACTGAAAGCAAGTGAAAGGATAAACAACTGGGAAGAAAGCAGGCAATTCCTCAGCAGATCGCATCTCTGAGAAGGCTGACTAAAAGACCTTACATGGCGCGGACCTGACAACTGTGCAGCACCATTCAATAACATTACCAGCTACAACACAAGCAAAAATCTCTCTCTCTCTCTCTCTCTCTCTCTCTCTCTCTCTCTCTCACACACACCCACACACACACACACACACACACTGCAAGGCTGTGTAAGAACTGCACTCGTTAACATGACAGTGCTGGTATCACCTGTGAAATAAAGCATGCACATTCTAACTCCAACTTCATTTGTGGGTATACTAAAAGGAAACCATCAATAAACAAAAGAAGAGTGAGCACCGAGGAATGAGCTCATGAGAGAGCTGGACAAATTAACATGTGTAATATTTGGTAGGAAACAAGATGAGTCTCTCAACCTGCAGTGCCTAGTGTAAATTAGAGACACTGCAGTGGGATACTGAGCATACCTCTGACAGACGGAAACTCTCACAGGTTGCTCTACAATCTCAGGGAAAATGAAAAAGGAGCTCTGCCTTGATTCACAGCATATCATAATAACAACATCTAGGCATGTTGTATATGTGTGCTTAGTACATCACACAGCATAAATCACAAAACACACCTTCCTATATGCATCTGGTGCAGATCTATGCCAAATATATGTACAAACCTCAGTTGAGGGAAATGAAAGTGCTGGACTATAGAATCACAGCACAACCCCACAGGCTAGAAAATGAGCTCTAAACAATGCTTGCTAAGTGAACGGCAAGAGCACATGCTGAACGGAAAGCCAGCACATAGGGACTGGAAATCCCAATGCCATCTTTGTCTTCACTGTGAGTCTCTGGACTTTTACTCAGAGGGCATGCAGGCCTCCACATTCAGAAAATAAAGATATGCACACACGCATGCGTGCACGCACACACAGAGAGAGAGAGAGAGAGAGAGAGAGAGAGAGAGAGAGAGAGAGAGAGAGAGAGGGAGAGAGGGAGGGAGGGAGGGAGGGGGGAGGGGGGAGGGGGAGGGAGAGATGACAGCTCTATTAACTCAGGGCTCCTCAGACGCAGGTAAGCGTACCTGCTGCACAAGCACGGCACGGCATCAAGCTCAATTCCTGGGATCCCGGGAAGGTGGACGGAGAGAACCAAGTCCACAATTGCCTTCTGACCTCCACACACATGCTCTGGCATGTGCACCCACATACACAAATCATTTTCATTCATAATAATTTTTAAGTTAAAAATTAAAGGTACTACTAAGCTTAATTTGTAAGACCACAATATTCAAGTAGATTTGTAAGTTATAACTAAACTGATATTTGACCAATAAAGTTTCAATCCAAAGCAGAAACTACCTCCTCCCTCTGTCTCTGCAGCTGCAGCAGCTGCAGACGAAACTGCTTGGTGTCTCTTCATGTGCTTTCTACAGTGGACTGCAGTGCGGAAGCCCTCTTCACAGAATGGACACTTGTAAGGCCTCATGCTCATGTGTGTGGCCATGTGCCGCGTGAGGCTGCCGTTGGTAGTGAAAGATGCATTGCAGATGCTGCAGCTGAATGCCTTGACACCTACACCAACAGACAAGAACACGTCAGAGGAAGTCTTGAAATCATAGGCATTCAAGGACAAACAAACTTGTAACAGCAGAGTGTATGCGGGTAACTGGTTCTGAGGTTTTGACTGAATAGTGCTAGAAACACAGACACTGGCAGAGCATGTCTGATGGCATTCTCTCCTACTATCTACAGCCCTGAGAAGACACTGACAGAGCATGTCTGATGGCATTCTCTCCTACTATCTACAGCCCTGAGAAGACACTGGCAGAGCATGTCTGATGGCATTCTCTCCTACTATCTACAGCCCTGAGAAGACACTGACAGAGCATGTCTGATGGCATTCTCTCCTACTATCTACAGCCCTGAGAAGACACTGGCCACAGCATAACAAGACGGCCCTGTTTGATACAACAGTGCCTCAGAAGCACCTACCAGAGTCTGCCTTCTCTCAATAAACTCATTCTCCCTGTTTCCTGAACAATACTTCCTATGTACCACTATCCCAGAACCAACTTTTCAACAGCCCTTAAAGCTATTCCCTAGTCACCAACAGATTCATCCATAGGCTTTTCTTCTTTGTGCATTTGAAGTGGTACACCATCACTTAAAAAAAAAAAGCTGTATTCAGAATGTCAAATACTAAGTGAAAGAATACGACCAGTATTCACTGATGTCAAATGTGTAAATATATTAAATGGAATGTGTTAATTTAATCACAAACCATATATCTGCTAAAGGTCCAAGTCATAAATGGCCATGCTATATTTTTAAAAGATTTATCAAACTGATGATAATAAAGCAATTGACCTAACTTTGAATGGGAGAGTGAATAGAACTGATAGTTCTCAGCAAGTGCACAGGAAGACATTCAACATCATGGACCACTTGGAATACACAAACCAAACCCCAACAAGTGACAGCTACCCACCCAAGAATGGTGACAGCATGAAAACACACAATACAATGTCCTGATCTCGATGCGGAAGAGTCGGACCTTGATACATGTGGTGGATGACACGTTACTTGAGAACCAGTTTGTATTGAACATGAAAGTTTACAAGTGGATTTGATTTTGTGTGTTTTGAACCCAGGGTTTTGCAATGCTGGGCTGTCCAATAACCACCATCCCTAGAGTCATTCCCAGTCCAAAAGGGTTATTGTTATGGCCCAACAATTTTTATTCCTTGATGATAAAGTCAAATCCATATTCATACAAATCAAATAATAGATCTAATAAACAGGCAAATTAAACTTGCTTTATCTGTATGATGAAATATTATAAATCATAAAAAAGATGGCAGTATTAATGCATACTACAATACAGATGAGCTCTGAACAAAGCACATACTAAGTGAAAGAATATGACCATAACAGACCATCTATGAGCTCACTCGTGGGCAGTATCTACAACACGCTTCTACAAAGGCAGAGACAGATCAAGGATAATTTATAGTTGGTGATATTAAGAGAATAAGGGATTGAATGATAAAAGGTCTAGACTTTCTTTTGGATGCCAATAAAATCATACTAAGAATAAACAGTGGTGCTTTCAGCACTCTGTAGACAGGCTAAAACCACTGAGTGAACTGAATGATATATGCATTACATCAATAAAGCTATAACGTGAAAAGAAGATAGGCCATGATTTCGATAGGAAACAGACAGTAACCTGTGTGTGTCTTCTCGTGGGACTTGAGGACACCAGAGGAGACAAAACCACGCCCACAGAGCTTGCACTTGTAGGGTTTCTCCCCTGTGTGTGAGCGCACATGCTGCTTCAAGTGACTGGACTTCTTGAAGCCTTTGTTGCAATAGTCACACCTAGAAATGAAACACAGAGAACTTAGGCCCTGCTCACTCAGAGACGATTATAGAGCTTACAGAGTCAATACCAGGCAATACAGCTTCAGCATGCTCACCAGGTGGCCAGTGTTCTTGGATAAACCGGGCACTACTCCACACTCAGGGAATACAATGGGCAGGACAAAACAGAGGCCAGGACAATTAACTGCTAGATCAAGTTCTGTGCAGAATATCAGCAATCTTAAATGTATTATTTTGAAATTGCTAAATGCTCTAACTCAGCAGGATATAAAGCATTTAATATAATCATTAAACAAGCATAAGAAGGACAACTGTCTGGATGCCTTATAAACTGGGGGTGATAATGAAGCTTATTTCATAATCCAAGAAAATGGAGTTGCAAAGCACTTGGCCATCGCAGGTGCACAGCTGGCTCAGCTCAGGAGCTGCTGGGTCTGTGCAGGGATTACCTGTAAGAGCGCCTGCTCTGGTCCTCGCTGTCCTCCAGGAACTGTGGGCGTTGTGTTTGTAGGTCCAGATCCTCTTGAGATGACTCTGGAAGCAAACGAGTTGCCTAAAATGATCAGAAATATAAAGTAAGAATATGAATATCTATTAGTAAGTATAAGATGATTCAATAATACCAAAGATATAAATGTTCATTATAATCATTTGAAAGAGTGAAAGTATCAATCATTTGGCAGATATGATTAAGTATGTACTTATTTATACTAAACTATGGTTGTTTGAGACAGAGTGTAGCTCTAGTTAGCCAAAGTGAGACTGGCATTTGCTGTGTTGCTTGAGCTGGTCTCATGATCCTCCTAGCTCAGCCTCCCGAGTATTGGGATTACAGACTGAACTTCAATGCTTCACCAATAACCAACTTTAGTATAAAGTATAAACAAATATGATTTATCTTAATGAGAGATTACTCTTTCATCAGCTTGACTCTACTACCTGTGAATGACTGGATCTTAAACACCCTATATTCTAAAGGACTGGCTGCTATTCTGTGACACTGGTAGAACTTTAAGGACTCATTTGGAGACTACTGTTATTGAGGGAGTGCCCTTGTAGGGAAAACAGGAACCTTCACCTTTCCTTCCTCCTATAGATGCCACAAGGAAAGCATTTTCTTCTACCACATGTGCCCCAGGATAATCCTATGCCATGTCACTGGTCACAAGGCACCAGACCTAGCAAGTCAGGGACTAAAATCTCTGAATTTGTGATGAAAATAACTCTCCTGGTTTTAGGTTGGTTATCTGAGGTACACTGTTACATCAGTGGGAAGTTAACATGCTGGTGTGAATAAATATGCTACTTCTGAAAAGAGAAAGACTTCTCTTTTGTCACAAGAGACCTAGGGAAAGAAGTCACCCTTACCTCTCAGAGACAGTACCACAGAGCAGCCACCCTGACCTCTATCCTGACTAAAGGATCACAGCCCACAGCACCACAGCAGCACTGAACCCAACCTTCTCAATGCTTCTTGACTTCAAAATAAATCCTGTTCACACTCGACAGAGAGCAAACAGACTTGAGACTAGCTAGATAACTAAAGGGCAGACTGAAAGATGTTTGGATGGTGATGGAAGCAGTTATCTTTTGACTTTTCCACCCACCTTCCATGAGCAAATGAGGCAAAAGCCCCATCCTCCATCATGGTATATCACCTGCACTACATAGGCAAAGTTCTACCCAGAGGGCTGTGCAGTAATGCTGAGCTACTACACAGAATGTACTCCACATCAGACATCAGTCTCAGCACCTGCTCAGAGCTATGCGGCTTCTATCTCAAAGCAACTGCTCTGACTTGCATGCCCACTAGTAACATCAGTAGATTTTTAAAAATTTAACTATTGATTTGTCTGTCATTTTTAATAGTATTTAAAAACTTGCAAAAGAAAAAAAATCAAACACTTCAGTGTCCCTAATCTGAGTAAGAGAATAAAAATTATAAATAAAAATGTTATTTTTCAGGAAATCTATTATTTAAACAAATAAACAATATTTTGTACATGTTCTTAACATGTCAACAATAATTTTATTTTCCTTCTAACAAAAACATTATTCTCATATAGCACACTAGTAAATCCAGCTTCTGATATAACACACCAGTAAGTTGGTGGCTTTCAGTCAAAATGGCCAAAGTGCCCATGGCATTTAATCCTTTGTGGTCCAGGTAAGATGCTTTTCCCAGATGCATCAGCTGTAGGAACCCGCTCACGTGTCCCCGATGGAGGCCTGCCAGAGCAAGTACCTTGTGAATTACTCCAGCAGCAGAGAGACAGACGGCTGCTGGCCTAGGCGCTAGCCAGCCCTTCTCCTCAGACTCACCACATTGATGGCATCAGAGCTTGGAACCTGCAACAAGCTTTGCTGATGGAAACTTGTGGACAAGGCCTGGGATTCAAGGGTGCTAGAGTCCTGCAGCTGCTGCACAGGTGGGAAGGAAGTCTGCTGACTGTACGTGTCAGTCACCGCAAAACCTGAAAGAATTAGGTCAGGAGCTCTGCAGCAAGTGTTAGTGACAGACACAAAAGTACAAGGAAAGCTAGCGAGAAGATGTGCCAGGCAGTCTCTGCTTCCTGCATGGGGATCAGGAAGAGAGTGCTCTTTCAGCAGCTCTTAGTCCCTGCTAACAGGCAGTAGGGTGCTGTGCCCTGCCCATGTCCTGAGACACACATTTTGTACTCCAGGCATCAACACCAGTTCTCACCAGATCATCATTCTAACCCATTGCTTTCTCTGGGATAGGGATCCTGCATAGAATAGCTATAAAATTCACTTTTTAGGAAACATGAGATTACAAAATATTACACACACACAAAAAAATCTTAAATTCATGCAATTACTGGGTTTAAGTCATACATTTTACAAGAGCCCTCAAAGAAGCAACAAAGCTTTGCAAACTAAACCCAGCACAGGTGAGCTGGTTTGCACACTGAAATTCACACTGACCTTGTGGAAGTCCTGCTGACTCAAAGGATGGCTGTGGAGTGCCCTGCTCTTCAAAGTGGTCCATGTGCCCTGGGAGAGGAGCCTGGGAAGCTGTGAACCCATCTAAGGGCAAAGTAAGAGGAACACACCCAGTCAAGACTCATCCCCATCTGCTGACCCATCCAGAAGTATGCTACTGAGTTTTCAAGACTTAGCCTCATTTTGAAAAGACAAGAGGAATGTAATGTTCATTGTTCTAAAATGTTTTTTTATATATCTCAATGTTCTAAAATGCAATTACACTTAATAATTAGATAAAACTCAGGCTTCAGAAGGGAGAGAATGTGTACATTCCTGCCCAAAGACTAAATAAACTTTAGGACATTCACAGAACAAAACCATAAATCTGCCGGCAAACTGTCTGCTACCAAGTCTGATAAGGTGAGAAGCACGCCAGCGTGCAGACCAGTCACAATGAGTACGCTGACGCGGCCGAGCTGGCACGCTCTTGTTGACTACATTTCTGACACAATAAAGCAGCATGCACTTTACATTCTGTATCAGGAGCCCCGCTCGCTGTGACCTGTAACCATCACTGGCTTCACCAGTCTTGGAATCTACGTGGAATCCTTGTCACAGAATATTAATGAGCAGAGCTAAAAAAAATAAAATGTTGACAATATATCAAAAGAAGTTTATAAACACTGCATGAAGATCCTACTTCTATAAGCCACTAATGTATTCAACATATATACACAGACACACAGAAGGCCAGGCTGACACCTTTACTTAGAAACAATTGGAAGACCTTACAACAAAATGTGGACAGAAGGTTTTTCTGTAGGCCTAAGATTTTTTTTCCATTGTCAAGGTCTTGTTTACTGTCACACAGGCAGCACGTTTTAAGCAGTGGGAATGAGGAAGCTGGAAACTTTCCCTCGTTTTTTTTTTCTTTTTTGGTTTTGCGAGACAGGGTTTCTCTGTGTAGCCCTGGCTGTCCTGGAACTCACTTTGTAGACCAGGCTGGCCTCAAACTCAGAAATCCCCCTGCCTCTGCCTCCCAAGTGCTGGGATTAAAGGCGTGCGCCACCACCGCCCGGCTCAGGCCTAAGATTTTAAATAATTTTAAAATCTGCCACCGAGAAGTCATATTGCTTTGTGTTTAAAATGGACAACAACCTTGACAGATACGAGAAAAAAATGAACATAAAAATCACCCATTCCCTAAAAGAGCTAATAAAATGGAACAGCTGATGTCTGGGTAAAGAATATAAGGAACAACACTAAATGATCTAACATCACAGTTGCACAGATATATAATTGGCACAAACTGTGACTTAAGGCAAGCAGACAGCTGATATGATTCAGTAGTGGAGTGCTTAGCCTACACAATTCTCTGGATATTATCCCCAGTGCCAGGACCCATCAAGGAGAAGCTAAAAACTAGCAGGCAATCTTCTGAGATAGTTCTGCCATGGACTGTCAAAGTTAATGATGGATTTGCTTCTCTAGGCAAGATTTCATTTTAGGAAAGACTCTTGCTATTAATGTGCTTTTCCTGTTATTATTAAATGTACATAACAATCACTAGGTGTTAGCCCACACTTTTGAGCAGATCTCTGCAGAACAACAAAGATGCACTGCCCTGTAGTGATACTAGAGAGACAAATAGATAATTTCTTAATTCTTAATGATAATCCTCTAAGACTTTCTAAAATTAATCAGTACTTATTAAGGTCTTTTATAATAGGACTGCTACTAAGTTCCTTCTGATGTCAAAACTGTAATGAGAAACTCTGCCAGTGTTCAAGTGTCACGAATTAATTGCTTCTGAAATAGAAAGCAGGCATCTGCAAGTTAAAGAGCAAATTCCAAGAGGATGTAAAACCATAAACAAAGGTCATAAAAAGGGAACTAATGATTTACTATAGATGCAAAGAGAGAAGCTACAATATTGACTGGGTTTATCTATTCAAAGCTTCAAAGATAACTTAGTTATGGTCTTTAACTCTAGCTAGTGACAGAAGATGAATGTTTAGCCAGATAATTACTCTTAATGGATACACATGTAAACATCCTCAGCTGTAAACTTTTTAATCAATTTATGACTGAACTTTTGTAAAAAAGGGATGCCTGGATAAACCATGTGATCTATTCTCCAAGAAAAGGCACAAAAGACTAGGAAACATTAAATTGCATAGCACTGAGGTAAGAGCATCTGGAGCAAGACATCAGGAACAAGGCCATTATCATATCAGAGCAGGAGGAGAGAGCAAGATTAGAAGAAGAATGAAGAGTAGAATAACTCAGAAATTATAGGGCAACTTAAAAATTTTAGAGAACAATATGCAGGTTGCAGAGGGAAAGAGAGAGAGAGAAAAAGAGAGAGAGAGAAGCTGCAGAGAAAGAAGAAGGAGCAGGCTGCTTCTCCTTATCATGGGACAGAACAGGTCTTTTCTTAACAGCAAAGCAGGCTTAGTCCTACTAAAGAGAACAAAGCTTTCTTCTTATAGACTTGGGTTTAATTCATTTAGCAATAAAATGGTAGAAGTTTTTTCTTTTTTCTATGCAATAAAGATTGGAGCTCATTTTTCATCCAGAATGAATGAGTTCTTTCTACACTGGTACTTGATCTTTTGGTCCACATACATATGTAAGTAAGTGTGTGTGTGTGTGTGTGTGTGTGTGTGTGTGTGTGTAAGTATGCAATTATGAAATAAGCATGTAACTGGGCCCAACTGGTTTGAATGGAAATGTATGAATGTGTATGCATCAATCTGTATATGAATTTATGTTAGTTTAATCCATATTTGCTTGTGTAAAAGTTTTTCCTTCTACGAGCAGGATTCTCTTCTCCTGGTTCAACAGATGTTTATTGCTCCAAACTTTTCCCTAGACTGATAAGTGAGAAGCATCTGGACAAGAGGGAACAATCTCTAGCAATTAATCCATTTTTTACTATGAAGTTTTACTATGAAGAGTCAGAGACTGAAGTTTCTAGGCTCAGAGAAACTCAGGCAAGCAGGTCAGCTGCCATAACAAAGTGACTTTTCAAACAGCTAAGTATCTTGCCCCTGCCGATGCTCCTCTTTCTCCTCAGCTTACAGAAAGAAAAGAAAAGAAAAGAAAAGAAAAGAAAAGAAAAGAAAAGAAAAGAAAAGAAAAGAAAGAAGGAAGGACCGACCCACAGCTGGAGTTGGCCCCTGGCACCCCAGCACCAAAAAGAAGGTGACAGAGACTGTAGTGAGGCTCAGGACCACAGACTTTGTTGGGATCATTAGAAAAGCTCAAGACCCTGAAACAGTACCTTCATCAGCTTCCAAAGGCTGATCTGCCAACTGCTGTCCAAGTGCTGCATCTTCTGTGCCTACCACATGCTGTGGCCCTAGTTCCAGTATAGACTCAGGGTCTGCTGCCACTGTCTCTGGAGTCTGCTGCAGTTCTGCACTTTCAATCTCCACAGGCATGGGGGCCGACACTTGTATGCTCTGCTGGTCCACAGTGCTCTCATCCTCCATGGAGGAAGCCTCCTGATGCTGCTGGAGCTGCTGGGCCAGTTCATATCTTTGGAAAAGTAGAACAATTCATAAGACACTATCAATAACAGAGATACAACTGTGAAAGATATCATCCACTAAAACACTACTTTTACTCTTCAATTATTTCATTTTGATGTTAATCTAGCTAACAGTTAACCACTTTATAATCCTAAAGAAACTCCAGTTGCCTTCAATCACAGGACTCAATGGCACAAAGGACAGCATGTACAACAACCCCCAATGTTTACAAAGCCACAGTAGTGGTGCACACTGAAGCAGGAGAAGAGCCATGACTCAAAGCTACCCTGGACTACAAATCAGAATGGAATCTCAGCATACCCCACACTCCTTTAAAAGCAGCCTTTCACCTGCTGCGTCTAACTCCAGGGGAGGCAGTTTTTGTAGTATGGTATGGATATAAAGCCCCCCCACACACACACACACAAGTCATGTGTTGAAGACTGTTTCCAATACGCCAATGCTCAGAAGTAAGATTTGAGGAAATAACTACGTTAGGAGGATCTGACTTACTCAATGGCAGAATCCCTTGCTAAATTCCTAATATTCTGGGGGAGGTACTGAACAATAGGAAGTAGGTTCTAGTTGCTGGAAGCATGCCTTTGAAGACTGTCACTTGTCCCCTCACCCTTCCTTTGCCTTTTTGCTTCCTCAATGCAAGAGATGAGCAGACTCTCTCTGTCAAATGTCTCCTCTGCCATGGTGTGTGGCATCAGTGCCAGGTGACCACTATAACACAGTTAAACAGTCAAGCAAGGATTCATCTGGTAAACTGTTATCAACAGCAAAATCAGCTAACAAATTCTGCTAAACATCATGTTTCAGAACATGTAATATGAGGCATGGTCCATTCTGACTTTCTCATGTTAATGCTGTTTTTAGCAATATACACATATATAAATATTCATCAGGATCAACAATTTATCTTTCAAAGAGATGAACAATGAATTTTAGTGAAAGAATCCAAAGACTTTAAGAAAACTACATCAATTACCTGATTAACTGGCTAGCTACCAAAGAATCTAAGACAATGAGTCACCCCTGCCCGTTCCTTCCTGTGTGCATGGTTAAGCCCATAGCTCTAACGTGTATGTTCTACCTCAGAATCTTTGTGTAACTGCCTCCTCTGCGTACCACGCTGAGTTCCAAAATCTTGACTTTTTATTTCCCAATAGCCAAGAATCCATTCTCAACTACTTGTACTACAGAACAAACAGAATGCACACATGACATCAGTGGTCAGCATCTTACCCCTCAATCATGTCACCTGCCCCTCCCTGATGACTGTCTCTCATTGGGCTTCTGCTTCCATGCCTAGATTTTGATTTTCGTTTTTATAAATTTTACTTTTATAATCATGTATGCCTATTTGTAAAAATATTTCTTGTTATTTTTTGAGGTTATAATTACATCATTCCCTCTACTTTTTATCCCCTATCTCCTCCCCCAACCCTTCTCTCTAACTCATAGCCTTTTAAAAAAACTAATTGTAGCTATGTAATATATATGTATATATGCATGCACATATCCTTCAGTACATAAAGTATCACCTGCTCAGTCTAAATAATGTTACTCAAGTGTGTTTTGAAGGCCGACCATTTGAACTGAATAACCCACTGGTGTGCCCCTCCCTGGGGAGACTATTTGTCCCGCTCTCAGGGTCCTTTACTGCCTCTAGTTCTTTATGTAGGCTGAGGCCACCTGGACTTTTCCTGTGTTTTTAATATAAATGTGTGTTCAATTTTGGGGACCTCCAAGACAAAGGGGGAAACATGGGCTGTATCTCTCCTTGCAGTCTATGGCGGTGAGTCTATGCTGTGACATGTGTGGACCTGGGATTCCCTGCTGAAGGAATGTACAGTGCCATTCCCACTCAGATAGCAGGGTGCTCTGCTCCCTCTTCACAGGATGTAGAAAGGCCCTGCTTGTTTTATGGGTTATTATTTGTTTTGTACAAGTATGCACAAAATCTGTAAGAACAAAGGGCCTACTTATAGTACAGTATGATAGCTAGTCAGCCTCTAACACTCCAGAGTCAGTCATGCTTTCCCTCAGGACAGCCCTCACCAACAAAGGCCAAAGTCTTTGACCTAACTCAAGAGATGAGGAATTATGCCAATGACCATCAGGTCCATCAACAGAGGCCTTAAAACCTGGATTCTCAACATTTTCACAGAAAGTATATTGTAAAGGCCTTACTTCCTGGCAAAGCCTAGCATTTACCATGCCACAGAGTATCAAAACTCCCAAGTTCAATGGTGCTCTACAGCTTGCCAGTCAGCCTGTGGAGGGGGTACAGCACCCTGCTATCTGAGCAGGAATGGCACTGTACATTCCTTC
This sequence comes from Tokudaia tokunoshimensis, assembly GCA_036184795.1. Taxonomy (NCBI): domain Eukaryota; kingdom Metazoa; phylum Chordata; class Mammalia; order Rodentia; family Muridae; genus Tokudaia; species Tokudaia tokunoshimensis. The sequence continues at coordinate 60,352,877 of BTHU01000017.1, forward strand.
AACAGGGAATCCCAGGTCCTACATATATCACAGCATAGAATCACCTCCACAGACTGCAATGTAACATAGCTAGACAAGTACTACATGGCACCACCAATGATGTTGCCTGGGTGGTCTGTGGCACTGGGTAACTTCCTGGCTAAATATTTCAAAACCAAGTCAATTGTATTAAAAGTACTTAAGACATTCAAGTAAGAAAAACACCAAAACAAAACAAATAAAACCAAAGTGGCCTTTACAGTTAACTTCTTCCCTGTTACACTTAACTTTTTCTACCATGTGGGGTTTGCTTTGTAGGAATGTGCAGGCAGGAACACCTGAATGAAACACTATCTACAGGTCAGGGTTCTAGGGCAATAGGCTGGATGCCCTTCCATGGTGGGCCCAGCTGTCACTTCAGATGAGCTAAGGTGTTCCACACCGTGCTAGCACTGCTGTGGCTTCACAGAGTGCTTGACTCTGTTCTAGTCAGAAGCTGCCTCTTTTATGCTACATCAATCATGGCCAAGTTAGTGTTCTACCAAATAAACATAGGTTACATTGAATAACAGGTTCAGAGCTTATCTAAGGCTTGTGGTCTGTAATTCAACAATAGAATACCAAGGAAACTCATCATTATAAAGCCTAGAAATCAGGCCAGCGAGATGGCTCAACAAGTAAGGGTTCTTCTAGTTCAAACAAGGAAACCTGACTTCTAGCCCCAGAGCCCACAGAACAGGAGGGAACCAACTCCCACAAGTTCTGGTTCTCTGTCTCTCTCTGTCTCTGTCTCTCTCTCTCACACATGCACACACGCACGCACACACACAAATTAAAAACCTATAAATCAGAGAATTAAGACTTTCTTTTTAAAAATCTTCACTATGCCAACTTTATTAGGTCTATTAGGTCTAGCCTTTGACTATTAGCTAAAAAAAAAAAAAGAATTTACAGTAAGGTCTTTTGCTTAATATAGACTGCTTCAGTATTAAAAGTAAAAATGTTAACTAGGTATGGTATTATCCACATGTGTAATCCCCAGCAAGCAGGACTTTGAGGCAAGCCTGAGCTACACAGTGAGACCCTGTTTTCATTTACAAAAGAAAAAGTGTGTGTGTGTGTGTGTGTGTGTGTGTGTGTGTGTGCGTGTGTTAGGGTTATTTTGGCTTCTTTATTTCTTGTAGACAGGTTCTTACTCTCTAGTTCAGTCTGGTGTTGAACTGACAGCAATGCTTCTGCATCAGTCTCTCATGTCCATAGATTATAGGCATGAGCTATCATCCTTGGCTCAAAAAAAATATTGAGTTAAAAAATACATAAGTTCGTGCTGTCATGTATGGCTCTCACTAGACCCCTCAGCACAGACAGTCAACTTCCTCCACCTGATACATCCATTAGAAAAACAACACAGGCATCAAAGACAATTACTTCTTAATGGCTCCCCACCCAATCTGGGCAATAGGACACTAATTAAAAGGCAAGCACATCGCAGCCATCACATCAGCAGTATACCTACCTGTGAGTTTTCATGTGTTTCTTGCAGTTCAGTGAAGTTTTAAACGTTTTCTGGCAATAGGGACACATGTAGGGACGGAGGTCGTTATGTATGCCCATGTGTCTCCGTAAGCTGCCACCTGTGGTGAAGGCTCCATTACAGATCAGACACTTGAAAGACTTCAGTCCAGTGTGTGTCCGAACATGGGCTTTGAGCACTCCTGCAGAGACGAAGCCTCGTCCACACTGAGAGCATTTGAAAGGTTTTTCACCTGTATGTGATCTAAAAGGTAGGAAAAACCTTAATACATTCATTACATGTTTATAACACTATAACAAATGTAAAATCAAGACACCTCACTCTAGGACACTTTTTTTAAAGCAACTAGAAAAGATGTCACTCTCTACATCTTGTAATGAGCAAACCTGACACTCAGGCAAAGGACTTCCCAGAGATACCAGCTGCACGCCCTGAAGAGAAAGCGTGAGCTTTTGGTGGAGCTCTGTCTTCAGAACACCACATACCTCTCCTGAGCGCATTTCTATTTCTTTTCACTGACAAAACTAGCAAGTCTTTCAGACATGCTAGAAATTGCAAATACTAAAATATAACTGGAAAACAAGTAAAACTTGGGAGTAATTTCTGACTAAAATATTTGAATGAATATATTCAAGAATAAAAAATGTCACAAAAAATCTTATGGTCAAAAAAATATTAACCATAGGTAACATCATCCTAAATACTTAGTCACCAACCAAATCACTGAATCTCTGTACCTACACTAAGTCCAGACCTCCTCTCAGACCTTACCTGATATGTTGTTTAAGATGGCAAGACTTTTTATATGCTCGATGACAGTAGAAACATTTGTATGGTCTATCTGCTTCATTGCCAAAATTATTATTAAAATAATTTTGGAAAAATTGGTTTTTTGGAATGGGCTGGATAAGACCTACAAATCAAAAGAAAAGCAGGAATATTTACTGTTAAGTGTTACTACTAATATGTCAAAAGGCATTTGCTTTAAGGTAAAGGTGAGAAAGTTCTGATGGCTATAGAGTCCAGTATCACACAACAAATGCTACTTTAATTATGTCATGAATTATCATCTATTTAATCAAGTCATTTCTATCCCTGTAGTACAATGTTTATCAGTAGCTATTTTCTGGCCCTGCAGAAAATACACTGGAGTCTAGAACCATTTTTTAAAGTACATGCTGGCATGAGATTTACATATATACATCCAAAACTTACATCCGGATTTTACATCTCTCTTTTCAGTGTGAATAATGCATTAAGTACAATAATAAACTTACAACATAATACGTCTAACATGACGTCTTGTTCTGTAAATGCAGCATAAAGAGGCATTTACAAACGGCAATATAATTAACCTAGGGGTTGAAGAGATGTCTAAACAGTTAAGAGGACTTTGTTCTTCTTGCAAAGGACCGAGGTTCACTTCCCAACACTAACATAGTGGTTCACAACCATCTCTAACCCCAGTTCCAGGAGCTCCAACAGGCCACACATGTGGTACACCTATATGACACAGGTAAGACATTCACATAAACAAATAAATAAATAAATAAATATTAATGACCTATGTATTTCAGGATATACAGGCTTTTATTAAATAAAGGATTTCCTTAGTTTGCTCATCTATAAACATAAAGTGATATACCTTTAGGTTAGACACACAATTCAGCACAAACTCAGTAACTGAATAGTTATCTGGAACATTCAGAGGAAGACTGGCCTGTCCCTACTACTGTCAAGATTCGGTGGGCACTTAGTAACACTTTGCCCTCTAACACTCCATGCCCAACCTCCTCCCCTCAGCAGTACCACTAGCTTTCTCAGAGTAATCACACATCTTTAAGACATTCTGTCTTTCCTGACTTTCCCTAAAAGAGCAAGCTGTGTTCCAATTCTTTTCCCTAAAACTCACTGCTTATAATTCATGCAGACCCTTAACACCTTGTCCAAGTCTTTATAAGCAACACTGTCTTCCTCATATGTCAGCACAGAACTCTACTGCACAGGGCTCCCTGGGTACTGAAGTGAACAACTCTAGTATGCACAATAGCACCTTAGTGTCTTCCCTCTTGCATGCAATTACAACATCTGAAATGGATTCCAAGTACATGATTTGTAAAAAAGACACTGAAGTGTTTGGGCTGGGGGAAGGGGAAGAATCCTCCTATGAACCATTAAAAGAAGTAATACTCATTTTTATTTCTGCTAATTTTGCTTAGACAAGGTCTATAAAAACAAAGCTAATTATAAGGTCTCAATCTTTAAAGAAAAAAAATCGAGGATAAGTAAAGTGCACACCAAATCCTAACATGCTGACTCTGTCAGTCACTCACTTCTTTTGGATTTCTGGCTTTTTAGGAAACCAATAACCTCAAAGAAAGGCATGAATAAATTTTACTCAATGTAAGTCAAAAGCAAACTAGAAATGAGTTTAAATTCCTTAAAATCTCTTCTATAATAGCAAAGAAAAGTGGAGCTTAGGGAAAAATACAACTATTGCAAACATTAACATAATTCAAATACTGCAACATGGCAGGATGTGGAAAACATATCATCTCACATATAATACACTATAAGAAGCCCTGCTATACAGCAGAAAGATGTTTAGTATAGCGCATCACTTCATCTCACTATAATACACTATAATAAACCCTGATATACAATAGAAACGTGTTTGGTATAACATTAACACTGACTAAAACAGCAAACATAAACCTGGAAGATCAACCACCACAACAATGATGCTATTTTAAAATACTATACAGGCTAATTGGCCAAGATATTTGTGCTGAGACATGTTTATCTTCATGCACCTATATCTATACATCCTACACACACACACACACACAGTTTAAAAGGAAGCTGTAATTGTAGATAAACATACAGGTTGAGAATCCCTAAACTGAAGTATAAAATGTCCCATAAGGCATTTTGAAAGCTAAAATGATGCTATAAGTGGAAAATTCCACAACTGTTCTCTCATATAGATAAGGTACAGACTATGTAAAATTACCTCAGGGTTTTGCGTACACAGTAAAAATAAAAAAATTAATTAATTTTGTCTTCAAATGAGTGATCGTGATCATGCAGGCTTACAATTCCAGCACACAGGTGTAGGCAAGAGGATAACAAGTTCAAGGTTATCCATAGCCTACACTACAGGATTCTCTGTCTCAAAAGGAAAAAGAAACAAACACACCCTGTTCAAACTGATCCTTCTAATGACTTCTTACTCCATTTCAGAATTTGAAGGTTTCTCTTCAACTGTTTTGGCCTCTATATTTTTATAACATATTCTTGGATAAATAAAAATTCAAAAGGGCTTTAAAAGGTGGCTCAGCAGTTAAAAGAACATAATACAGTTGTAAACAACTCAAATCCAGTTCCTAGCACCTATATCAGATGGCTTATACCCATTTTTAACTGCAGCTCTAGGACTTCTGCATGTACCTATTCTAACACACATATCTCACAAAATACACACACACACACACACACTTTTAAAAATGATAAACCTTAAAAGAAAAAGTTCACAGCCAATGATAGATAGATGGCCAATAGATCTATCTCACTGTCAGGCTCTGACTTAGCACCAATCTGACATATATTCCATGTGCTCCCTAGCCCGTCATACTGCGTCACAGTATGGCATTCATTTTGTTCAGGTTAGATTACCTTGAGTAGGTAAGTTATGTAATATCAAGACTGCATGAAGTGTAAATTCACCTGTAAAACTTATTGAGTGCCACAGTCCAAATGCTTATATCCGCATAAAAGTCTTATGTTGGGGGCTGGAGAGATGGCTCAGCAGTTAAAAGCACTGACTGCTCTTCCAGAGGTCCTGAGTTCAATTCCCAGCAACCACATGGTGGCTTACAACCATCTGTAATGGGATCCCATGCCCTCTTCTGGTGTGTCTGAAGACTTCACAGTGAACTCACATCTTTAAAAACAAAAGAGGTCTTATGCTGGAATCCACCCTACAACATGGCTGTAATAAAGAGAGTGCACTTCGTGAGATGACTGCTTATTGAGGTGGAGCCTTCTTGGATGAAATCAATGTCCTTACAAAAGAGGCCCTGCAAATGTTAACTGGTCAAAATGCTGTCAATAACCAACTGTTGAAACCTCAGTCAAAATACAACACCTAGATGTGAAGAAACGCGGTGACATGTTATCTCCCGGGTAGGGCATGGCTGTTGCAATCACAGACATAGAAGGGAACAGCAGAAAGGACTACCTGTGTGATGAGCTTTGGGAGGAAGAAGGGCCCAGAAAGGACTGGAAGAAGGTAAAAGATGGTGGTGAGTTGTGCTTGTGAGCCCAAAGCACTGCATACATGTGGGAAGCTGATTATTAACGCAACAGGGAAAAAGAGGCCCTGGACAGCCACCTGGTACTATCTGTGAGGAAGAAGGCCTCAGACATCCAAGGTGCTACTTGTTAATCAAATCTTAATTTCTTAATGTCTTAATTATATTGTTCATGTCTTAATTATATTATCACTGATAGTAAAAGAAACTTAGAAACAAGGTATATTCCTTTTTCTTTCCAATGCAAAGACTAAGCAGCCGGAACAGTAATCTATAACACACCACATAGAAATCCGAAGATAAATATAACAACTTGCACTAGATATTCCACATTAAAATCTCTCTTTACTTTGATGGACCTACAGAGACAGATTTGTTTTTAAAAAAAAAAAAAGATTTATTTTATGTATATGAGTACTCTGTTGCAGTCTTCAGACACACCAGAAGAGGGTATCAGATCCGATTACAGGTACTTGTGAGCCGCCATGTGGTTGCTGGGAATTGAACTCAGGACCTCTGGAAGAGCGGTCAGTGCTCTTAACCACTGAGCCATCTCTCAAACCCCACCCCTCAGAAGATCTCTTTAATGAGGACTCCTACAAGACTACTTTTCCTTTCACACTATTTATGTAAGACAGAAACCACAATTTGAGTAGTACTTTTTTAGGATTTTAATCCTGATTCTGGAACATACTAGCCCCCTAGAGCAATGTCTAATGAAGACTTCACCAATAGTATTTTTCTGAATAGACCTATGTAGTACAGGAGCATCTCTTTAGGTCCCAGAGGAAGGCCCACAATCAGCCACAATGCTCTAGGATCCATCGTACCTAGGTCAGTTATGAGGATTGGCTCTTGCAAAGGAATGTCGGGGACAGGAACACTGCTCTTGCCAACCCGACCCTTCCCAGGCTTCCGCTGCTGCCTCATCTTCCTTAGCTCTGTGTGCTTAAAGTGGGAAGCCACGTGAGTCTTCCTGTGGCCTGAGGTTCGGAACTTCTTATCACAGTGCGGACAAGCAAAAGGTCTAACTCCTAATGAAACAAAAGGATGCTTTAGAATTATTTCGAGCAATTACACGTCAACAACAACAACCAAAGTCTATATAAAATACTTCAAATACTTGACTATTTGTTGTTACACATTAAGAGTTCATATATCTCAAGAATCAGCTTTCATCCTCCTGCTTTTAAATAGTAAATATTACATAGAACTTAGGATATATAATAGATCTTCATTTAAGGAAGGACATACACAACTTTAAGATCAAATCCTTAAGTTGTTCAATATGCATGTTCAATAAATAGTCATCCTGGAGAATTCCAAACTATGTCAGCCCAGTCTCTCCAACTGACATTCATAAAATATAGCAGACACTCCTCCTGGGCAGTTGAGATTGCACACACCCCAGTCAGTGCTCAGACAACAATTAGTATCTCCTAAGAGAGAGTGAAATGGATCATCGCTACACAGTAACGATGAGATAGCCATCCCCATGATCCTCCCTTATAACATCCTTTCTATAAAAGGAGCTTCCTCCATCATTTACTAGTAAATGAGAATGCAGATTCCCTGGACAAGCATGCAACTTGCAGTAGCTTCTTTAGGAGCCCTGAGCGTATGACTGACAGTCAATATGGAGCTAGGGGTGAGGGAAGTAATAAAAATGTTTCAATTAGAACTCTATACTTTAAGAATTTTGAGATACGTGAATTATATCTCAATATCACTGTTACAAAGATACGGATCCCCCATTTAAGATCTGTAGGCCTCCAAAGACTGGAATAATATTTCTTCCTCACAAAGGTTTGATGGTCTAAAGTTACATCCGGTCTCCCATAGGAATCTTTTCACCTACTGCTTCATTTATAAATATTGTGTTTCTAACGGCTCTCCAACAATAACCTGGTTCCATGAGGATCAAGGTCAAAAATCAACAAAGGGAAGAGGAGTGGGGAGAAAAGGCCTGAGAATTCAGCCACTCCCCTTCCTGAAGCTGAAGCAGCATTTGCACACCTGTGTGTAGGCGGATGTGCACCTTGAGGCTCCCTGAGGTGGAAAAGCTCTTCATGCAGTACTGGCACTTGAAAGCCTTGATGCCGGTGTGAGTTTTAATGTGAGCAGTCAGTGTACTCTTCACCGCAAAGGCCCGGAAACACTGTGGACACTTGAAGGGCTTTTCATGGGTGTGGATGCGGATGTGGCGCACCAGGTCACTGGGCTTCCGGAACTCCTTCGTGCAGTAGGGACACACATGCCACCGTACCCCATTCTCCTCACGAATGGAACCTGCAGTAATAAGGAAAAGAGAATAGTCCAGATGGCCGAGGTCACCCCATAAACGTCCTATCATGTCCTGTCCCTCTGGCAGCTCACTGCATCAACGGAAAGCTGTAAGCTTTCTGTCAAAGACACCAGATCCATCACAGAACGAGAGCCCTTGCTACTGACATTAACATCATGAGATCATAACACTGTGGCCAATGATAATGATAAAGACACGTAATCCATCACAAAACAATGAGAGCCCTACTGTTACTGACGTTAACATCATAAGATCATCTTAACAGTGTGGTCAATGATAATGATCTTAAAGCCCTAAAATTCCATGAAGATGCAATTCATAACGCCCATTTGGAGCAGCTAACTAACAGGTGGCACTGTATAAGTCAGGGCTCACAGACACAGTTCAGCCCAGAGTGAGAATGAAAGTATGTTTGATCGGAGATTTCTCTGATGGTGCAGAGAGCAAGAGATTGTAAACTGCTCAGCCCTCAATGAAACTGCACCCAACCAACTCCAGATCCCTGAGGAGGAGGGCATAGAAAGTATGAAAGAGGCAGTGAATTACTGTGGGGACTCTGTGTGTTCTAGACATAGCAGAGCATCTATAACTTAAAAAGTCAGCAGTTACATCACAACACATACAACCCCAAGCAGACCAATCCTAACCTGGAGACGGATGTTAGTTAGGGAGCCTAGCCACTAGCCAGCAGCTATTAGCTGCTGAAAGAGGGAAAGATGGCTTTCTTCAAATAATAATTTTTAAAAAAGAAAATCTTACAGGAGGTCTTGTGGGTAGGAAATGGGGAGAGCAGCTCTGAACAGAGTTATGGAAGCAGAGTGAGTAAGATTCAAAGCACACTGTATGAAACTCTCAACTAATAAATATTTGTTTAAAAGTGACTCCATGATCAACTTGAAGGACAAGAACAGAAAGATGCTTGAGTATCTATTAGGCATCTTAAACCACAAACAGAAACTCATGCAAATAATTTGGAAATGGCAAGCTGTAAAGTGACAACAGGGAATGAACAGTTAAGGCAAAGACACAGCTTGTGTGTAAATCTAGGGAATTCATGGACCAAAGCAAAAGACTGTCTTCCATGACCACAGATACTATTATGCAGCTGTGAACCTAGTTCAAAACTGTTGCTAACAGAAAAACAAAAAACAAAAACAACAGTAACAATGTATGGAAGCAAATGATTTATAAAAACCTAAAACTTTAAATAAAACTTATTAAAAAATTTTATGTTAAGTATGTTTTAAATTTTAATTATGTACCTATATGCAGGCAGGAAGTATACATAAAAGTACAGTGTACAGAAGCCAGAACAGGGTGTCTGATCCCATAGAGCTCCAGTTAGAGGCATAATGTGGGTGTTAGGAACTGAACTTGGGTTCTCTGAAAGAGTGATATACATTTTAACCCACTGAACCATCTTTCCAGCCCCCTTTTTAAAATATTTACAGTCAGATTTATCTGTGAAATCAAACAAGTATTCATAGCAATAATTAAATAATTACAGTAAAAAATACATATAAAATTAAATAGACTTTAGCCAAGTAAATGAAATTTCAACTGAAAGGTTTCAACCTGTATGTACAGGAAAAAAGAAAATTTCTTATCTCCTTTTTATTATCAAAAACAAATGAATCCAGACTTCCAATTCCAACAAGTAGGAAGACCTGGAACACAAAATCTACATTATACTTAGGTAAGCTTCCCTACCTGGCAAGAACCTTCCTCCTCAAATACATTTACACATTGGAGAGTAACCACATTTTTCAAGATGAAAATTAATTTTTTACAACTCAGCATCCTGTCTTAACTTTTACAAATAAGTCTAAAGCCAGGGGAAGATGAAAACACTGTATCAATATGGAGTGAACTGGCAGAGCAGTGGAGTAGAGTGGCCTCTAAAAGACCACCTAGGCCTGGAGGGTGATGTGCAGTAAAGGTGGCGCTGCATTCCAGAAGTAAAACCAGCTTAAGCAACAGTGTTCAGACAACTGAGAAGGCGTTAAAGCACTCTCACGTTTACTACTAATCTAGGCAGCTCAAAGCCAGAAAAACGGCACACTGGGCAAAAGTACCTGTGGCCAAGTCAATCTCAAATCAATCGCTGGGACTCACGTGGTGGAAAGAAGCAACTCCACAAGCACACCCTTGCACAAGCACGCCCTTGCACAAGCACGCCCGTGCACAAGCACGCCCTTGCACAAGCACGCCCTTGCACAAGCACACCAACAGACAGACAAATATAATTTAAAACTTCAAAGAGAAAGCCATGCTTCTGTCACGTTGTTGAAATGTAAAGGTTGCAAGGCTCAAAATGCAGAATATGCTTGAAAGATTTAGCTTCATAAACAGAAAACATTTCTCCCAAGAAGATAAAAAGGCAACCTAAGAAGAATTTGTACCGTGAAGATAAAAAATGCTATAATTTTTATTTAAAGTACAAGGGCCAATAAAATCAGAATTAATCCAACATAAATATGCAGGTGCTCAACATGCAGGGTAGTGCTGTCACCCTTGTTCCTTAAAAGAAAATATAAGTTTGAAATTACAATAACATACCAATTTTGGTCTATCAGTCCCAAAATTTTGGTAATAATCTCTTTAAAACACTGTTAAGAAACAAGAATTCCAAATAAATCCATTCAACCTAGTAAACTGTAAATACCTATCAAAAGTTCAAAGTAATGCACACACCTGTAACCCCGGCACAGGGGATGTGGAGACAGGAAAGACCACAAGTTCGGGGCCATGCTCAGCTATAGTTTAAAGTCATACAGTTTCCCTGAGACCCTGTCTTAAAAGCAGAAAACTACAAGTATGTGCATGCTTCTCTCTCCTTCGCACGCACTTCACTGACAGAGTGCATTCTGAGAGTCTGTGGACTGGATGATATTACTAGTCAAATCTAACATCCTCATGCTCAATGACTGCTACATCATAATGCAGGAGGGCATCCTTTACTTGAAGAAACATGCATCAAAGTATTTCTAGTGAAAGGGGTGTAGCTATGAGTCACTTAGAAAACTCACTCTAGAGAACCTGGATGAGTGATGTAGGGATCCCTGTGCTTGAAACCTTTCTATTAAGACTGGAATTATTTCAAAACTAAGACCTTTTAAGAATGTTAACACACACAAACAAAAATGAATAACTAAACTTAACCAAAAAAGTTCATAGAATTTATTCTTTGAAACCTGTACCCTGAAGATAAAACATCTACACCCCTCTGCTGCAGTGCTGTGAGTGGACGAGAAATAATCACGCCCACTTAGTGAACAGTGAGCGGGCCATATACACTGTGACACATCCAGAAAACTGAATTCTTATCAGGCATTTTGAAAAAATAAAACTAGGAAATCTTTAGTGGTAAAAGTCACCTGAGAAGCAAACTACATGCACTGCACCATTCCTGCCAAAACATCGTCTGCATGTCTGCACTGCGCACAACAGGAAGAGAGCTTCTTCTTCACCTTCACTACGTCGTGTGCAGTACCTTCTGAGGTATGACATGACCAGGTTCCTTCTTACAGACAATGACGAAGCATGCGTGCTCATTAAGCACTGTTATGTATGTTAGGCATCATGCCACACGTTTACACAGAAAGCTGACACGTGACAGGTTAAATAACAGACCAGGATCCAAGGAACCTCAAGGCTCCTATGAAGACCACTGTGGTCCTGGAACCTGAATGCAGCCGTCTCACAGAGGATGTCTGCATATTTCAAATGTCAAATACTATACCAACCTCCAAAAGAATCGAACAAGTCCCTTAAAATGACAGCTCTCTCTAGGAGGGAAGGTCTAACTACATAACCAAGGGTGTGCAGTAAAGCATTAGAAGTGCTAAGTGGTACCTAAATTCATGCTTGACTGCTGTGATTAACTCAAGAGGAAAATGTTGAAGAATTCCTCTGGCAGCAAAACGGTTCTCTCCTAGCGGTACCTGAAGCCAGGATCTGATGTGAGACCTTTCTGTTCTCCTCACTCTTCAGGCAGCTCACCAGGAGACACCACTGGGGAACACTTACTCCATCCCCAGCATTGGCAGCAGCCACAGCCAAGGACAAGAGGGACGTGTCTTAGTCACCTTCTCAGCACCACAGCTTATACCTAACATATACCACTTCAAATAGGGTCCATTTACCCAGTGGTTTCAGAAGTGTCAGTTCCTCATTGTGGGGAAGCAAAGCAGAACAGATAGTTCGTGTCTTGGTGGTCAGGAAGCAAAGAGAATGCCTGTCTGTGCAATTAAGGTTTTTCTTTCTCTCTCCTTTATTTCATCTGGACCTATGGGATGGTGCCACCTGCATTCATGCTGAGTCTCGCTTCTAGTTAATCCTTCCTAGAAATACACTGACAGACACACCCAGAGAGGTGCTTTGCTGATCTCCAAAACCAATTCTAGGTCCAATTAAGTTGGTAATCAAGATTAACACTACAGATAAAATGCTAGGCCTATCCAGAGCATCAAGGGATTCTGCCAGACATCCGGCAAGCACATGCTGAAGGTTCTTGGAAGGAAGATGCAAGTGATGGTTTTCCTAAACTTATAATTGGGCTCTAGTGACAAAGTGAAACTAGTCTAGCCTTTGAATCAAGTACTCACTCCACTGTGTTAGATTTGCCAGCACTCACCAGAAAGATGTCGCCCTCCTGGCCAGATGTTTCAGGCTCACAAGTGCAGAAGGACAGTCACCAATAGTCAGCTGGATTCATTGATGTAGACTGGATATCAAGAATGCGTAAGAAGCACTTGGAGCTGCTGAAACAAAAGTGGTCCTGACATTGCAGTGACTAACTAAAGATGATCCTGCTCTTAACAGAAGACCGTTCTTACTATGGGAATCTTGGTATTTCATTTCAAAGCTTGGAATTCTTATACCAGGAAAAAGTCAATGGAGACATAAGCACGTTGGCTATCATAAAGAAACTAATGATAAACAATTCATCTTTCAACACAATACTTAAGATGAAGCCATGTTCATGGAATATAAAAGACAGTAGGTGTCACTGTTAAAACTGGCTTACTTATGCTTTAAGATATTGCTGCCAGCTCCTGCCTGCTGAGCCCCCAGTCCTACAGGTTCCAGTAATGAACTTCATGATGTGTGGCAGCTGAAACAACAGTGAGCCTGCTGCATGTGTGCACAGTTTCCTATGGGACACACTTTTCAGGGGACGGTCCTGCTTCATGTGTGCAGTCTCTTATGGGGCATACTTTCAGGGGACGATTCAATCACTACTACTTGAAAGGAAATAATTCAGACTTTGGTAGTGTCAACAGTCAGCTTCTTCCAGCAAATATTCAGACACTCTTGTTAGAAGGGCTAGAGAGATAGCTTAGTGCTCTGGCAGAAGTCTTGAGTTCAATTCCCAGTACCCACACCAGGAAGCTCTTAACTCTGAAACTCCAGCTCCAGAGGAGTGGCCCTCTTCTGCTCTCTACATTTAGCCACACACATGACATATATTTATACAAACACACATACATACAAATAAAAATTAGAAATGAAATTTAACTTAAAAATTAACTCTCACTAGATATAAAAAACTTCAGAATTGAACCTCAGTATATCCGATGAGAACCAACAGCATTCTTAGGTCAATCTTAGCAGACACTCTTTCTGGTTTCGAGATGCATCCGCTCTCAGGAAACACAAGATCACTTCCTTGAGGATCCTCTGAACACAGAATACTAGAGTTCCCTCTGCCTAAGTGATGATCATGTGTTCATTTAGGTGAGACAGTAGGTGCTAATTATAGACAGTGAATACACTCAGGAGACAAGCAAGAGTCACTGAGGAGGAACCTGCTGACTGACAACAGAAGACTTTAAACTCTGTCAGAAGAGCTATTGCTGACAAAGATGAAGAAGACAGGTTTTCTCAACGAGGCTATTATATGCCAGATGACCTCTGCAAAGCTCCCAAGAGCAGGCAGACCATAAAATAGGCTCCTCTAAAATTCCTCTGAATTGCTTCAGGAATTCTTGGCAATTCTCAGGTGCAATTCACAAAAGATATTCTTAGTGGAGTTGGAGAGCGGCTCAGTAGATCGGAACATGTATTGCTCTTCCAGAGAAGTTCAGTTCCCAGCATCACTGTCAGGGAGCTCACAAAATATGTCTGGAACTCCAACTGCAGTGGTTCAGACAGCCTCCTCTTGCCTCCATGGGTACTTGTACCCATGTGTACATATAAATACACATACATACTTTAAGATAAAATTTCAAAATATTTAAACAAAAAGATATTCTTAGAAAGAGAGCTAATGTGCTTCTTCAATACCAGATTATTTACTGTCTTAGTTAGGGTCTCTATTGCTACAAAAAATACCATGACCAAAGCAACTTGGGAGGAAAGGGTTAATTCGGCTTACCCTTCCACATCACTGTTCACCATCAGAAACCTGTAGGCAGGAGATGAAGCAGAGGCCATGGAGGTATTTTGCTTACTGACTTGCTCCCCATGGCTTGCTCAGCCTGCTGTTATAAAACCCAGAACACCAGCCCAGGGATGGTACCACTCACAATAGGTTGGGCCTTCCTCCATCAATCACATTAAGAAAATGCCCACAGGCTTGCTTACAGCCAAATCTTATGGAGTCACTTTCTTAATTGAGGCTCCGTCTTCTCAGATGACTCTGGCTGGTGTCAAGCTGACATAAACTACCCAGCACATTTACCAGTAAGTGCTATCTCTAGTACCTCTTCAGTCACATGTGCAAAGACTGAAGGAAGAGCAAGGAGCTCCTTCTCCCCAGCAGTAAGGTCAGCTTAAGACACAGACATCCTGATGAGAACAGAAACTCAGCCCTCTGACCAGCACTGGAAGAACAGGCACTACAAAGACAGCACTTTATGTTCCTTCAACTATTCCTGTTGGATTGCTGTGCAGTAGAGAGTGTCATAGGACTGATTACTACCATCCAAGGAGAAGCTGAATGGAAACGTCCAAAGGCCAGAAAGGGGCTCTCCCTCCCAGTTGGTAAATACTCTGGAGAGCCACAGGGAGATCTGTTTATAAGTCCATCACCCTGGGTGCTCTCTGGCACCTTTATAATAAACTTCTACCCTGGAGGATACAACTAGTGCTGCCTTACCAAGCTCTGCAGAGATTCTGACAACAACCCATCTGGCACATGTCCTCAGCCACACACAGCATCCTCAGCATGATGCAAAGGTGTGCCACAGATGCCTCAGAACATTGTGAAACGAGTCACCCGCAACTTTCAAATCATTATTCCCAGCTCTGCTTCGAGGGAAACAGGCCACAAGGACTAGATCTCCCCATGCTTTGTTCAGATCAGGAATGCCAGGATTGTCTTTTACAAACATATGCATATATAAAAATGTATACATATATATTATAGTAAACATAAATTAACAAGTCCAACCAAGTCTAGCAATGCATTATAAAAAAGAAGAAGAAGAAAAAAGGCTGGGGGTGAAGTGAGGGATAAGAATAAGAAGTTCAGTGCTTAGCGTATCTGGCTCTATCCATCCCTAGTTCTCTCCCTGCAGAGTAAGAGAGTGAGTAAGGATCATAACCTAAATAAAACATGATTTGTGTCACATTAATAAACCAACTACTATAATTTACCACACTCTGTAGTAAGCTTAATCCAATATGATTGCAAGGAAAAGGAAGAACACTGGGAATCCTCCACATGATTGACTAACACAGACTTCGTAAAATAAGCACCGAAAAGCATTTCCTAAATCTGACTCAATCATAGACAGTAAATTCATTCCCTGTAAACTGAGAAGAAAGCAAAATTCTAGCAGCACATCTATACAAGTCCCCATGAGAAAGATCACCAATACAGTAAGAACGGAAACACTAGTCGGGGATGATGGGGCACACCTATAATCCCAGCACTTGGGAGGCTGACTTGGACCTTCATCCAAAACCAACCTATATGGAAGGAGACCCTAACTCAAAAATAGTAAAATCAACAACAAAATGAATTAGCCAAATACAGTGGTAAGTGCCTATAATTCTAGCATTTGGGATGCAGAGCAGAAGAATCAAAGCTGTCTGGGTTATATAATAAGTTCCAGACCAGCCAACGGCTATATAGGTATAGCATGTTGCAAACAGAAAAAGAAAGCTCTTACACAAAAATGTATACATGGGAGCTGGAGACATGGTTCAGCAACTAAGACTATATATTGCTCTTTAAGAGGACCTAAAACCCACACCAGGTGGCTCACAACTACCTGTATCTCTAGTTCAAGGGAAACTGGAGACCTCTAGCTTCTGTTGGTACCTGCACTAATGTATACATAGGCCGTAGACAGACATACACATATACACAACAAAGAGCTGTGGGTACAGGCACCAGGTCTGAACAGAGTTCAATCCCTGGAACCCACATGGAGGAAAGAAGAAATTCAGCTAGTAATCCTATGACTTAAATACATACACACACACACACACACACACACACACACACACACACACAACCAGTAAATAAGTAATTTAACAACTTTTTGTCAACATAGAAAGCACAAAATCATCTAGAGTCAAACTTCTACAATAGAGACATTACAAGTTGCTGGATTCATAATCAATAGACAAAACTCAATCACCTTTCCACATACCAACAAACAAACAGAAAATGCAATCTAAAGACAATTCATGAAAAAAAATCAGAATGATATAAAAAAGTAAGTCCAACAGAAAATTCACAAGATCCTTAGAATCCAAGGAGGAAAACCATGCTCACGGGTATAAAAGATACTATGATGGTTAATTTTCTTCATTATGCTAACTAGATGTAGACTCACACCTGTAAATGAGTCTGTTTGCAGAGAGAACTAACTGATATAAAAAGACCTGCCCTGAATGTGGGTAATGTGTGTGGTAGAATCCCATATGCTGGAGACTCAGGCTAAATGAGAAGAGAGAAAGTGAGCTGAGTACCAGCCTTCATCCCTCTCTGCTTCCTGACTGACCTGGAGATGCAATGTGATCAGCCACCTCACAAGCTGGCTGCCACACTCTCCCTACCAAGGTCATCTGTATTCTAAAACCATGAGCCAAAATAATCTCTTCCAGGCTTTAAGTTGCTTCTTTCAAAGCCTTGGTCATAGCAATGAAAGAAGCAACTCACTACCGCAGGGGCCTGCAGACAGGTCTGTGAATATCTTTAATTTAGCACAAACTAGACAAGAACCACAAGAACTCATGTAAAAGATTTCATACCATAGCCTTTGAATCTGCTCATTAGAAGCATATACACACAAATATGGTTTACTCTTCCTTGTTCTTTACAGACCTTCAAAGTCAGATGTTTCATTTCTTTTTGTAAAGATCTATGTATGTATGTATGTATGTAGGTATGTATGTATGTATTTATGTATGTATGTATATGAGTATACTATAGCTGTTTTCAGACACCAGAAGAGGGCATCAGACAGATCCCATTACCCAACCATATGGTTGCTGGGAATTGAACTCAGGACCTTTGGAAGAGCAGTCAGTGCTCTTAACCACTGAGCCATCTCTCCAGCCCCAAATGCTTCATTTCACCATCCCATTTCTCATACAGAGTGCAACTGGCAGATCAAGGGGAACAAAAGAACAGTGTTGCAATGTTGGGTTGAATGAGAACCCAGGCTCCCTACTCACAGGTCACCGATGAGAAAGTATTTACTTTATGGAAGGATATGCCCACAGAGAAGGCCATGCTGCCCAAGCCTTGTAGCCACATGAGAGGTCTGTACTACACAGGACTCCTGGTGAATGCCTGCTACTGTGAAAGAGCAATATGGAGCCTGGGAGCCAACTGAGAAAAATGCAGTCCATCGAGAGAGGGGCAGTGCAGCAAGGACACTGGTTTGGTCAGACTAACATCCCCAGCAAGGATCATGACATCCAACAGTCCAATGTAAAGATGGATCAGAATGAGCTCAGTCAAAAGCCTCCATTCACACAGCACACTAAGGTCAGTCTGGAGAGACAGCTGAAGAAAAGCCCCTGAAAGCATATTTGGGACAGCAGGAATCCAACTGTGAAGAAAGATGGCATCCGGAAAGTGCAAGGAAGCCAAGCACAGGCTGGGCCAGGTGAGGAGACCTGGAGCAAAGGAAGAAGGTAGGCCTGGGTCAGCCAGGCTGGCAGTTGAGGTGGGACGAGGCTGGAGTTATCAAGTGGCAGCCCCCAGGAAGAATAATGAGTCTGCAGGACGCTGTGAGACAAGGGACGATAGGACAAGGAGTATCCAAAGCAAGAGTTGAAGAAGCAATGGATCTAGAGCTGGCAGAAGCACCTGGAGGGGAGGACACAGTAAGAAAACAAGGACAGGCTGAGGCCCCGCCCTGTGACTGGCACAGGGAAGAAGCCCTCTGAGCGAAGGAGGACATGAGAACTCATCAGAAGGTCGTCCATCCGCCTTTTACTTCTCAACACCAGTCAACTGCACTTTAGCTTCAGAACACGCCATGAAGATAACACCTAGAAAAGCCGAAGGCTCTTTGCTAGCAGGAGCGTCACACAAAGGAAGGGTCTGAACGGTAAAGCACAGTAAATTACCAGGTAGGAACGGTGATTTCTTCTTCAGAATTTTTTTCTCTTTCTTATCCGTCTTTTCAGGGCTCTCCTGTCCCTTTTCCTGCCCTGCATCCAGGGGATCAGCTTGCTCTGCAGAGACACTGGAGGCATGTGGACTCTGCGTGGACACTGTAGCCGTCTGAGCATGGCTGCAGTCGCTGGGAGGAGCTGCAACTGGAAGTGAAGACAGCCCACTGTTTTCTAAGGCTTGCTGAGACAGAACAAAACTATGAGGTTAGAAAAGGCAATACCCCAAATATGCCTACCCAAAGCTATCCCAAATGTCATAAAATGTTACCCACAGAACTCCTAACAGCACAGCAAGAAATAAACTCTACAGTTCCAAGACTCTGTTCACCCTAAGAGGCTGCAATCCCCTTCTAATATCTGATGTTTCACCCCAACCCAAAACATGGTCTAAGTAGTTACATTTCTTAAATAAATGGAATTAAAAACAATGAATTAACATTCAGAAATCTTAGACCACTTGGGCTGTTTTTAAATGTATTTGGGACACAAATTACCTCAGGAACACCTTTAAGACACACCCAGTCCAGAGTTCCTGAGACCTCCCGACACCAAACTTAAAATGAGGTACAGAGAGAAGACCGCTGCCTTGTGGGAGGTGAAGCGCTTCTGCAAACGCAGCACCCTGGCCCAGATGTGCTGGCCATGCACACACCAATACATGCCTAGGATGCTCTAAATAAGAGACCTGCACCTCAGGAAGAAGGAGGCACTTCTTCCAACGCTCTCAACAGGACAAGCTCTTTTAAAAAAAAAATCTACCCCTGTCCAATCAGTTCATGTACAGAATAATTTAAAGAAGAGTTTCCATTTTTCTTAAATGGAAAGAATAATAAACCATCTAGACCTCAGCACTTCCTATTGGTAATCACACAGGCATATTTTCTTTTCTGTTACCATTTCCAATGTAGCCACATCTTTAACCAGTGTCTCTGCATCTGTCCTGCTCACTAACAAACTGACTTCTGAGACCCACATGTGAGAGTCTTGCCCAGCAGGTAAGCGCGCTTCACCTGGAGGATGTCCTGGTTGATGCCCACTGTCACACTCAGTTGTCGCCCAGACTGTGGGGACTGCTGTGCCTCCACTGGCCCTGGCTCAGACAGTTCCAGAAGCTGCTGAATGACATCAGTCACTGCCTGAGAATTCTGCTCACTAGACACTGATGAGACCTGGGCTTCCACCTGCTGCAGAGGCAAAGTCTGAAAGATCGTGGCCTGGAACACAGTAACATTTTCATTAAAAACACAACTTCCAATTTAAACACAAAATATATTAAGGGAACACCCCTTAATTAAAAGCTATTGCTTCTCAAACATAAATTCGAAATGTAATTCTTTAATGATTTCTGCAAGGTACAACTTTGCCTCTTTTAAAAAAAAAACACTCAACAAACCCTTCTACAACAGTCTAAAGGCTCTCATATGAGGGGCAGCAGCTACCAATGTCCATCTCCCCATTATCCACCAAAACAGGCTACTAAATTTAAAAAAGCATATTGTTAAAGAGAGACAGAGAAACAGAGGCAAAAGGGGAAGAAGATTGGCATGGTCAAAATATTTAACACATGTCTGAGATGCTACAGCCAAGAAAGTTCTGGAAAATACAGCCTGATTCCTGCCAGAACTAGGAAATGCCAGGCCCAAAGGCTCTTAAGGGCAGTGCAAGGTCTCAGCCACACACTGTAGAGGTGGACACAGCATCTATACTTGCAGAATGCACATGATCAAAAGTAACCCTATACAGTCAACAGTGAGATACCCAAACTCACTCCTTAGTTACAGCACTGTGCCACAACAATGCATGTGCTTGTCAATAGCAAGAGAAATTGGAACTGAGACACAGATTGGGAGGTCACTGTATTTACTCCATCAGTTTCTATATGCCTAAAACTGCTATAAAAGTAATTTCAAAGTTGGGTGGTGTTGGTGCATGCCTTTAACCCCAGTACTTAGGAAGTAAAAGCAGGTCTGAGTTTGCCAGTCTAGTCTACATAGCAAGCACCAGGACAGCCAAGACTACAGAATGGGACCCTGTCTCAAAAAAACAAAATAATAATAACAACAATTTTAAAATAATAATAAAGAACCCCCTTGTCATCTTCCTTAAAAACCAACAGAACTTTCAACAATGAACAAACGAGTAAATGAATGAATGAGAGAATGAATGAGCGAATAAACAAGTGAGTGAGTGGTGAGTGAGTGAGTGAGTGAATAAAACCACAGGCCCCTACCAAAATCAAAAGAACAAACTATCTGACAAGACTCAGGGCACTTTTTATTTATGGCATTTAGTTCCTCAAACTACAGTCTTCTATGTTCTGACAGCATATTTAAGACAAGGTTCCCATGAACGAGGGGAAGAAAAAGAATATGACACAGAGGGTGGGGAGATGTGTAGCCAAAGCCATGTCTTCCTGATGGATGCAGATGCTGATGCTGACACAGCCTTTATACTCATGAACTCATTGTAGCTGGGGTTATCTGCACAAGATGGGCACAAGACTGAATCCCTCAACTTTCATTATGGACAAGGAAGGAGCCTAGGAGCCACAGACTCTGCTGGAGGACTGCTGGCAACTAATAGATGTCCTTGGAGGAGAAAGAATATCATTTTCTTTAGTGGTACAGCCATGGATAAGCCGCCCTGGGTCCAGTAAATAGCTCCCAGCCATGCTCAGGCAGAAACTCCAACTGACCTCACTGGCCACACACAGAATGAAAGTATAAGAGTAGAAAGGGAGCTTGAGGCAAAAGTTCTAGTGAGAGAGGGAGGCAACAGGATGAGAGACAGGAGGAGGGAGGGAGGATGACATGGTTCAGTATACAAATGTATGAAACTGTCACACAATAAAACAACAGGTTCCTCGGTGTGATGGCTAGTCTTGGTTGTCAACTTGACTACATCTGGGACCTAACTAAAACCAAAAAGGGCCGATCACACCTGTGAGGGACCTTTGATTAATTAAATAATTTGCAGTGGGAAGACTCATACTTAATTAGGATCTTTTAAGGTGGGAAGACCCATCTTTAATCTGGGCCACACCTTCCGCTGGCAGCCTGTGTATGGACATGGAAGAAGATAGGCTGCTCTCTTTGCCTGCTTAGTCTCACTCTTGCTAGCAAGTCCATTCCTTCACTGGCCTTAGAGCCTACGTCTCTGTGATTCCAGTATAACTGAAGACCAGCTGAGACATCCAGCCTAGTGGACTGAACAGCTGCTGGATTCTTGTACCTTCTGTTGGTAAACAGTCAATGGTGAAGTTGGACCATAGCCTGTAAACCACTCTAATAAATTCTCTTAAGCTAGCTAGCTAGAGAGAGAGAGAGAGAGAGAGAGAGAGAGAGAGAGAGAGAGAGAGAGAGAGAGAGAAATATAGATAGATACTCATTCTATAAGTTCTATTCCTTTAGAGAACCCTGATGAATATACTTGGTTACATGCATGCAAAGTAAGCCTTCATCAGCTATGCACG
This sequence comes from Tokudaia tokunoshimensis, assembly GCA_036184795.1. Taxonomy (NCBI): domain Eukaryota; kingdom Metazoa; phylum Chordata; class Mammalia; order Rodentia; family Muridae; genus Tokudaia; species Tokudaia tokunoshimensis. The sequence continues at coordinate 60,375,067 of BTHU01000017.1, forward strand.
GAAATCTGGCTTACTTTTGTCTTCTGAGACACAAACAGGCCGTTAGAGATGGCAAGAGTTGTGAAGGAAGGAAGAGAGAGGACACAGCAGATCGATGCAGTTAAGGACTGGATTTCAGAGAAAAGTGCCTCACTTCAGGAACAAAATTTTAAAAAGAAAACATCACATTGTGGATACAGCTCTCTCTTATGCTCTCTGTCCGTAACATTCTCCCCCCCCCCGCCTCCCCCTTACTCATACACCATACACAAATTACCATCCAGATTATTTAGTATAACCATCTTTTGATTTACATACTACCAAAGAACATGGTGAAACTATTATTTGGTTACTGACATACACACTAAAATAATTTTTTTAAATAGTGAATTCAAAACAGAATTTTTAGATTTCATAATTGATCAACTATTTCTCTAATTAAAAATAAACTGAGGATATCGTCCCTAACTACTAAACTATGAGAAAAGAAACCAATTACAAGGAAGAACTATCTTGTTTATGAGCCAGATATTAGCCTCACATGTTTACAACCCAGCACTGAAGAAAGGCAGCCAAGACACTAGCACCACACACTCATGCACAATCATCCATGAAAATCCTGCACTTCGTAGTCAACTCTTTTAATGACACCACATCCCATATTTAGATTTTGTAATTTATTATCAATTAATAAGATATGCTAAAAGTAACTGAATAAAGCTAAGTTATAAAATCCTAAGGAAAATTGTGTATGTCTGTATGTACATTTGTGTGGGATTGTGTTTTGTGGGTAATATGCCTGAGTATGCCTGTCTGTACTTGGAGTTATTCCATCTCTAAATACATGTACTAGAAAGCAGAACTTAGTATCCCAAAAGCTAAATGACTTAGGAAAAATTATCACTGTCACATGAGAAAAGGAGAAACATTATTAACAAAATATATTAACTCTTGAATTATAATATAAAGATAATATTTAATGGTTATTAATAGCATTGAGTGCAAGAATTGAATTTCATAAATTATTGATACATTTTTCTTAGTTTTACAGGTTTACTTGACAAGCCATAAGTCAAGACTATGTAGTATAAGTCAAGACCCTGAAGTTTAGACAGATTAATTTTCATTTATTAAAAAAAAATAGTAGCACCTTATTTAGAAAACCTTAACTGCACTTTTTGGTACTAAATACTTAATTTAAAAATTTATATTTAAAATGAGGCTTGGGGTTTGTTTTTCTAAAACCCTTCTATAAGCCAAATTATTAAACTTACCGTTATAACATGTGCAGTCTCTGTAGAACTTGTAGAATTTGGTGGTCCACCCATATGCATCTTGCTGATATGAGTATTTAAGCTACCTAAGCTTTTAAATATGCAGCTGCATTCTGTGCAGTTATAGGTAGGCCCATTTTTTACCTTAAAAAAATAAAAAAGTTTTTCAAATCTTTGGGTAATAGATAAACATATTTAAGTTACAGAAACGAATATTTACCAGTCTAATCAGAATGAGACAATTATACATCCCTAGCCCTGGGATATGTTTTGTTTTGTTTTATATTAGATAGCTTGGGAATTGATGATACCACTTTTTAATCAATGTTACCGGCTTAAGATCAATTGAGGGCTGGAGAGATGGCTCAGTGGTTAAGAACACTGACTGCTCTTCTAGAGGTCCTGACTTCAATTCCCAGCAACCATGTAGTGGCTTACAACCATCTGTAATGGAATCCGATGCCCTCTTCTGGTGTGTCTGAAGAGAGCAACTATGTATTCACATACATAAAACAAATAAATAAATCTTTAAAGATCAATTGAAATCATTGTTTCCTTAAATGAGGAGGGGCTAGGAATGAAGAAACACACTTTTGTGTTATCTTAATTTAAACATCAAAATGTCATCATATGTTTTCAACATCTTAGACTGCCAAACATGTTCCCAAGGAAGGCAGGGCACGGCTGGGGATATCACTGTCAACACTGGACTTCAAGCCTAACAAGCAGACATAGTGGACTGGTAATGACTGAATTGTAAAAAAAAAAAAAGATTAAAGAATTAAAAAAAAAAAAGCATGCTAAGTTTAAAATCTATCTATGATTACCTTTTACAACTACAACTAAGCCAGAAATCGAGTACAAATAACATTAAAATGATTAAGAACATCTATGGTCAGAGAATGTATATAAAACATTCTTTCACTATTATTCTCTCCTGTATTCAAACCTAACATTAGTTATCACCATGATTATCAGGCAGGCTTGAAAATTACACAATTCATCTCTAACCTGGAAGACTTCCACTTTTATTTGCACTACCTCATAAGAATCAAATTTAAGTCAGGTATGCCAGCACACTCCTTAAATCTCAACACTTGGGAGTCTGAGCCAGCCTAGTCTACAATAAGTTCCGGGACAGCCAGAGCTGCATAGTGAGACTCTGTCTCAAAATGAAAAACAAAAAACAACCCCCCCCCCAAAAAAAACAAATCTAAGGTTATGGACAACTCACAGGATTGGGTAACACTTTAGAAGGCATCGTTAGAGGCCCTTTCTAGAGTGACCCATCACAGGACAAGTCCCAGGATGCCCCACTGTACACATGCCTAACATGAGGCTCTCCTAACACAGGGCCCTCAATGAGAGGTATTTCTGAAATATGTGCTACACAAACTCACAAGTATTCCTAAGTGATCAACTCTACTCAAAGGCAACTTACAAGAACAATTATTGATGCCTCCATGTACTCTTCTGAGACAAAATTAAGTAGTACCTTACCACTGTTTCATGTGTTAAAGATTTAAAAGGAAAATAACTTAGTACATACAGTGATCCTTTCTCTAAAACTATGTACTGTAGATCTTTTTCATTTTTATTTCATCCCTCTTCTCCAAAACCTATCATCTTCCCCCCTCTCGCCTTCTCTCTCTCTCTCTGTGTGTGTGTGTGTGTGTGTGTGTGTATGTGGGGGGGGGGGGGGAATCTGCACGTGACAGCCAAAGGACAACCACGGTGTCATCCTTCAGGGGTCATCTACTTTGTTTCTGAGACAAGATTTCTCAGTGGCCTAGAACTTGCTGATTCAGCTAGGTTTGGCTGGCCAGCAGGCCCTAGAGGTCTCCTACCTCTGTCTCCACACTGAAATTACATGTATGTGCCAGTTGCCTTGCCCCACCCAGCCTGCAACGTGGACTCTGGAAAATGAGCTGGGGTCCTCATGTTTACAACGCATGCACTTTAGGCAGAGCCCCAGCTTTGTTTTTATTAAGGAGGTTTCTGCTGGGTTTATTTTGGTTTTTTATTAAGTAGCCCAGACTTCCACTCATACTCACAATCCTCCTGCCTCAGCCTCTTGAGTGCTGAGATTATAGGTTTCAGTCATTCAGTTTTATAAAATTTTTTAGCTCCCCAGTCAGTAAGGTGGTACTAAAGGTTTAATTCCCTGAAAAAAAGTTCACATATACATATTTGCTTTTTAAAATGATAGTTTTCGTTGTAAAATAAACTGATTCATGATATAAGTATTTCTGTTAAGTAAATAGTCCCTTATAGCTTATAATTAAATTATACCTAAGATATTATAACTAAGAGACACAGTACTAAAAACAAAGGTTAACCTATGTAACAGGGATGTTTCCAGGATATCTGAAAGGAAGCAGGGCCTGTAGTCCACAGCCAAGTTCAATCATTGGAGCAGACGGATGCAGCAAGGCAGCCCGTAGGTAGCACAGGCAGGTCTGTGTGAAAGTAGGCCCCAGGCCAAATGCCAGAGTCACTGTCAGCAACTGCTTACATTCACTGGTGCCTACTTCAAGTTCATGAAATAGAGGACTACAGTCGATAGTTCATATAAAGGTACTGTCATTTCAAAATATTTATTTATAGTGAGATGACAAGACAGGATCTTTTATTTCTTCCACCTTCCCAAGAGCCTGCTACAGTGGTGCTTGTAGCTCCTTGTAATTCCCACACTCAGGAGCTGAAGTAAGAGGACTGCTGTGAGTACAAGGTCAGCCTGAGCTACATACTGAGTGGCACATAAAAAAGCAACAAAGCAGCATGCTCCCATCAATGGACTTTTGCTAAAACAGGTTACTGTACACGAACTCAATCTGCATTTTCAAAACTGTAACATAATTTCTCAGGGTAGCCATTAACTCAAGAGACATCTACAACACTTTGTGATAGTGCTCAGAGCCCAAACACCATGCTCACCTCTGAGTGGACCCTCTGAACATGGGACTGCAGGTTCCCCTTCTGAGAGAAGGCGGCAGGACAAAAGGCACAAGCATGTGGCTTTTCTCCTGTGTGCTTGATCATGTGGGTCTGTAGCGCCCCTTTCTGGTTAAAAGCTTTTCCACATTCACTGCACTTGAATGGCCTTTCACCTAGTCAGAGAGAAGAAGAATCAGTGTGAACATTTTAGAATGAGAGAAATATGCAAGATGTCCAAAGTCCATGCTCCTACCTATCCCTCCAGCCAAAGCATCTCCTAGGGATGCTAAAGTCATATACCACAGGTGGTTCATAAATGTTCAACCTGTTTCAGACAAACCTTTCTATATCCCAAGTGAAGCCCATGGCAGTTTCTGCAGGGCCATTCTTCCATGGCTTTCTCAGCCTACTTACTCCCACGTCAGCCCTGTTGGCTGTCCCAACTACTGTCTACCTCAGGGCACAGCCCCATCCATCCCCATAACTCCCACCCAGCCCTGGTGCTGTAACCAGGCCCTATATAGGCTACTCTCAACTCAACAGAGGAACTCTTTCTGAGATCACAGCGAGCCTTGTTTGTTCTGCTTCCATGGCTTCTCAGCCTTACTCAGGTCTCCTCACACCACCTGCTCTCTACCCAACCTTCTTCTATTCCCTCAAAAGACACGGCTGCACTGAAGGCCACTGTTACCTCTGCCTGCCCAACCCTGAAAACCCACACAGTTCACTCCTTCATGGTTCTTCTGGTCCTGGTGCAGTAATCCTACAAGAGTGACTTTTCAATCCGTAACTTTTGACAATTCACTTATTATTGAACTTCTCTTAGAATATGCTCCAAGAAATAAGTCTGTTCATGACTCTAGCTTCAGTACCTCACACACATTACTATGCTGTAGGTATGCATTCACTGAATGGATGATAACTACTTCAGTGTCTATCTAGACAATCACATAGATCCCTACTTCTCTGAACTGACCTGAGGATTAAGTAAGTTACTGAGATGGGGTGATCCTAGAGAAAAGATATCACTGGGGAGGGTCAGATAGAAAGCTCAGCAAGAACTGTGGGCATGGTGTCCTTACCAGAGGCACATAATTTTCCCGGACAGGGTTCATACACTCGAGGGGTAGTCCACCAGAAAATGACCACATCACATCATCACACGCTTAGTAAGGTATGTCCATTCGAAGACCACACAGGCAGCAGGTGAGCTTTCTACTTAGGAGCATTTTCAACAGCCTACCTGCGTTCAAGCCTTGCAGGCTAGTAAGAAGATGCAAAAGACTCCAGGCAAGCCGCCTTCCCCAACATTCCATGCCCTCAGGAAACCAGTACGACTGCATGTAATCAAAAGCTCAAAGCCAAGAGCAGAACACAAAGGGTGTAACAGCGCTGTGCCTGGGGTGCGCTCTTCTGATGGGTGCTTTTACGGATGTACAGGAAAAGGGACGGACATCAAACTCAGAGTATGTAAGATCTGAGAGATCTGAGCATGTACTGTTTTCTCTGCATATTCCTACTTTGGTTAACCCTTCAAACTATTTTGTCATTCAAGGAAGATAAATAAGTTCTATTACATTTTTGTTTTTGAGACAGGGTTTCATGTATCCCAACTGGCCTCAAACTTACTGCACAGTTAAAATTACCTTAAATTGTTCTTTACTGTTTTTGAGACAAGGGCTTATTATGTAGCCCTCTGGCCTAGAATTCCCTCTGTTGACAAAGTTAGCCTTAAACTCAGGTCCAACTGCTTCTACCTCTAGAATACTGGTATCCATGGTGACCATGCCTGTCTAACCTTGAACTTTTGACCCTCCTGACTCGACCTCCCAAATGCTGGAATTACAAGCAAGCAGCACCACACCTCGCTTGTATAGTATCAGGAACTGATCCCAGGACTTTATGCTTGGTGGACAAGGACTCTATCGACTGAATTATGTCCCTGTGCCAACCTTTTAAAGATCGTACTTCTTCTTCCCTTACTCTAGGAATATAAAATGATGCTCTGAAAATAACAGCTTTATACTGGCAAATAAATGAGGTAAGAAATTATCTGAGTTATTTTGCAATACAGCATATGAGACACTTCATTAAGACACCAAAAATGGGAAAACACAACAAAGCATAATCAGAACTGGTCAAGCAAACAGTAGCCAGCCAAATAGCTGAAATTTCATGCTGTTCTTTCACTACAAATGAAAAGCAAATCGAAAGAACAGGAAACAATGGCAAAGCGTGGATTACTATTATTCTAATTTCAAATACGTATTTGCCATTTCCTTCATCTTTCTCTAGCAGAGAGCATGTGCATTACTCAAAGTATCAAAACTGTCTTGCACAAAATGTGAGAGAATATTCAATTGTGAACACTGAATTCATTTCAAATACTCAAGCAAGCCTAATAAGTAAGCAAAATAAGGTACAGAGAAATAAGGGTTTTGTTGCTTTAATGCTATTTAGTTGGTTAGTTGATTGGTTTTGAGATGTAGGGTCTCAAATGTAGACTGGGCTGGCCTGGAATGCACTATGTAGATAAGATAATCCACAACACCCCACTCCCCCATCTTGCTACGTCAGCCTCCCCAGTTCTAGGATTATAGATCTGTACTGCCATACTTTAACATTTATAGTTTACTTCATTAAAGCCAATTTGTCACAGCACACACAGACCCTCTGCAGCTTTGCTTCTTTAGATCCAAGTGGCCAGTGCTACACTGGTCTAATTACAGGTGCCACGCAGGAAACCACTATACTATCAGTTCCAACTGACTGGAGCTCACCAGAGCCCAAACCCTTTTCTACATTTGGTGTTTATAACTTAGGACAAGTTTTATAACTAAGTTTATAACTTAGATGGCAGACACAGGCCCGCCACTGTTTCAATGAGAATGACATTAGGAACAATAGCAAAGGCTGTACAGCACAGGATAGGAGCGAGGGGTACACTGCAGCTCAAACCAGGGACAAGCCCTTCCTTCATGGCAGATAGAAAGCCACCTGAAAGCAAACATCTCTCATACCTGTGTGTATCCTTATATGTCGCGTTAACTGACTGGGCTTTTGAAATGTCTTTCCGCAGTGTGGACACGAGTACGTGAAGCCGCTTCTGTCAATGTTCCGATTATAAGATCTTGTACCTGATGCCCTAGTGCAAGATCCGAGGAAAAACATTTAGAGTCATCCTCCTTACGTTATAGCTTCAAAGTAAAAATACTACCACAAAGTTTCCCTGGCTAGTCATTAAAATATGTTCTAATGTCCGTGTTCAACATACAAACACAAAAGCACACATTTATTAGTCTAGAGATATAAATTTTATTTTTTGTCTATGTCTGAAGAAAAGAGAAGGTTGGTTTGTTCAGATCCTCAGTGATTGGGGAGCAAAGGCAGAAGGCATCTTTTAAAGCACACCTTGTTGGTTTAATCAAAGAGGCCCATGTAGATACAAGTTCTCCCAGGCCAAGCCTAGGCTCTCCCTAGCTCTTGGTGTTCAGCAGCACCTGGAGTCTGACAAATGTCCACTTCTCACCACACAGCCTGACAGCTGACTCTTTACTTGGCAGCTCTGGAGATTGTTTGGCCAGTAGCAACTGCCAAACATATCAAAAAGAACCCCGTTTCTTTCCAGGTTAAGAAATGGAAGTTCCTCGGGTATATAGGTTTAAATCTTAAGAAATCACACAAGACTTCAAATCCATCTTTAAAACCTGCTGGTTTTACTTTCTAGCATCTCAATACTGTCAAACATGTCTTCTTTCATTACCAACACTCCTGCAGGACATCACTGTCTATCCACAGAGCACCACAGCCTCCTGGTGCCTGACTGCCCTGCCAACACTCTCTATGAGGAAAGCAACCACACATCTTATACACATGGACACAGACACCTCTAGACCTCCTGCCTCCATGCCCCTACTGCTTAGATTATACGTATGCACGAGCATATGTGGTTTCTACAGTGCTAGGGATTGAACCCAGAACCTCGTGCATGGTAGGCAAGTATTCTACCAACTGAGCTACACTCTCAACCAACATTGTGTTTTTAAAGTAATAGTAATAATGAAATAGCAATGCATGCCTATAAACTAGCATTCAGGATGTAGAAGAAAGTTTAAAGTCAGTCTGGACTGTGCATCAAAACCCTGTCTCAAAAAACAAAACCAAATCAGACACTAAAATAACAGGGATATCAGTCAACAATAGGCAAAATGAAAGTAAAAGACAGGAGGTAGGACCACCTACTCAGTTGCCGTCTAAAGTGCAAGCCTAGGAGTAGATCACATGCTGCCTAGTGTTCGTATACTGCATAAACATTTGAATTAACTGGTATGAGATTTATCTGTTATAGGCTGGCATGGTGGCAGACTAAATTGATGACATGACTACTAAACAATCACTGATCCTGTCTTTCATAGTAGCTGTCAAAATCAGCTGGTGACAGGCATGGAGGCATATATCTATGCACTAGTACTCAGGACCTAAAGGCAGGAGTATCTCCATGAGTAAGAGGCCAACCTGACCTACATAGTAAGACCCTATCTTCTAAAACAAAACAAAACAAAAAACAAAAAAAGCCACATACACATACAAACAAAAAACAAAAAAACACCAGAAACCAAAAATCAGCTTAGTGAAAATGATAACTGACCATCACCACAGGAAAAGGAGGCACAACAGCCCCGATAGCCTCCTTTACTTTCTTTTTACTAGGAAACGAAAACTCCTTCCACCCCAGAGCTCAGAGAACACTGGAGAAGGAACAGTAAGAAATATATATATATATATATATATATATATATATATATATATGCCAGAAGATGAGGAAGGATGCTGTGAACCAGATCTCCTAGACAAGATGTGGCCACCCATGAATTCACAATGGTGCGGTTACCTGCATAGGATCTGTACAATACTGAGCCTATCCACTTTCCAAACCAGTTGGAGGAGGGTCACATGAGGCCCCAGCCCTTGCTAAGGAGCTATTGGCAGTTAATGGCTGTTTTTGCTTCAGAAGTGTAACCACTAGTAAGTAACCCATGATCCAGTAAATAATAACACAATCATGCACATGCAAGCAACCCTAACTAAACTCAGAGATTCGTTTTCAAAAAAAATCATGAGAGTAGGAGAGAGAAGTTGTTGGAAAGAATTGCAGAGAAGGACTAGAAAAGAAGGGATCAGTGATGAATATGAACAAAATATACCATGTAAATATATCAGACTGTTAGAAATACACCATATAAATGTATCAGACTGTTAGAAATACACCATATAAATGTATCACACTGTCCAAAATACACCATATAATTGTATCAGACTGTCCAAAATACACCATTTAAATGTATCAGACTGTCTGAAATACAGCACATAAGTGTTTCAGACTGTCAAAAATACACCACATAAATGTATCAGACTGTCCAAAATACACTATATAAATTATCAGATTGTCAAAAATACATTAAAAATAGTTTTTAAAAAAGAAAATAAAGAAACCACTTAAGTAAAAAAGGTAAATATAAGAACCTAAGAAAATGTTAAGTTGGGCCAGAAGTCAAATGGCAGATTGGAAACTGCTTCACCCTGAACGTGCCAACAGCAGTGCACTATAAGCCCTGTGAGCCACGCATGCTGCTTCTCTTCCTATAGCACCAAATACTTCAGTCAGCCACAGCAAAGCAGGAGGGCAGGCCAGTGCTCTGTATGCTACCCAGGATTTTTACTGTGCTAGTCTAGGAATGACCCATACCTAACTTTACAGTGAGTCTTCATGTGTTCCTTCAGCTCCGGCGACGTCTCGAACTCCTTCTTACAGGCCTTGCAGGTGTGCACTCGGTTGTTTGCCAGTTCCTGCCGGTGCTCCTCCATGTGTATGGCCAGCTGGCTGTGCAGCGTGAACTCATCCCCACACTCAGAGCAAATGAGGTTCTGGAAAAGGAACATTTCCAAGCCACTGCTCCTTAGAACTGGTGGCACTGTGAACATCAGTCCACAAATGATACCTTCCTCTATTCTGGAATAAATACCACCTTCATCTCCCAAAACTGCATCATTGTAACCAAATTGAAATGTATAAAAATCATTTCTACTAGTAAAGGATAAAAAACAAAAACCCCACAGTTTTCAAAAAAAGTGAATTGTGCATCAAAAGTTACTGAGCCCTTGTCAACTGTTCCCATTTGTTCCATGAAAACTTCAGAGAAACAGGACTTCACACCAAAAAGTCGGAAGAGAATTCTAGATGCAATTATAATCTACAAACACCATCAAACACAATGACAGGTGATACATTTGTCAATGACAACGCCTTATCATTCATTTAATCCTGACTACAGGCTGAGTACCTCATGGGGGCAGAGAGGCTGCTACAGTAGGAGACACACACGGAACCTTAGACTCTGTGCCAGACCAAAGCCATCGAAAGCCCTAAAGTCCTCAGGAGCATAATTTAACAAATTTATTGCTCCTGCTTAATAAATTTTTGCTTTGGTTTCAGTTTTTAGGTTTTGTTAGAAAGGGTTTCATTGTGTAGCCCTGGCTAGCCTAGACTCACTACGCAAACAAGGCTAGCCTCAAACTCAAAAGATCTGCCTGCTCCTACTTCCTGAATGCTGAGATTAAAGATCATGAGGGTTTCATTGTTTTAGTGGCCACTAGAAGAACGTCACTCCAATCCATCCATTCCAACTGGACAGTGTGGCTAGCCACAGAGGGGCTGCCTGTGATAGACTACATGAACCCTGGTGTGCTCACTTCTAGCCTCCACATTAGCAGAGGGCAGCATGACATGAGACGATACCAAGAGGAGCACAACAGTGACAGTCCCATCTACAGATGGCAACTGCTGGATTAGGACAGTTTCAACCCATGCACACACCTGCAGGTCCGCACGCAGCACTTAGTCATGGCCCTCATGAGCTGCTAGCCATGAGCCGTAAGAGGATTCAGCTTGCTCGGAAACATCATCTCACAGAACATCGACCAGCCTCAAACTCACTATTCAGCCAAAGATGACCTTGAACTTCTAATCCTCCTTGATCCACACCTTGAGTGCTAGGATTATAGGCCTATGCCACAACACCCTCTTTATGTAGCCCTGGGGATTGAATCCAGGGTCACACATGCTAGGAGAGTACTCTGCCTACTGAGCTAGATTCCCCAGCCTACTATGTTCTTTCGATCAGAATTTATTATTCCGTATACCAGTCTTTTTTTTTTAAGATTTATTTATTTCATGAATGTGAGTACGCTGTGACTGTCTTCAGACACACCAGAAGAGGGCATTGGATCCCATTACAGATGGTTGTGAGCCACCATGTGATTGCTGGGAATTGAACTCAGGACCTTTGGAAGACCAGTCAGTGCTCTTAACTGCTGAGCCATCTCTCCAGCCCTGTATACCAGTCTTGAATGCAAAGCTCAATTAAAATTAGGTTATTAGTTGATTGCTCTTATAGCTCTGCTCTGCTACAGAAAAAGGTAAGAATGAAGGGAATTATCTTAAGAAATCTAATAGTGATTTCAAGGTAAATTATTTTAAATTAACATTATTACATAATAATAATGAATTAATAAAGTTCTACATTATTAGTAACTTGAAGATAATGAAATTTTACTGTAGGACTCTACCAAAAAGAAAAAAATTACCATCTCAACACATGAATGTGTTTGACATAGAAAATATTTATTTTTATTAATAATGCTATCACTTGTCCAGGCTCAAAATTACCAGATAGGGCTGGAGAGGCAGCTTGGTTCTAAGAGCACTGATTGCTCTTCAGAGGACCCAGCACACATAGTGGCTCCTATGTTCCAGGAGGTCCTGAGTTCGATTCCCAGCAACCACATTGTGGCTTACAACCATCTGCAAAAGGATCTGATGCCCGCTTCTGGTGTGTCATAAGACAGTGACAGTATTCATATACATAAATAAATCTAGAAAGAAAGAAAGAAAGAAAGAAAGAAAGAAAGAAAGAAAGAAAGAAAGAAAGAAAGAAAGCAAGCAAGCAAGCAAGCAAGCAAGCAAGCAAGGAAGGAAGCTGGAGTATAAAACCAACATCTGCCGCCATCACTGTGTCTCTGCTATTGACCTGACTGTTAAAGAAGCTAGAACCTTGAAGACGTCTCCAGCAAGAAGGGCAACAATTGCTTAGTGACTGCATCTTCCCCATCATCAGTAGCATCCAGTCTCCTAAGACATCCTGGGTAACTCTAAGGATGCTGATTATCAGGACAAGCTGTAAGGGAAATTCTACACGGTACTGTCGTCAGCTGACAACATACCATCTGTGAGGAGCCAGCGCATCCAAGGTCTAACTGCCCTGCAGCCTCAAAGTCCCTGGAATGGAAGCATTCCTTCACCAAACTTGAACACTATCTCCTCTCTCATCAGCCTCTCCAACCTTAATATGCTGCAATATTCAGCCAAGACCCAGCATTCCGGGGCTAATCTCTTCTAGTCTCATATAGACCCCAAAATGACACTCAATGCATCAAGTACTCCAAGTCACCCCCAGAACACTGCTCCTTCCTTTCATAAACAGGACTCACCTAAATCAGGGTTCACTGGATATACTGCCACAGTGACCCCTGTGTGGTGGTGCTAGATCTGCCAGGTATTGGGGGAAATCACCTGCTAGTCCCCAGACATCCTATAGCAGCCTTAAAAGGAGATGATTAAACACAATAAAAGCATTAACTTCAATAATTATGTGAATTTTAAGGAAATTTTCCTAGTGTTTAAACACTAGTTATTTCCTTCATATGTTGAGTAATCTGATAAAGCACTGATCTCTAGAGATTTGAGAACACTCATTTCAATAAAGCAGCATAGAAAAGTTCTTTATAATGTCCTAAAAAACATCCTCTATCATGGATATTCTTAAAGTCACTTATGCTTCATAAGTACATACATTAAAATGTGTTTTTATGTTATTTTCACACCAATTTGTATACAACAAGCACACATTTCAAGAGTAACTTTTAAAAAGTTATTTCTTATATGTGCATATATATATACACACATGTATACATACATATGTATGTTATGTTTATGTGTGTATGAGTGTTTTCTCTGCATGCATGTCAGTGTATCACAAGCATGCAGCATTCAAAAAAGGTCCAAAGAGGGCATCAGATCTTCTAGAACTGGAATTACAAGCAGCTGTGAGCTACCATGTGGTTCACAATTAGAAATCAGACCCAGGCCCACCCTAAGAGCAGTTTGTCCTCCTAAGCACTGAGCCGTGTCTCTGGCCCCAGGACTGTTTACAGCTGCACACCCTTGGCACTTGGAGCACCCGTCCCAAGGCTTTGGTGACCCAGAATAATAGAGCAGGACACCAGCAAATGGAGTCACTGTAAACAACTGCAAGACCCACCCTGGGAACCCACCTAGAAAAGAATCTGAACGGAGTTTGCAGAAAAATAAATATAATGAAAGCAAGGTTTTGAAAATATTGTGTAAGAATCCAAAGCCTTTTAAAAATGACAAAAAACTACGTATCCTTCTTTCTAGTCACGAAGGAAAGCATTATAAATTTTAAATTGTATCAAGACTATCAGAGGAGAAAATAATTCTGTTCTGTGTCCTGCACGAAGCTGGGGTTGGATGGAGTAAGTGAGCTAGGTATGTAAACTGGCTGGCTCCAGTCCCCGCCTCCTGACATGTATGAGGCCCTGGGTTTGACCCCAGTGAGGGCGTAGTAGGGCATACCTACCATTTCAGCACGGCCCTACTAGACATAAGGAGAAGAGCTCATGGTCATCCTTGACTACACAGGGATTTCCAAGTCAGCCTGGGATAGATCAGACTCCATCTCAAAACAAAAGTCGAGGGACTGTGTTCATGGGAAAGCTGTGGCTGTTCTTGTCAAAACATAAGAGTGCAAGTCGGATGTCAGCCACATCGCCCAACAAGTTTACCCTTCACCGCCCTGGCGTGCTCGGCATTTCTCTTCAGTCTAGGCTACACAGTTCCTCAGTAAACCCTCTTGCCAGGATCTTCTGTAGCACTTGCTTCACAGTCCCTAACCTCAAAGACCACAGCATTGTAGGCTGTTGGGCTGCACAAATGAACCCACACACCCACAAAGCCTCCACAGTCATTGATTCCGAACAGTGTAGGACAATCTGTGTGCTTGCCCCTACTTGGATTCTGCTCCCATCCCCAAACAGAGTCCCCACATTGCCTAGGGCATCTGACAAGAGTTTAATCCACTTAAACATTTAAGAAATCATTATTAATGTTGAGACCTAGTGAAGCAGGTCTGAAATCGCAGGGAAGACAGAATGCTAAATGAGTACCTGGACCAGAGAGTAACTCAGTCTGGAAAACTAATGAATACCTTGTCTCAAAAAGTAAAAGAAAAACACCTAAGACTTTGGATACAGCTCAGTGGTAGCGCATTTCCTTGGCATACATGAGACCCTAGGTTCAATACTCACCACTGATAAAAGCAGAAGGTTAATATTAACAGTAAGTCTTTATTGTACGCATTCTCTGGTGTTCACTTTTCCTTCAAAGGAGCTAAGCTTTTTGTGTCCAACTGGATGACACTTAGGTTAACCGACCGCCTCTCGAGGAGACCAGCCTCTCCACTACCCACTGATGAGAATATCATTATGGCAAGGCAGTCACAAATGCTTTAAAGAAGCCATGCCCCAACTGCATGGAGGAAGCACTCTAATGTCTCCTGGACACAGCTTCTACGTCAGGAGGACTTGCCCCACTCACAATCATTCCAGACAAACTGCACCAGCTTTGGAAGAGCACTCCAGGAAAAATGAGCCTTGAAAATTCTAGATGATCCTGGTCACCCTGTGGCTATTCTCAAACAGGTCAGTGAGGGGAGCACTTTCCCCAGTAACATGGCAGAATGTGATTGGTTTAATGCGTGGCCTCTGATTGGTCCTCATGTGAGGCTTTGTGATTGGTGGGCCTGGAAGCTGTGTTGTGATTGGTGCAAATTATAATCATACATTTGCATGCCACAACCCCCTCCTCCTGGCTTTGCAGGTTACTTTTTCGGTTCACCAAGGAAATACCGCTGTGCTGCCGCTCTGCACTGCAACATTCTTCCGTGTGATCTCTATCTCTTTATCGTGGGTAGAGCGGGCTGAACTAGTAACAGAGGTAACTGCAGTGGTAACAGGAAAACTAATGCTGGAGAGCTAAGGCTTCAGAAGTACAGTCAATCAGTTAACAACTAGTTGTTAGGCAATTACCTCTTCCTTCTCGTGCAGCATAATATGTGCTTTGAGACTGGCCACCCTCGAGAACTTCTTGTTGCACACAGGACAAACAGGATCTTCCGCATTGTGCGTACATTTATGAAGTGTCAGGTTGAATTCAACATTAAATGTTTGGGGGCACTGGTCACATCGGTGTGGCTAGTTGAGATAAAGGAAGGAATTGAATTATAATGTTTCCAGGTGCTATTACAATAAATACCAGGTGTATTGGCACATACCGTTAATCCCAGCATGCAGGAGGCAGCAGCAGGTGGATCTCTGTAAGTCTGAGGCCAATCTGGTCTCTACACAGTGAGTAGTGACTTACAGGAAAGCCACAGATACCATGTCTCAAATAAGTATAGATTTCCTTTCTAAAACAGTCTCTTTTGGATCCAGGCCAATAACTCAATATATCCAAATGCACATGGTAAAACTTCTGATAGATTTTTTCAAAAGATTATAAACAGAGCATCACTTGTAAAACTACATCCTTTACTTTCTTGATGGTAGTAAACATTATATTGTCTGATCTCAAACTCTCAGTCGTCCTGCCTCTACTTCACAAGTCTGAGATAAGCATGTGCTACAGCCCCTAGCTCCACAACTACCTCTAATGTGAAATGCTGCAGACAGATTTCTGCCAAACTCCCTTGTCAACAAAATCACTTCTAGAAAAATAAATACATAATTTTCCTCTAGATTTCAACAGTTGCTTCTCTCAGTCCAAAGTTTCCTCTACATGGAAAACATTTTCTTTCTTACCTGTAAAAAGATAAAGCAATGGCCAGTATTTCTCTGCAGCCTTCAGACTATAAACTGCACCAACTCCCTCTATGACAGCATGTGAAAGGAGACCTGAGCCATCGTGCCTTTTCTCTAGACCTGAGATCAGCTTCCATTCTCTACATGAAGTAAAGACAGCCGGCCCTTCTAATCATGCTTCTACACTGCTTTCTATTTCCTTATGTCATATCTGCAAGGAGCCACTCAATGGCAGAACACATGATAAACACACACATGTAGCCCATACCCCAGCCATCCCAAGACAGTACTAACCACTGTCAAACAAAATGTAAATCCTCAAGAATGCTGTAAAGACAACTAGAAAGCAAAATGCCCTCTGAGGAAGAGAAATCTGAGAATAACCATCCTGGATTCAGTTGTATAAGAAACTAAGGAACCAAAAGGTCCTATTTCTCTCTCTACTCATAAATACAGACACTCACTAGACACTCTCAGAAGAATGCCAAAATATTTACATACTTTGAAATGAGCTACAATTTTCTTACATGTGATGCTATACTATTTCCAATTTCAGAACCCTCGTTGTGGAGTCCTTTTGGAGATACGCACCTTGTCATTTTGCTCATGCTCCCTCATGTGACGCTGAAATTGGGACTCTTTTGGAAAAGACAGCAGACAGATTTCACATTTGTGGAAGTTTGGAATCGGACAGTCATCATCGAGGTCATCATCATTCAATGCCAAAATTCCATCTATAAAATTTCATATGTACAATGAATACCAGATGTTAGTTCCATTACATAAATAAAAATAAATCACTTAGCTAATTACTTTTTATCTTTCTATGTTACATCCATAGATGTTTTGCTTGCATGAATGTCTTGTGCAGAAGCCATCTTCAGGCACTGGATACCCTGGAAGTCAAGTTACAAGTGGTTGTAAAGAGATATGTGGACAATGGAAATTAAATCCAGTTCCTCTGGAAGAACAGTGAGTGCTCAACCACAGAGCTCTCTCTGATTTATGAAAGCATTTAAGATAAAATTAGTAAAATACTGAATATGAAAAATAATAGTTTTAAATCAGAAATGAGAAATGTTGGGATGTCTGAGATATGGGGCAAAAAAATTCAAAATACTTACACACATACTTACACATATATGTATGCGCGCACACACACACACATACAAGGTTCTTTGAACATCATCAGCTTATCTAATACTGTTTCCTTTACTGTAACTCAGAGTGAGACATCTAACTTACATTACGAGTATAATAGCTTCTTAAACCACTCAGTAAGCTCAACTCTACAAAAGTGTTAATTCGTTTATCTCTGAAAACTGCTACAAAAAAAAGATTAAGTCAAAAAGAAAAAAATAATTTTTGTTCTCTCAGATAGTGAAAGACTACATTCCCATGCTTGGCCAATTCTGTTTGTACAAAAGGATTTCCCACCCAGGAATAATACTTCAAACTTATTTCAAATATCAAAAAAAAAAAAATGACAACATAGTACAAGTACTCATAAATTTGCCAAGAATATCAAAGATGTTCTAAATAGCTACAATGTTTAAAGTACATACATCTCAAGTCTTGTGATTAGGGTATAAGTAAATAATGCACCAGAGTCATACAAGGATGACAAATCACATGCCATTTTGATTCAAATCTGGGGTCTGGGTAAAGAGCTCAGTTGATAGAGTGCTTGGTTAGCATGCATAAGGTCCTGGGTTCAATCCCAGGAACCATCTAAACCAGGCATAGTGTAATTTCAGTGTAATTATAACCACTGGAACCCAAGCTCCTGGGAGATGGATTCGGGAGATTAGAGTTTCAGATGTGCCCACTAATGCAGTCATGGCATCGAAGGTCATAGGGGCCAAGACTGATCACAGGAGGGGTGTCAGGCCTGCTCTGTAACCCTGGCTCCAAAGGTCAGAGGCCCTAGTGGGGAAGCTAGGACTCATGTTTTGCTAACTGAACACATCAAACTGTTTTCTAAATATTTTTATTTATATACAAAGACCTGAAAATACTACGCATCCTTAGCCAGACAGGTCTCTTGCTACATAGGGCAGCAGCTTATAATAAGACTCTTAATTGGGGGTATTTGACCCTAAATGGGACATCTATATCAACAATACCCCCCTCCATACCCCTGTCCAAGGCCCAGGGAAGATGAGGCAAAAAGAATATGCAGGCCAGAGGATGAGGAGGCGCACTGTGACACAGGTCTTCTACTCACTCACAACCACTGCGCCAGAGAACTCACTCAGTTCCTGCAGTTACCTGCACAAGACCTTAACAAGATTAAGACAGAAGATCAGTGGACATTCCAGTAGGTAGTTCAATGGGTTACAAAAAGAAAAAGGAGAGGACATGAAGGTAGAAAGGTGATGATGCACCAGGGAACAGCTTGACAGAACAGGGATTGGGGCCTTAAGGGTGGCAACTATCAGAAAGTAAAAGATGTTTTAAGTTCAATCAAGATTATCTTCAACTACATTGTGAATCTGAAGCTAGTCTATGATACAGGAGACCTCAAAAACAAAATTAAATCTGATCCAAAAACATCTGAATTCAGAAACCTAAGACTAGAAATGGGGCTGAGTTTAAGTTCTGAGGGTTCAAGATGGCTCTGCTTCTCTAAAGACCTGGTAACCATGAACACTAAACAGGTATAGGCCTTCTTTCACATTCCTGCTAGAGACAATATCTCAGAGGTGGCCAAGGAGAGGTCCTAGAGGGGAGGTGGGGTATACAAGGCAAATGATAATGCAAACATTCCCCAGCAGATCTGCGAGAAGAAAGATAGATTTAAGTTTGAGAAAATTAATTCTAAACACTGAAACTTTATACACTCTTTAATAGCTAAGGGAAATATACATAATTTTTATTCTTAGGTAGATCCTTACAGAACCGTATTTCCTAATTTACTGCACTAAACTAATATTAAAAATTGTTTAAGACGCCTACACTCAAGATCTACAGCCAGAGAGACCAACAGACTCTTTAAGAGGTAAGTGTTCTTCAACAGGAACAAAGGACAAAGATGGAGTGGCTGTAGCCTCACAGTGGGTAGGTCCACCTGCTGAAACACTGCCTTCCTCAAGGTTTAGCGTCTTTCTTTACTAGCACATGCTAACTGTACTTATCAGTTTCACTGTAGTGTTTCCATACATGCATTCAGCAAGCATAGATCATGTTCATGTTCCTCTTTCCATTTACAGGCCCCATCTCCCCACCTCTCCCCCTTCTTAGTCCGTAGATACCATTCAGGTCTACCTTTAAAAAAAGGATTGATTGAGACAGAATCACACAATCTCCGCCTCTGCTGTATAACTAAGGAAACTAAGATTCCAGAGAAATTGTGCCATTTACCAAAAATTTCCCAACCTACCAGCAGCATACATGGTTAATTTTCAATGAATCCAAGGCTTCTTCCTAGTTCTTCCTAATGCTTCATCTCAGATGAGACATGGTCCCTATTTTCTCCCCAAATAAAGAGAGCAGATTAAGCAGGATTTCCTCAGTGCCACCTTATGCCAATGTATAAGACTAAGACAGCGTATGCTCTTTTAACCTTAAATATATTTAACTCAGAGCCAGGCCAGTTATCCAGATGTCTGAAGCATAATTAGTTTCAGTGAACAACTATGTTCTAAATCATCAGTATACATGAATACAACTGATATGAAATATATTTGAACATAAAGTTGAACAACATGAATAAAGTTTAAAAGTCAAGAAGCCTGAGCCTATTAATATAAATTCCCTCGTATCTTCACAGCAGATACCTTCCAGGAACAGGTTTGGCCCTGGGGTTCCCTCAGTGCCCATGAGGACAGTGTTTATGTTGGTGCAGTCTTTACCAGGCCTTGCACTGCTCCATTTCCCCATTTGAAGGACCCTGCTTTACCATCTGAATTTTTTTTTATTAAGACAGGCAGATCTTTTTTCTGCCTACAAATTTTGACTGCTAAGGTACATGCATTTGGGTAATCTACAGACATTATCAAAACTACAAGTTAAATCCCAACAAAATAAAATGTGAAATCCCTACAGACTCCTGAATAGCTAGAACACAGAGTTCTAGACTTGTAATCTAAATGTAACAGGGCATTTCAACAAAGGTTCAGTAGCATACTGCAAAATCTGATAATTCTTTTGACAATACTAAAAAACAAAAAGAAAAGAAAAAAGCAGCAGAAGCAACTGGAGGAGAACACAGCGATGACGATGCCCCTGATTTTCTACATACAGAATACTTCTGGGTCTGACATGTACCCACGTCATTTGAAGGCAATGTGACACATGCAAAAACAAATACCATACAATCCCATTGTCTATGCACTCAATGTCTGCTAGTATAGAGTGTAAGCCCTACACTAAAACAGGGTGGAACCGCATGGAGGAGAGACAGAGACTAGTGTGACAGAACTGACAGTCTAAACCTTCACATCCTACCAAGAATGCCAGTCTCCAATAAAAGGCTCCAGGGCAGGAAGACAGCTGGCTAGATGTAAAATAATGAATTCAGATTCGTACCTCATGCCACTTGCAAATCTGAACAACATTTCATTTAAGTACTAAGAATATAAAACTCTTCAAAGATAAAACAGTAGAGTGTTTTCCGCCTGTAATCCCAGGATTCAAAAGTCTAAGGCAGGAGCAGCAAGAGGCAAGGAAAGCTTGAGCAACAATGGCAAAGTCAGTTGAGTGGAAGTGGGTGTCACACTTTCAGTAGAAACTGGGGCGGGGGGCGGGGGGTGGCAAGGGCAGGCAGGTCTCTCTGTGCACCAGCCTTGGCAGTGCTAGGTGGTGAGGTCCTATCTCAGAGACAAATAAGGTCATATAAGTTCCTAAGGGAAAACTTTCCCAACTGAGAATTTCTAATGGGTTTTTGCTTTGTTTTCTTTGGTTGTTTGGGTTTTGTTTTTCTGTAATTTAGGTTTTTTTTTTTTAATGGATTTTGTTTGTTTTTTGAGAGAGGATCTCACTATGTAGCTCCGACTGGCCTGGTACTTACTAATGTAGACCCAGGCTGGTCTTCAATTCATAGAAACCCACCTGCCTCTGCCTCCTGAGAGCTGAGATTAGACTCATGTGCCACCACATAGGCCCTCATAAAGGTTTAAGCTAAAGAGTTGGAAGGAAAAAATAAGTAGATTGGATTTCATATTTTGTATGTCAAAGAACACTATCACTAAAATTTTAATTTTCTTGCTACTAGCTACAGATAGGGAAAAAAATCAATCAGTAAGAACTCATAGAACTTAATATTCAAAAGGCAAACAAACCAAGCTTGAAATGAACAAATTTAATAAACATTTTGCTAAAGACATAAAAATATCAACAAATACAGAGAAAGATAGCACTGTGGTTTAGATATAATGAATCCCCCAAAAACACTTGTGTTCTGAAGGCTTGATCCCCAGCTGGTTGGTTCTATTTTAGGAGGGTCTGGCCACTGCAGACATGTCCCTGGGGGTCACTTGGTGTCCAAGGTTCCTCTCTGTTCCTTTCCCTACTTCCTATCTGCCACTGCTTAAGGTCCTGCATATAATTTTCAGTCTTACCAAGGCAAACCAGAATCAACAGATCAGAACCTCTGAACCCATGTACCAAAATAAGTCCTTCTTCCTTAAGGCGGTTCTGTCGGGAGCAAAAAGTCTACAGAGATGCTCAACACCATTAATCATTAATGAAATATGAATCAAAACCAGAATGAAATACTACTCATTAGAATGGCCAAACATAAATGAGAACAATAACACTTTTGTGAGTTTTGACTATTTGTTATAATAGCATACATGGACAGCTTAGCAAAAATGGATCAAAGAACATGAAACAAGCCTCAGTAAATCCAAATGATTAAAGAACATGATCTAACATGTCTTCTGACAACGGAGCTACAAGTCGGGGGGGGGGGGTTGGGGGGGAGGCAATGATCCCAGAACGCTGGAGGCAGAACTCTGAGGTGTGCTTGAGCTACAGACTGAGTTCCAGGATAGCCAGGGCTACACTGAGAAACCCTGTCTCGAGAAACAACAACAGAGAATAAGAATAAAGAAGAAGATGGAGTAAGAGGAAGAGGGAGAAGAGGAGAAAGAAAAGAAGAAACAAACCCAAGCTCCAAATGTTTAGAAAACCACACTGGAAATTAGAAAAATATCTTTAACTTCCTAAAAATCAAAAAATATATAAAAATAGGTAGGGAAATGTAGTAGAAATGCCAGTCTGGAAGCACATAGCCTTTCTGGGTACAGCTCTGTGGGTAGTATACCAATGCTGGCTTACCAATCTACAAGTGAGGGAAACCTCTCTTCCTTCTTCCTTTTCCCTCCATCTCTCATTTCCTTTCTCAAGACAGGAGTCTCAATCACTACGTAGCTCTGACTGGTCTTGAACTTGCTATGGAGACCTTATGCTGTCCTAGAACCTAGAGATAGTCAGTCTCTGCCTAAAGGTATGCACCACCACACCCAGCAAGGCTGAGTCCTTTATATGCCCTAATCTTATTTCAGGAATGTTTGGGGTGGGTCAGCATTTCTCCTCCCTTCTTCCACCTCCTCTTCTTTTCTGGCCTTGTGCTTTTTGAAATAAGGTTTCAAGTAGCCCAGACTGACCTTGAACTCAGTAGATCTACATGGTGATCTTGAATCTTGATCCTACTGTCTCTACAATGCAAGTGCTGGGATTACAGGACCAGGCCCTGCTACTAATCCTTCCTGTGGACTTGTTTTCCCGGTGTTTTCTCTAGGAAACTCAGGCTGCTATCTGTTGCCACCCCATCTTTGCATGTGTTCACTGTCATGAAGAGTGACAGCACAGGCCACGTCTTGGACAAAGCTTTGTGTTCACAGTACCTAGCACAATACCTACCATAATGGCTGTTCCCAACTGGAACAAACCTGCTCAGCCACAGGGAGAGTACAGCATTTCTCAAGCAGAACAGTGAAACATGCATTCTAGATTCCAATGCAGACAGAAATCTGCATGCTCCCTAGGGTACTGGGTGGATTCACCTTCCAAATCACTTCATCTCCACAACTGCAGTTCCTTCAACTATATACAGAACCCCTTAGAGTGATCCTTAGGTTCATAGTATGCTGGGCATGATAGTGCATGCAGACGCAGGAGAACGTAGGGTTCTAGGTCAGTTAAAGTTACATAGCAAGACACTGTTTAAAAATAATCCTAAACCAGGCAGTGGTGGCGCACGCCTTTAATCCCAACACCTGGGAGGCAGAGGCAGGCAGATTTCTGAGTTCGATGCCAGCCCGGTGAGTTCCAGGACAGCCAGGGCTATACAGAGAAACCCTGTCTCGAAAAAAAAAAAAAAAAAAAAAACCAAATAAAATAAAAATAATCCTAACGTAGTGACCAAAAGCTGGATAAGTCATCACAGACTGTAAGATGGAAGTGACTGAGCAGTGGGCCTCAAACATTTTACACACATCTTAAATATTAATGAGGACTTCAAAGACCTGCAATTTATATAGATTTTATTAGTAGCTATTTATGAACATGGTGGCTCATACCTAACCCCTACCTACACTTAGGAGGCAAAGGAAAGAAAACTGACATGAGACCATGTGAACTAAACAGTGAAACCTAGATCAGCACGACCTAGTGTCAGACTCTCTCAACATTAATTAGCTAATTAATTAAAATAAAAGCAGGCGACTGAGATGGCTCAGTGGCTAAGAGCACTTGTTGCTTTTGTATAGGACCTGGATTTGGTTCCCAGCATCCACACTGTGGTTCACAATTATCCTTAACTCCAGTTCCAGGGAATTCCACACCCTCTTTTCCGACCTCCAAAGAGCCATCATTCATGTGATGCACATACATTCATGCAGGCAAAACACTCAAAAAAAAAATCTAATTTCTTTTAAATCAGTTTGTTGCACATTAACATGATACATCTTTATGAAAAATATTTTTTACAAAATTACTTACAAAATTTTTCTTTTTTTGAGACAGGTCTTACAGTGTATCTCTAATTGGTCTGTAATTCGGATACCCAGCACTCTCTCTGCCCAATTGCTAGGATTAAAGGTGTATACCATCATGCTTGGTTTACAAAGTTTTTAATGTCTGACTTAATAAAGTAACAGCTGGATTCTCACATCTGCCTCTGAATGCTCCCTGTTGTGAAGTATTTGGCTGGGATATATGACCCAACACAGATCTGGTATACCACCAGAACAGTATATGCTAAGTTGGCTGCAGTTATACACACAAAGGCTTTCAAATGTTAGCCAAGTGAAAAGCCAAGTACTCTTAATAACACTATAAAATGCATACCATCCATACCCTCAGGGTCCCAAGCACCACAACTTGAGAACCACTGTGGGGAGCCTGATGCTACACAGCTACCTTCACACAGGTCAGAGGGAGAGCTCTATGAAGAAACTGCAACAATTGGGGTACAGAGTAAAAGAGGATGATTTCTCAAAAGGGAAAGGCCAAAGACAAAAGAACAAAAGACAAAACAAAAGGCCAAAATTGGCACCATCTAGGACAATCAGCAGCAAAGCCACAGTGCAGAGAGCTGAAGACTAAGGTCTAAGAGTTTGCAGAAGTGTGAGGTTTACATCAAAATCCTGAGTGATCTACTCTGAAATTTCATCAGGGTGTGGCCCTAGATCACATTTGGAGAGATCATATAAGTGAGAAGTGATGGACTTAAAGACCATCCAAGTCCAGTTTGAAAGCTCCGCCTTTTGAGCTGTGGGTATGTTGGAAAGGTGTGGTGGACTGCAAAGCCAGTTCTGAGACAGAAGCTACACATTTAGCTATGGAGCTGGAGAGCTCAGTATCTAGTAAGCACTTGCCAACAGCACACACAATAAAAAAAATGTAATTAAAAGTTCTTAAAGATTTAGCTAGGAAGTATCTTGGAAAATAAGAGAATGAGAATTACTGCTAGATCTGGTCCTTTGATAGCTGTGATATCATCTGTAAAATAGAGAGCTGAGACAGGAATGAATCCTCAGCCTGGCTCAACAGAAATTTACCATTCTGTCTGTCTCTCTCACTCAGCCTTCTTCCATACTGAACCTTACCCTACTACAGGCATAAAACATCTCAACAAAAGCAAACGCAATAAACACACACACACACTCACTCACTCACACTATGAAAACACCATCAAGGCCAAAGCAGTAAGGAACCAGTCATCAATGACTATTCTGAGCAGTTATTCTCAACCACAGACCTTCATACCTGCTAACGTTACCATATGCCACCATTGCTCCAAGCAAACCATGAAAGAACAGTAAGTGTAAAATTTGTGAAATCGCTTGCTGTAGTTCATGAAGTGTTCATATTGCTCTAATTGACGCGCCTGTTGACTTTGTGAAGAACAATAGCAGTACTTTAGTAACTTCTAGTTTGGGTGCCCTGTTCCCAAGCTTGCCAACTCCTCATCCCTTTCCCCCAAAGGACCAATTTAACATAGTCCTTTGTAGGTCCAGGCCGGATCTGACCGTGGACATCTGCACCTGGGCTCCTTGATCACAGCTCTTGAACCTCAGTGCACTCATCCCCAAGGACAGACTGTCAAACCCTGAGTCACTAAGCAGCAACCTGCCATGTAAACATAATAGAAGTTGGGGCGATTCACCTTCCATTGCGTCCCAGACGGGCACCACCTTCCCAACGCCCAGGCAGGGTCCTTTCCCAGCCAGCTTGACTGCACAAACCGCCCAGGGTTGCTTCGGGACCACAAACGCAGGGGCTCCAGGGCAGGTATTACTCAAGACTGAGACTAAACCCTGGCCGGTACAGCTGAGCTCCGTGCCTCTCAACCCGATGACCCCCATCCCATCTCAAAGGAACACTGTGGCAATAGATGCTGGTTTCCTCCTCCTCCTCGCGCTGGAGGAGCCCCCCCCCCCCATTAAGCGTCCGGCTGAGGGGAGGCGACGGTGTGGATGACATTTTCCCCATCTACTTTGCCTGCTGTAAAACTGTGCACTTTTCCTTTCGGAAGAACCAGACCCGAGTTAGCTCAAACGAATTCAGCCTGCTAGCATAAATAACCGAGAAATGCCTTCTGAGGCCTACTATACGCAGGAGAACCTACTGTGCGTACTCCCCACGGCCCCAACCCCAAGGCCTCGGTCCCTGCCGGACCGGGGTATCCCAGCGGTAGGAACCGGAAGAGCGGACACTCCCTGGGGCCTGTGCCGAGGACGGCCGAGGTGGGCAGGGGACGGGCGGAAGGGACAGGGAGACATGGAGGGAGGGGACTTGAGGCGACGACGACGCAGAGCGGGCGACATGGAGGGCGGGGGACTAGGGGAGGCTGAAGGACCAGGACTCGGGAGGACAACGAGGGGATTCGAAGGACTGAGACTCGGAGAAGCCCGGGGCGAGGGGCGAGGGGCGAGGGGAGGGAGCCGACAGGAACTCGGGAGGAGGAGGAAGCCGCCGCCCGCGCCGCCGCCCCCGCGCCGCCACGGCCCGGAAAGTAGGCCCAGCGCGGAGGGGCCCGGCCGCGGCGCCCGTATCCGTCCGCCCGCGCTGCGCCCGCCCGGCCAGTCGCCGCCGCCCGCCCTCCGCGCTGCTCCCGGCGCACCCCGCGCCCATCCGGGGACTCGGCGGCCGCCGCGGGCCTTACCGGAGTCGCCGCGCGCCGCGCCGTCCCGGGGCTTCGGGGGGCGGCCCCGCGGCATCGTCGCGGCGGCCCACCCCTCACTCGCGCTCTCACTCGGCGGGCGCGCACGCGCGGCACCGGCGGGCGGGCGGACCGGCTGCGGTGGCGGCCGGACCCAGCCCGCCGGGCTCACAGGGCGACGGCGCCCGGACGCGCGGGCAACAGCGCTCGGACCGCGCCGGCCTCGGCGGGTTCCATGGCCCGCGGGCCGCGGCGGGGGCGTTGGGAGCGGGCAGTGGGGGCGGGGGCGCCGTTATGCGCATGCGCGGCCCAAGAGGCGGCGGCGGCGGCGGCGGCGGCGGCGGCGGCGTCACCTAGCTCGGCGATCTGCCGGTATTGCTGGCCTGCAGGCCGCGAGCCTGCTTTGCACTGTGCCTCGGAGGCTTCTCGGTGCTCCATCCCGGACCTCGAACGCCTGTCGGGACAGCCAACCCTCTCACTACTTACCCCCCACCCCCACCCCCAGCTCCTCAGGAAATGGAAGGGATCAGAGGGTGGTATGCTTGTCCTTGTCTGCCTTTGTTCACTTGGAGCTCACCTCTGTGCGGAGGAAAGTGTCCCAGCCTTTCTACTCTGGACTCCTTTTTAAGCATCCCCGCCCAGAGTTTCTTTGGCGTGATGAAGCGCCTGGGAAGGAAGCCTGGATGCAGAGAAGCTTCTGGAAACAGGCCGACTTCAGTGATACTCCCCTCGTAGGCTCCATTTAAGCCTTAAAGTTTCTGGTATGTCATCTTGTATGACGTGTTGTCCCTCTTAGCTCCAGCCAGAGATTTATTCACAGCAGCACAGCCTGAAGCCATGTTAGGAATCCAGCAGGGTGTGTGGCTAACCCCTAATCCCAAGGCTTGGGAAGCTGAGACTGCAAGGTGGGAAAGCTGTAATGTAAAGTCAAAGCCTACCTGGTCTACATGGTAAGTTCCAGGCTTCAGTGAGACCTTTTCCCAAAATGTAAAAAAAAAAAAAAAAAATTAAAATTCTCAAAGACCGAATAGAATTCTTAATGAGGAAGGTCAAAGTAATTTCCCATGTTTGCCAACTACATGCCAGGCTTCCTTCGAGCCTATAAGCTGAAAGCTTAGAACCCAGGGTATGGATACAACAGGAAAGACACAAAACTAGAACAAATGTTTAAAAACCCAAAAGATTTGTAACGTCTAAAGAGAAAACAAATTAGACATCAAATGTTAGGAGTTTTAAGTCTTGGGATAGGGAGATGGCTCTCTGGGTAAAGGCATTCCTCAGGAAAGCCTGGTACCCTGACTCCAGTCCCTGAAGCCCAGGGAAGACTGTCTCCACAAGGCTGTACTCTCAGCACCTCCAACACAAGTGCTATGGCCCCCAAACCCCCAAAAATAGTAATATGTTTTTCAAACAGTGTGCCAGAGTAGTTTTGAGAACAAGATTGGTTACAACTCCCCTCCCCGCCTGGGTGTAGCCCTGGCTGTTACGTAACTCTGTAGACCAGGTTGTCCTTGAACTCAGAAATCCACCCGCCTCTGCCTCCCAAGTGCTGGGATTAAAGGCGTGTGCCACCACTGCCCTGCTGGTTACAGCTTAAAAAGTAGGAAAAGGGTTTGATGTGAGTCTGTTAAAAATGGCCCATTTTTAACCGGCAGGGATGACTAAGGAAAGTCTTTCCAGAAAAAGCCAGGTTAAAGAGGGAGGAAAGAAAACTAGTTTTATGTGCATATTTGTTACTGAAAAAAAAAAACTCAAACAGGAATATAGCTTAATTGAAAGATACTTTAGGGGCTGGAGAGATGGCTCATCAGTTAAGAGCACTGACTGCTCTTCTGAAGGTCCCGAGTTCAAATCCCAGCACCCACATGGTGGTTCACAACCATCTGTAATAAGATCTCTCCTGTAATGATGCCCTCTCCTGGGGTGTCTGAAGACAACAACAGTGTACTTACATATAATAATAAATAAATCTTTAAAAAACAAAAAAAGAAAGATACTGGGTCCAGGCATTTGCTACACAGACGGGGTGAGCTGAGTTTGAGTCTCAGAGTCCTTGTGAAGGCTGAGAGGCACTTGGCCATCCACAGGACCATCTTAGCATATATGCCCACATACACTCAAACATAAGTGGTCTTTGGTCGTAATTGGTTTTGGAAACAGTATTTCACTGTGTATCCTAACTAGTTCCAACTCATGCTCCTGCCTCAGCCTTAGAAATAGTAGAGTCGCAGGTGTGGTGGACTGCAGGGGTATGCCATTGCACGGGCAGAAACTCAGATAACAGAAATCAGGGAGCCACTTCAAGATCTGTGAGCAGGGACTGACAAATGACTGTGAACCTACTACTATATGCCTCTCAGTCAGTCTGTGGTCCTTAGGATGCCTCTGGGCTCCTATGAACTGTCATTGTGCTGGGGAAGACACAAGATGAAAGAAGTTAAGATTTTTTGCTAAAGGCCCCGGGGGTTTTTAGAGGATCCAGGGCTTGAAACCCACAGTAACTCTATTCTGCTTCAAGCTGTATCCACAGGAACATCCTTGAGTATAAGGAAATCCATTTCCATATACATCCAGGCTAAAAGACGACACTGGCTGAGAAAACCTTAACAGGAGTGGGGACTGGAGAGGTGGTCCAGTGGTCAGAGCAGCCACTGTTAACCGGGGCCCCAGATTCAGTTCCTAGCACTCATTTTGACTTGCATACAAATGCTTGTACCTTCAGCTTCAGGGGATCTAACAACCTCTTTTGGCCACTGGAGGCAGTGCACTTGTATATAGACCTACACCTCACCATACCCTGCCCTACAAAACTTATCCTGGCTTTCCTTCCTTTTTTATAAAACACAACTACTTCCAAGTGCTGGAAAAGATGCAATCTAAACCATGACCAACAGGGAAAGTCAGCCCTCATTCCTTGATGTCTGTTCCTCCTCTGTGGCTGCCTGTGGAATCTTCTAGCCTGTGATGACTGCCAGACTCCTGATGGTGTTCTTACGTGTGGTCCTTCCAGTTAACACTCCCAGAGACTGTTTTGTAGCCCCAGGAATTATTTCTAAGAGTTGCACTATAACTATGACCTCAGTTTATGTCCTTTCCTGGAATTATCCATTCATTGCAGACCTTTTTATTTAGACCTTATTTCTTTCACATTCTGTCTCCCCAAATCTATGTCTCACTTTTTCTGCAACTGATTTTATCCTTGTAACCAGTTGACCTATCCATTGAATTGGCAGCTATCCATTGAATTTATATTTTGATTCTTTTTGTTCTGCAAAAAAAATTTTCAATTTCTAACATTTATACTGGCAGAAACAGTTTATTAAAGAATAGAAAGGTACTGCCGTTGGAATTGGGAAAAGGTCCCTACTCAGAGCTTGCTTGCTTATTTATTTTATTTGAACTTACAGCAATCCTCCTGTCTCAGCCTCCTAAGTGTTGCAGTTACAGGAATGTTTACAATGCACAACAATTTTTCAACTTCTAATTATAAAGTTATCAAGCATACAGTAAGTTTGGAAGATGAAGACCCAGAATAGCAACCGTTCTTGATATTTTTGCCATATTTGTCTTCAGATTTTGCTGAACTAAAAATTGCATGCAGCATCTTACCCATATACAATTCCATAGAAATTTTCTTGCACATTCACAGAGCCATGGTTATAATGTCTATATTTAGCCCACATTCATATTTTTCCAAAATGTCTTTATTTTTCAATTAGGATCCAGTAAGAGGTCATATCTAATTTAATTTTTTTTTCACTGTGTAGAGCAGCCTGGACTTGATCTACTGAGATTAAAGACATACCACAATGCCCAACCTCCTCCTTAAAATTGTTAGCATATCTTATGAGCCACCATGTGCTTGCTAGGAATTGAACCCAGGTTCTCTAGAAGAGCAGCCTGTGCTCTTAACTGTTGAGTCATCTCTCTAGCACTGAAATTAGGAATTTTTTTTAATGAGCAGATAAAATGGAGCCACATCCAGATTAGAACTCAGTGATATATTTTAGTCACTCTCTTGTCTCCAAGTACTACAGCCAAGAGAGGCAGGAAGTGACACGAATATTGTCCCCTGAAGGGACCCTACTGCTGTGAAGATCAAGCTTGTTGCTATCACCAAGGATGGCTTCCAAGTGATCTTGAGAAACCCTGTGCACCAGGGCCTGCTGAGACTTTGGAGGCAGAATCCCATGCCTGCAAGCATCCTTGTTAGCCAAGGCTATGAGCATTTGCAAAGCTTCTCCTCTAATTACTTTTGTAGACCCGTGCTCTCCCCACTTAAAGCTTACACATACAGGCCCCAGGATTACAGACTCACTCTCTCTTCTCCCCATCAGCTAGGGATCAGAAACAGTGGTCTACCTATTAGTCATATGATCTAGAACCTCTCCCTTCCTCTGAAGCAGGACCCTCACTCTGCCACAAGTTTTGAACTACCCACCGTGGTGCTCCCCACCTGCCTATGGAGTTAGTAAGACTTCAGATCTTTACACTCCACTTTGGTGTTCTCCTTGAGCCCCAAACCCAAAATCTTTCAGTATGCCAGAGAGAAGCAAGTACTCTGAAGACTGTCCTTATGTTAAAACAGAATGCAGAGTCAAGCTTTTCTCATATGAAAACTTGCAGAAATGCAGAATTAATTAAGGTTAAAATAACATCTGCAGCTGGAGAAATGGCTCAGCAGTCAGAAGTCCTGGCCGGTCTTCAGAGGACCTTGCTTTAACTCCCAACACCCATACAGTAGCTCAAAACTGCAACTCCAGCTCCAGGGCTTCTGATTCCCTCTTCTGGCCTCAGCCAGCAGGCATATACACCATACAGACATACACGCAGGCAAAACACTCATACTTGTAATTATTATTTTTTAATTTCAAGTAAAGATTTGACCCTGAAAACTGCTGAAGGAATAGACAAAACTTGAGAATTCTGAATAAAATCACTTTGTTTTGTTCTATTGTGTTTTGTGTAGCCACCTGTGGTGATTTACATGAGAATGTACTCCAATAGGCTCAGATGTTTGAATATTTGTCCCCTTGGTGGAGCTGTTTGGGAAGGTTTAGGAAATAGGGCTTTGCTGGAAGAAGTATGTTCCTGAAGTGGACATGGAACTTTTAAAGTCACACCATTTCCAGTTCAGTTTTTCTGCTTCCTACTTGTGATTTAAGCTACAAGATAGGAGCTCTTGTTCCTGCTACTATGATTGCCAGGGAGAGGGAGAGGGAAAGAACCCATAACTAACCTTGAACTCAGATATCTGCTTCTCTCAGTCTCCTGGGATTAAAAGTGTGTACTACCTTGCCCAGGCCTAAGCTTTTCATGACTCAAGATCTCCATGTCAAGATCCAGGTCAGAAAACCTGTGTCTTCCAGCCATAAGATCTAGATCACAAGTGTGCCCTCCATTTGGATTGTAGTTCATTACAGATATAATCAATTAGACAACCAAAAATAGCTATCACAACACCCTTCACCCTTTTTCTTCTACTCTTTTAAAACCCCTAAGATGAGAAAAGAGAAAAAAAGATAGAGAAGAAAGTAAAGAGATCCCTGAATAAACCAGGGGTCATAAAGGGGGCGACATTATTGTTAGACTACTTCCTACCGATTATGGCATTGCTTTCTTGGGGCAAGTTTGATCTTTGCCATCAAGATTTCTAATTTTGTTGTGTAAGACCACTTAAACCATGACCAACAACAAACAACCCACTATGCCTCTTGGGGACCTAGCATTTATGTACCTTTTGAAAAGTCTTCAGAATTCCAAATGTTGCACAATTGCAGAGATTGTCTGCAGCTGGCTAAATCGCACCCCTCCTAGAGCACAAGGCAAATCATAGTCAGCTGCTATAGTCAGTTGGAATCAGCCCCATATCCCACACTTGGAATGGAACTGAAAACACACTCCCAAAATAAGGCTTCCCCCCTCCCCAAAGAAACCAGCCAGTACTGGTGGCACAGGCTGGTAGGATTTGCTGAAGGAGGCAGAGGCAGGAGGATCTGGAGTTCGAGGCCAGCCTGGGATCTGGAATACACTTTTAGACACTACTGTAGGTGCCAACAAGTGCTTGCTGACAGGAGCCTGATATAGCTGTCTCCTGAGAGACTCTGCCAGTACCTAACAAATACAGAGGGGGATGCTCTCAGCCAACCATTGGACTGAGCACAAGGTCCCCAATGGAGGAGCTAGAGAAAGGACCCAAGGAGCTGAAGGGGTTTTCAGTCCCATAGGAGGAACAACAATATGAATCAACCAGTACCCCCAGAGCTCCTAGAAAGTAAACCACCAACCAAAGAGTACACATGGAGGGACCCATGGCTCCAGCTGCAGAGGATGGCCTTGTTGGACATCAAAGAGAGGAGAGGCCCTTGGTCCTGAGGCTCGAGGCCCCAGTATAGAGGAATGCCAGGACAGGGAAGTGGGAGTGGATGGGTTGGTTAGCAGGGGGAGGGGGAATGGGATAGGGTGTTTTTGGAGGGGAAACCAGGAAAGAGAATAACATTTGAAATGTAAATAAAGAAAATATCTAATAAAAAACTATCTCTATAACAGTCCTTTGGGGGGGGGTCGCACTAAGTAAGCCTTTCGGCAAAAATAGACTGTTTCCTCTCCACCCACATTTGGGGTGCAATAGACAAGACAGCATGCTCACATCGAAGGTCAACAGTTCAGTCATGCTCACCTTTTATGACAAGGACTTCAGTGCGGTGGGAAGCAGCGCTGGGCCAGAAAAGAACCACAGGGCACGTGTATTCCCTGACCCTACACATTTCTCCACAACTGACTTCTGGGCAGAGGACACAAACCTTCTCAGGAAGGAGCAATCGCATGTCCCTCTTGGAGGGAACTACATGGCTCTCTCAACCACCACAACTAGTTTTCCACCTCCAGGAAAGACAATGTAGATTTATGCTGTCTAGTTACACAGTAAATCTTTGGGTTTCCATTTCTATAAACCAGGGCAGTGTGCAGCATGAATTGCAGTGGCATAAGCCTTCATCTGGAAAGTGAGATGGACACACATCTGCGGAAGCATCCCCACGGGTCAGTCCCTGCAGCGGGCTCCTGGCTGGCTGACCCTGACTGTTAGTTTGGAGAGCTCTTTTGCTTTCTGGGTGATGTTTCCCACGCTTTTCTATTTGGAGACAGGATCTCTCCTGTGTAAGACTCCCGCCTTAGCCTTTCTCCCATCAGGGCAGCCAACCCTGCCTTGGTAGGATGGGAAGGATGCATTACCTCACATCTCAGGAAATGTGAACATTCTATACAGTCAGCATTTGGGGGTGACAGGATGGAAAGCTAAAAACACAAGCTTCTGCTACATAAAATCCTGTGTCTAGCATGATGACCCCAGGAAATCACTTTACTTTTCCAGATCTCAGACTACAAAAAGGGAACAGTGATCCTGCTTCCCTCAGGGCTTAAAAAGCTACGCCTGCCTCACCAGCTAATGTTGAGGCATGAAGGTGTAGAAGATACAGATAGTGCATTCGTGTGTATGTATGTATATATATATATATATATAAATCATACAAAAAAAAAGTCTAGCACTCCTTTTCTCCGGGAAGTTGGCTGGATGGGGGTTAAGACTCTGGTTCCTGAGCGCACACTACCCAGAAAGGGCCAGGCCACGCCCACTCATGTGCCTGATCACAGACATAAGTGACTTTTCACCATACTGTATATACTAGTGTCCCCCACCTCCCAGTGAGGGGCTGTTCCATGGTATCCAGAAGCTTGTGGTTTAGTCTGAATTCACTTGTGCAGCCTTGATGAGCTTTTCATTATAGTACGATTAACAAGCATGAGGAACCATGTGGACACAGTCGTCCAGGCAGGCTGTCAGGAACTGTCTCACCAGAGCAGCCTCCTGCTCTCCTCTCTAATCTAGGTGCTCAAGCCCAGTGCCTTCTCTTTAGCCTAGAGCGGGGAAGGCAGCAGAGAAAAGCCAGTCCGAGATTATTTGCCTGTCCCTGCTGACCTCATGTGTACTCATCCTCTTTCTTTTGAGACAAAGACCCACTGTAGCCCAGACTGGCCACAAACTTGTTAAACGGCTAAGAATGGCTGAACATACGACTTGAGCATTTATTTCCTATATGTCAGGTGGGTGGGTGGGTAGGTGTGTGTACTAGTGTGCATATACTGAGACAAGCCTGTAGAGAGCAGTAGGTTCCAGGGATCATACTTAGGTCATCATGATTTGCACCTTACTCCTCATGGTGAACCATCTTTGTGCCTGTGATCTTGAGCTTCTGATCCTAGAGCTATGATTAGCAAGCATCCTGAGGCACCATGTAGACACAGTCATCATAGCTCACTGCACAGCTCCCAGGATTTCTTAGCAGCAGCTCATTTAGTCTCGGGCTCTCCCTGCTTTTTCAATCTTCTGTTGACAGCCTTCTGAGAATCTCAGCTTCCTCAAGTCCTGCCCTGGACTACTGCCTCCCGTAGGTGGTAGCTCTCCAAGTCCCTTGTCCATTCCATTCTCTCCAGAAAAGTTTCTTGTAGGTGTGGAGGGAGCTCTAGTTCCAATTGTAGCACATACTGGAACCCAGACTTCCCAGATCTGTCAGACTCACAGTGATCCCACACCCACATGTTAAAGGTCATGATCCCATGAGTTTGCTGGCCCGAACTGACCCTTGCTACCTATGGTCCTGTTAATGCTGACCGCAGGTGGTCTCCAGAGGTGCTCAGTTTTATCTCCAGTTCTTCTTCCTCTCCCATCAGCCACCAGAGCCTGTCCTCAAACCTGAGGCCTCTTGACTGTTAGCTTTCCTCACTTCGTTACTGTCCATATTCTGTCTCATGGTCTACTGGCAGGGTGCCAGGTCTCAAGTCTCAGCCTGTCCTTTTCAGTCTTACACTCAAAGAATTCGGTTTTGCTGATTGCCGCACTATGAGCAGAGACGAGATAAGCAATTGGGATGCAGAAGGAGAGCTCCCGGCACTTGCACAGCATCACGCTGCATCTGAGAGGGACAGCAGGAGCCCTGTGTGTGCACAGCAAGTGTAACCCCAGGATGCTGCAGCGCAGTCCAGGACTGATGCACAGAGACCCGCAGTGGGGAGGAGACTT
This sequence comes from Tokudaia tokunoshimensis, assembly GCA_036184795.1. Classification (NCBI taxonomy): domain Eukaryota; kingdom Metazoa; phylum Chordata; class Mammalia; order Rodentia; family Muridae; genus Tokudaia; species Tokudaia tokunoshimensis. Next base: position 60,410,942 of record BTHU01000017.1, read on the forward strand.
TCCAGACGTCTTCTGCGATGGCTAGCATTGTCACCTTGTCAAGACTCACCTTGGTGAGGTGTCTCTGAGAACACACAGAGGGAATGGATTTATGTTAATTGACATGGGAGACCCATCTTAATTGTAGGCGGGACCTAGTGGTGCAGGTGTTGGCAGTGAGCTGGTGGAGACCATGAGCATGCCTTCGTACATTGCCCTCTTCTCTCTATTGTGCACCCTCTAACGTGTGACCAGATGCTTCAAGTTCTTGCTCTCCTACTTTCCCAACACGGTGGGCCATAGCTTGAACTATGAGTCAAAATAAACCCTTTCTCCTAGAAAGGGTTACTCGTTTATTTTCTCACTTGCTTTTGTCAGAGTATTCTATGATAACATCAGGGAAAGAAACTAAGACATCATTGTGTACTGTGTTCGAGTCTCAGAGCTATGTGGAAGAGCGTTTGTTCCACCACACATGAGTGTGTGGTTCCATACAGTTCCCCACGCCTTTTTCACTGTTGTGTAAATTGCAGTTCACTCACTTTCAGTGCTATACAAGTTCCAGTGTGTGAGAGCAATGCTTAAGGTCTAGCCTGTTGTCTTTAGGTTCCCACTTGGAGCTCTTGGTCTCCAGCTGGTGGCACCATTTTGAGACAGTGGAACCTTTTTGGGGTAGAACCTGGCTCAAGGAAGTAGGTCACCACTAGAGGGAGACATGCATGCCTCTGAAGTCTGTAGCCCTGCTCCTGGCTCAGGTTAGAATCCGCTTCTCAGGCTCCGGCCTTTGGAACATCCTCTGCTACATGTCTCCATGACCCTGTCATCACAGAAAGAACTGCCCAGCCACTATTCCTTCCCTATGATGGATTTGAAATTCTGCTCGGGAAAACTGGAGAAAAAAAAAAAAGAACTTTCTCCTCCCTCTAGTTGGTTATGCCAGATATTTTGTTTCATAGTAACACAAAAATAGCAGTTCCAATAACTGTATTTTTTCTCTTGCCAAGTAAATTTAGGTTATTTCTGACTATCGTTTTTGTTTGTTTCGTTGTTTGAGCTATTATATATAACATCAAACAACACTGTTGCATTTGCCTCTGTCAATCGTAAGAGCACTTTGCTGGGGTTTCATATAATTTCCAGTGTGCTTGTTATATTTTCTTGTCGCTCTTGCTGTCCTGGACTGAGTGACAGAGCAGTAAGGCACAGTCAGAAGCTAAGGAAAAAGCTACAGAAAAGGAATAGCAGAAAAGGATCTGGATGCTGCCACCTAGTGGTGACATATCACAGCCCTGGAGTCTCAGAGATACCATTTCCTATGCAGGCCTGACCTCCAGTGGTGGATGGCAAGGCAGACTGCTTCAAATAACCAAACCCTGACTGAGGTTTAGAAAAAGTGAACAAACTTTGGTGTTTCTAGTTTTACCCTGCTCCCCTACCACATGCACAAAGACTGGCAGCTCTGGACTCCTGTCAGGACAGTGGAGGAGCAGCTCTGCAGTGACACCAGAAAAGTCAGAGTCAGGAAGCAGGCTCATGTGGCTGGTGGCTGTTAGGGCTTGTGTGCTCGGCCACTTCACTTCTCTGACACCAAGTTCATTGGCCAGTTCACTTCTCTGACACCAAGTTCATTGTGTAGGCAGTGGCCGTCTCCATGGTTCTGACATTTCTGCAATACTGGGATTCGTGAGGCTTCACTTTGAGACACAGAAAATTGTTTCTCAGAAAACTACAAAAGCAGCAGGACTCCTCTGACATCAGCCCCAAGAAAAGAAAGCATTTGCTTTATTCCCGTGGAGACCAGAGACAAACAAATTCCAGGTAGATCCTGAGCTGGCCCTTCAGATCACTATGACAACAAATGTTTGTAAAGATGTTGATAGATTAGCTGGGCACAGTTAGCATTGGTAATAGGGACGTGTGAGCATAGCCAACTCACATATACATGAAAGAGGAGGAGGAGGAAGGGGAGGGGGACGAAGGGGAGGGTAAAGATCCTTTCAATCAAATCTGTTGATTCTGGAGTTCAGTTGATAAAGTACTTGCCTAGGATATGCAAAGCCCTAGACTCACTCCTCAATACCACATAGACTGGACACAGTGGCCTGTGCCTGTAATCCCAGAACTCTGAAGACAGAGCGTTCTGGAGTTCAAGGTTTTCCTCAGGTACACGATGAGTTTGAGACCACCAAGCAAGCAAGAAAGAAAGGTAAGAATCTATTCTAAAGAACAAGGTAGTCATTGTGGAGCTTATGCCCTTGTGTACTTGATATAATTATATATCCAGGAAATAGAGATTCAGAGCTTTCTGACTTCAAATTCAAAATTAGCCCAGATACAATTCTTTTTTTCTGAAGCTCTTTAAATATATACGGCAGCCATGGTTACATCCAGCCAACTGATTTCATTTTAGTGGCTGTAGTGTTGCCACTTCAGGGCAATTAATATCAAGAGCTCAAGGCTTGTCTTAAGGCCCATGTAGTGGCAGCCAAGTCTGACCAGCTCCTGGGAACAGCATGGGTGAGAGGTCGTCTGTGCCCAAGTCCTGCTTGTGCAGAGTGTGAGGCTGTGAGCGCCTCCCACAGACTTCTGTGACAGTGTTGCAAATATCTTCAAGGGGGGTTGGAGCAGGGAGGAGGCGTGTCTAAAAGCTCTGGGTGCTGCGGTGCTGAGTTAGCATTGAATGAGTTCTGTGCATGCATTGCTAGTCATTGCTTATCCTCTTTGCCCTCTTCCCATGCCTCCATTCTCACCAGTTCCCCAGGGCTAAACAACTTCCCTTGAAGCCAAAGAGAAGGCTACTTCCTAAATGTGACTGAACTTGTAAGACCTGGACATGTAATGAAAAATCAAACACATGTCTGGAGATAAAATCATATAAACTTTCCTTCTTGGATAATCTTCAGTCTGTCATTGTTGTGAAACCGGTGTAAATAAAGAAGCAACCTGATAGTCAGTCAGGACTGCAAGATTCCCTGATCACCATGCCAGACTCACTCCTCCCTTGCTGACTCCTTCTCTCCTTTCAGGAACCCTGTCAACTGACAGGCCTGGTTCCCTGACACATGTCATTTTCTGTGTTGTGCAATTAACACAGAGAAAATCCTCTGTCAGGGACAGGCAGGCACAGCACAGCATATGGATAGATCATATAGGCGACAGGGACAGATCTCTCTCTCTCTCTCTCTCTCTCTCTCTCTCTCTCTCTCTCTCTCTCTCTCACACACACACACACACACACACACACACACACACACACACAAGGGCTGTGGGAGGAGAGACTCACAGTGGGATGAAACAGCAGACTCTAATGAAATGTCAGGTCAGAAGGTTGTACTTTAATACCCAGGGACAGTTTTCATCCCTGCACTGGCCCAGCAATTTTCAAAGCACTCCCTAGGGAGGAGGGTAAAGGGTGCTTACATATGCTTATGTTTACTGACTTGTTACTTATTTATTATTTATTGAAAGCAATTCTTCCAAAAGATATAAACAAGGAGGTAAGTATGTGGCTTTTCTTTTCTAAATGCTATCTATCCAAGATAAGATTTTTTTGTTTTGTTTTGTCTTTGGTTTGGTTTTGTTTTTATTTCCTGATCCTAGGATGGCAGAGAGCTGTATAGACTCATGGAGTGGGAATAAATTCTGAAAAGTGAAGACAGAATCGTGAGTCTTTTAATTTGAAACTTATACTTCTTACTGGTTTTCCTGTTTCCCAATACAGCAACAGCACCTTATTTTATAATCAGAAACATCTCAGCTGGGTTGTGGCATCTACCTATAAACCTCAGAATTTAGGATGTGGAGGCAGGAGAATCAAGAGTTCGAGGATATCTTTCACTATGTAGTGACTCAAGGCCAGTTTGAGTTATAAGAGAACTTGCATTTTTAAAAGAAGAATTACTGAACTGAGGATCCAGCCCTGCGGGTACAAGTGCTTGCCCGGCAAGGGGCAGCCCTTAGCTCTGTCTGTGGCACTGCATCAAGCTATAAAGCATAAAGCATGGCATTCCAGTGCTAGGCATGGTGGTGCTCACCTGTGATCCCGGCATTCAAGAGACAGACACAGAAGAATCAAGTTCAGCATCATCCTGGGCTACATAGTGATTTTAAGACTAATCTGGGCTACATTGAGACCTTTTTTCAAAGAGATGGAGGGAGGCAGGAGAGAGGGAGGGAGAGAGAGGGAGGAAGGGAGGGAGGGAGGAAGAAGGGAGAGCAGGAGGGAGGAAGAGAAGGAGAGAGAAGGAGGGAGGAAGGGAAGGAGAGAGGAGGGAGGGAGGAAGAGAGAGAGGGAGGGAGGGACAGTCTGAGGGAGGAGGGAAGGGAGGGAGGGAGAGAAGGAGGGAGGGAGGAAAGGACAAATTGAGGGAGGGGAGAAGGGAGGGAGGGAGGGAGGGAGGGAGAGAGGGATGAAGTGGTGAGGAAAAAGATCACAATATATCCAACTTCCATCTATATAGTCTTCCCCTCAACATGCAGATTTTCCATTACTAGTGACAGTGAAGTTGGTGTGGTGATTCTCTGCCCCCAGGAGAAAGAAGCATGGAGTCTTTGGATGTATCCGTTCTTGTCTGCTGTGCACAGAAGGACAGGATTCACTTCTTACTTGACTTAAAATTAAAAGATGCTTTTATAGTTTTCACCTCCTCGTCACTTTCTTGTCCTGTGGGGACATGCTGACCAAAACCAACTTGAAGAGGGAAGGGTCTATCTCAGCTTTCAGGTCATTGAGGAAAGCTAGGGCAGGAGCTCAAAGCAGGGACTGCAGAGGCAGGAACTGAAGCAGACACTGAAGAGGAATGCTGCTTACTGACTTGCTTCCCAGGCTCACAGTCTACAGCCCAAACCATGAAGGCACTGTCAACTGTCAGCTGGACCCTCCTACAGCAGTTAGCAATTAGGAAAATGCCTCAGAGATACTTCCATCGGCCAATAGGATCTAGGCAATTCCCCTTTGAGGTTACCCCCTCCTATGTGACTCTGAGTTATGTCAAGTTGACAGCTGAAATTAACCACAACAATCATGTTCATCTTGTCACTAGAAAGTCTAGATAGAAAACATCCTGTGAGAAAGATCTGGACCTGAAATATTCCCTGGAGGCTCACAGGGGAAGGTTTAGTCCCAACACAGCTGCTGTACTTTAGCTTGAAATGCCTGTTACATGTTGGTGTTTGGACACTCCGGTCATGGAACCTTTAGGAAGTAAGGCCTTGATGGAGGAAGTGAGTCACTGTGGCGATTCTTGGATTTTATGGATTGTCCCATTCCCTGCTCATGCTCTTCCTCACTTCAGATGCAACATGATTGATCAGTCAGCCTCCGGCTCCTGCCTGCCATGTGCATTTCCCCCATAATGGACTGAATCCTTTTGGAACTGTGAGCCAAGGGAGTCTTTTCTCCTTTCGTGGCTCTGTCAACATATTTTTATTACAGTAACAGAGAAAGAAACGGTAGCTATATTCCAAAGTTAAGATGGAGGCCTCTACAGTGCCTGACAAATACAGAGGTGGACGCTCTCAGCCAACCATTGAACTGAGCACAGGGCCCCCGATGGAGGAGCTAGAGAAAGGACCCAAGGAGCTGAAGGGGTTTGCATAGGAGGAACAACAATATGAACCAACCAGTACCCCCAGAGCTCCCAGGGGCTAAACCACCAACCAAAGAGTACACATGGAGGGACCCATGTCTCCAGCTACATATGTAGCAGAGGAGGGCCTTGTCAGACATCAAAATGAGGACCCTTGGTCCTGAGAAGGTTCAATGCCCCAGTATAAGGGAATGCCAGGACAGGGAAGTGGGAGTGGGTGGGTTGGTGAGTGGGGGTAGGTGGGTTAGGGAGTTTTTGGAGGGGAGACCAGGAAAGGGGATAACATTTGAAATGTAAATAAAGAAAATATCTAATAAAAAAATTAAAACATTTTAAGAAGTCATACCATTAAATTTGAAAAAAAAAGATGGAGGCCTCTGAGCCCTCTTGACAGATTAATGCGTAGATGAGTCTATGACTGAATGGACTGTTGGAAAGTGATGGCTCCTGAGGGCGATGGAGTGGGAGGGAGCAGGATATAAGCATTCCTTTTCAGGGTATATTCTATGCATTCTATCTATCTATCTATCTATCTATCTATCTATCTATCTATCTATCTATCTATAATCTATCTATCATCTATGTATCTATCATCTATCTACCATTCATCTATCATCTATCTCTACCTATCTGTCTATCATCTATCTATCATCTATCTTTATTCTTCTTGTCACCAGTTTCACTGCTCACTCTACCCACACTTCCCACCGCGATATTCTGCCTTCCTTACCCCAGGGGAAGTAATAATGCCAAGAGACCATGAACTGAAGCCAGAAGCCAAAATTCCTCTTTTAAATTGCTTTTCTAATCCTTGCCTGTGTGATGAAAAGCTGGGTAACACAGCGATAGTATATAAGTTAACACACTTCCAAAGTCTGTAAAAACTAAGCATTTTGATTAAGGCTGGGAGCTTGTCATGTTAAATTAACAAGGAAGGTTTATTTTCCTATATTTTTACTTTATTAGCCATTTGCGAGGTTGGCCATTTCTCATTAGTTCATTGACCTTTTAAGCTTTCTTTTAGGAGAATACTTGATTGGGTTTCTTACTGTATTTTTCTTGGGAAAGAATGATGGGATCGCCTTTTGAAAATTGATCCATGAGCAGTATCTTTGCTGATGTGGTTAATCAGTAATTCATTCTAAATATGTCATTGTTACATACTTGGTAGACAATTTCCAGCCCCTTGACCTTGCTCATCCTTTAGTGGCCACTGCTCTTGGAATTCACTAGTGAATTAATGTGTGTTTCCTAGATTCCTCTGGTGCTGAGCTCGGCAGCACTGTGGGCAGGACCTCTAGGAGAGGACATGCTCTGGGCAAGCATTCTCTTCTTCCCATCACTTTGCCCCAATTCCATCTGCCCCCACACACAAAGAGCATTAAGACTCTCTCCGGGATTAACAAGTTGCACATTATACTTGAGGAATTATTTGACATTTCAATTGCCCTGGAGTCTGAAAGGGTTCTACTGTGCTCAGACTCAGAGTCATCACAGGCATTCATAATGTCCTGGTTAGGAGCCCATTTTTCATTTTCATCCATATATCACAGGCAATTTCCTCTGTGGCCTGAAGACAGCGTTTCAGTTATGCATCCAGGAAAAAGAATAGCTTGTGCCTGGTAATCAAATCAGCAATTGATTAATCCTCCTTAAATCAAGCTTAGGGCCCACATAAAGAATCCTTAAAGGTTTCTTTGCCTGAGGATTATGTACTGGAGTCTGCATGTGTTAATAATCTCAACAGAGCCGAACATGGAGAAAATAGAGGACAGAGCACAGCAGAACAGGAAAGAGGGAACATTTACAAGATATAAGTGAAGCATCTTGCCCTCCTTAGAGGTCAGGAGTATGAGCCCTTTTAAAGAGGAGGCCATAAATTTCTATTTCCATTCAAATTGTTTTTATAACATACATTAGAAAGATAGTTGGTGAAAACATGTGTTACTTCCAAATTGTCTTTTATCAAAAGAAGATGATTTAAATAGCTAATGAATAGCACGAAAAAGTGAGCCTTGTTCTCACAACATGAGGGAAAGCAGCAGGCGATGGATGTAATTTCCTGCCTTGAGTGGTACTTGAGTCTTTGTACACCAGTACCAAAATACCAAAGTATATGCCTTACTTAATTATTAAAAATTATGTACATAGGATCATGCTATGTAGCTTTGGCTGAAATGTCTATAGCCTGAAACTCATGATCCTATTGCCTCAGTTTCCCAGGTGATAGATTTATAGGCAGACACCACTGGCTTACCTTTTCTTCCTTTTGTAAAATTTATCTTACTTTATGTATATAGGTATTTGGCCCACATGTAAGTCTGTGTACCACATGTATGCCTGGTGCCTAGGAAGGCCAGAGTAAGGAAGGCCTCAGATCCCCTGGAACTGGAGTTATAGAGAGTCATAAGTCAGCATGTGGGTACTGGAGTTGAACCCAGGTTTCCTGGAGGAACACTCAACATTCCTAACCACAGAACTATCTCTCCAACCCCCTACAAGAAGAGATTCTTGTATGGACCAATTCACCAGGAAAAGAAAGAGAGAAGAAAGAAAATGGGTCTCACATCATGCTAGTCCCACTTTCTTTGGAGAAGACATCTAAAGAACTGTTAGGGTCATCTAACAGTTAAGTGTTAAGAAGAACCCGCTAAGCTTTTGTGTTTGGCTTCCACCATGCTGGGTACAGAACTTGGGAGGTACCACATCAGAAGGAAAGAAGGCCATGTGGCGGGGTCTACCAACACATGGTTCTTTTCTCAAAAGATTTTCAGTCTACCTAGGCAGAGAAGGTAGAACAGAAGAAAACTGAACAAGGACCAACCAAGAGCATGTCTATGGTACTAACGGAAAGTTCTGGGCTGGGAGTGAGACAGGCTGGCTGCGGGAAGATGTGGTACTGGGCAAAGCTGTCCCACTCATTCTGCATGAACTGATGTTACCACAGTTATTAAAAATGGACACCCCCATTTCTGCTCCCTAGTCCAGGCAAGGCAGCCAGCATAAGTCTACAGTGTACTGCCAAGGCAAGAGTCTCCCTCTGTGACCAGAATTAGAATCAAAACTTAGTCCAAATGCTCAAGTCTGCCAGCCATGACCAGAAAAAGGTCTGGAGGCTAAGCAGAGATCCAGGACACATTTCAGACCCTATGACTCTCAGCAGAGGTCCTGGAAATCCAATGGTAATTTTGGGAATATGACAACCTGCCACCACTGAGTGCATTGTAAGGTCAGTGTGTGACAAGCTTCTGTGGCCAACTCTTGCCCTACATCTGACCAGCTCCTGCCCAAACCAGGCACTCTCTGAAGCAACTTCCCACTGACAAAGTTCCAGAGCCTTTTCTAGAAAGGCCCTTAGTCAAGCTGCACATTCCCCCATGCTGGGGTTACCCATGCTACTTTTGTGGCTCATAGTCTGAGTCCTCGAGTTCCTTCAGACAGCACCTCCAGACTCCGCCTTCACTAGGAGGCATTCTACTGCAAGAAAGAGCTGCAGGCAGCCTACAGGGGAGGAAAGGGCAGAACTGAGAACTGAGCCATTCAAAATATCCAGCAAATCCATACCTGTCTACAGGGAAGCTAAAACATGTGTTCCCTGTGCCGACTGTTGGATGTAGCCAAATGGTTCTTGTTTGATGCTCAGGAATGCAGGCAGATCTCAGACAGTGAGGTCTTCAGAGGCAGCATGCAAAATTCTTATTGTGAACAAGAATTTCTAGAAAGAAGCTATGTCTACAAAAGCTGAACGGCTGGTTATAACTTCAATGACAGTGTAAAGTTTGGAAAGTTGCAGATCCAGAACCTAACTGCGATTTATCTTGGGCTCTATTTAGCTCACTAAAGAGCCATTCTTTGCCTACCTTTATGCTAGGCCTAACATCCTGTCCCTAGTCAATAAAGTCAGGCCAACATCATGACAAGCAGATGCAAAATTTCTGGAAACATTAACAAAACCCAGACTCAGGCCTCAGAATGCCCAGATGCATTTGAAGCCCGTAGATGAAGTTTTGGCTGCCCTAAAACTGCCTAGTTAATGTTTCCAATGGTGTATTTTAAAAGTGTCTTGGTTTAGGACTTTCTTTGTCTTGTCACAATAAAAAGTTCATGAAACTGTTTCCATGCCAGAACGTGAAATTTGGGGTAACCTAAATCTGTGTTCCTGAGCCATGCTTATTCATCAAAGTAAACCGTCTCTCATTTCTGTGACGTGAGGGCTGCAGTTTTCCACGAGAACAGCAATTTTGTGTTGACTTTACCAAATAGATGCGTGGAGATGAAAGGGACTTCTTCCGCTAATCCTTATAACGTCTGTCTCCAGTGCAGAGAGAAAACCAAGCAAGTAATGGGCAGGCCACACAGTCTCCATCAGGACTCACAGCCCAGCCCTGTAGCCAAGGGAGAGCTGATGTGTAAGAGACAGCTCTTGAGAAGTACTCAGCAAGAAGACATCCTTGGAAAGAAAACTAGGCTGGGTTCCCTCTCACTTTTCTACTCTAAGGGATGCATGACAGTCACAGTGACACGTGTGGTAGGAATGTCACTGGGAAATGGACATAAGCTGCCACAGTGTTTCCAAGGTAAAATTCTTCTTTAAAAAATCTCCACTCATTCGCCATGTAAATGGGGTACACTTTAACATTTGGCTCCTGTTTTCTATCCCCAAGAACCTACAAGACTACTAGAAACGGATTTCTGTGGGCCCAGGGCTGTAGCTCAGTGGGTGGCATGCTTGCCTAGCATGCACATGGTTCTAAGTTAAATTCCTAGCATTGCATAAAGCCAGCAGGGTGGTGGACGTCCCTGATCCCAGCCCTTGAGAGGTTGTCTTCAGCTACATGGTAAGTTTGAGACCAGCTTTGGCTACATGAGGAAAAAAGGAAAGGAAAGGAAAGGAAAGGAAAGGAAAGGAAAGGAAAGGAAAGTCAAATTGATTATAGCCTTTTAAAAATTAATGAGGACTAATTTTATTATAGTCTCTTATATAAAAAAAATCTGTGCCTACGTAGTATCTATTTTCTTACTGAAAATGTATGGGCTGTGCTTGTTTGTTTGTTTTTACTTTTAAAAAAGATTTATGTTGCATATGTGAGTACACTGTTGCTGTCTTCAGACAACACCAGAAGAGGGCATCAGATCCCATTACAGATGATTGTGAGCCACCATGTAATTGTTGGGAATTGAACTCAGAACCTTTGGAAGAGCAGTCAGTGCTCTTAACCACTGAGTCATCTCTCCAGCCGTTTGTTTGTTTGTTTTTAAATGAATAAAGAATGATAAGTACAGGTTAGTGATTCACCCAAGGAGTTTCCAAATTTCATCTGGGTTCTCTAGCCCTAGAACATGAAACAAAGCATTTACATGGTGGAGGAGGACTCAAGATCTTGGTTGTCTTCTCTGAAAGGGGAGGGGTGGAGTGGGGTTGAGGTGGAAAGTAGGTGTGTGCACTCACACAGGCAGGACAAAGGAGCCCAACCACGTCAGCAGGACGTTTGTGAGATCCAGCTTGAGCCTCTCTCTACTCTACATTTACCCTTTCTGCCAGATTTCTGGGTTCCCATTCTCCCCTCGGTTCTGAGACTCCCGATGTCCATTGTTAAGGATTTATTGTTTTCTTCCCTTGATTTCAGCAAACTGCTAACTTTGCAATTTGTATTGTAACTGGTTTGTACTGTGTTGTCAGACATACTATGCCAAGTCAAATCATTCTTTTAGAGTCAGTAGGGCCCTAGGTGGCTTCTATTATTAATTCTGATCTTGAAAAACTTCATTCTTCTCAGGAAGCATATAGATCTGTGATGGACTCTTCTAGATTCAGAAATAAACTATGTATTAGACAGGATTCTCTAAAGGAACAGAACTGATAGAAATATATATATATATATGTGTGTGTGTGTGTGTGTATGTATATGTATATGTGTATATGTGTGTATGTGTATGTGTATACGTATATATTAGATTGGCTCACAGGCTGTGGTCCAGCTAGTCCAACGATCACTGTCTACCAATGGAAAGTCCAAGAACCCAGTAGTTGATGAGTCCACACTACTGTATGTCTCAGCCGGTCTTCTGTATATGCTGGAGTCCTGAAGAAGTAGGTTCTAATGCCAGTGAAGGGGTGGACTTGCTGTTGAGAAAACAGTAAGCAGGCAAAGAGAGAAAGCTTCCTTCTTCCACATTCTTTATATAGGCTGTTAGCAAAAGGTGTGGCCCAGTAAAGGTGAATTTTCCCACCTCTTGACTCAATGAAGAGAAATCCCTCAAAGATGTACCTAGACACTTGGGTTTTAGTGATTCCAGATATAGTCACAGTGACAACCAAGAGTAACCATCACAAGCTATAAGCTTTACAAACCATATTTAAATGTTTTATTGGAATTGCATAGGATAAGTTAAAATAGTTGCAAAAAGAATATGAAAATAATTTACTAAAAAAGTTTGCTTTACCTATCAATTTTATGGAAACTATTGTTTTAATTTGATTGATTGATTGATGATTGATCAAATGTGGGAATCAGAGGACAACTTGCAAGAGTCAGTTCTCTCCTGCCGTGTGGGTTTCAGGGATCCATGTCAGATCAGCAGACGTCACAGTGAGCGCTTTTACCCCATGAGCCACTTTGCCTCTCAACGCACACTTCATTGTGGCTTTTTTTTTTCCAAACAAAATTTGTCTATGTTGTTTCTCTTGTGCCTTTCCACCCCACTATCCACCCTGACAATATGAAACCCTACTCCCACCTACCAAAGTGCAATACTGTCAGGGGTTGCATGTAGTTTGCTCCAGGAGGTGACCCAGCTACCAGCATCCCTCCCAGCTTCCCTTGAATGTGCAGATAAAAGACACACACAAGCTTTGGTCCTTTATACCCTTCTTGGCACAGTTGCTGGGGTTACTGTCTCCCAACTGGAAGGTCGTGCCCTTACCAATTTATTTATTTATATTTTTATTTGTTTATTTTTTAAGATTTATTTATTATATGTAAGTACAATGTAGCTGTCTTCAGACACTCCAGAAGAGGGCGTCAGATCTCATTACAGATGGTTGTGAGCCACCATGTGGTTGCTGTGAGTTGAACTCAGGACCTTCGGAAGAGCAGTCAGTGCTCTTAACCGCTGAGCCATCTCTCCAGCCCCCTTACCAATTTATTATCCATCTCTCTGCCTGGCCTAAGCTACAGTGGCTAGCCCCACCCCACCCCCACCCCCACCCCTGCCAGTATTCCTGGTGACCTGCCTGTATTGGAGGCCACAGGCCCCAGCTCCCCCTTCCCAGACTTCACATGGTTGCTATGTTCTTCTCTCTCCAAAGCATGACAGAAACTGCTCTCTCCTTCCTTGTAACTGTCTATTTCTCCAGGACCCAAAAGTCCCACCTGTACCTTCCACCCAGCAATTGGCCCCTGGCGTTCTTTACTGACAAATCAAGAACCGATTGTGAAATAGGGTCTTGGCATCAGAACAGCCCCCTTCAGTCACGTGTGGAGGTACACTTGATAGGAAGCTGAGACTGACCTTGAGTTCCTGATCCTACTGTCTATACCTCTTGAGTTCTAGGATAACAAGGGTGTACCATCATGCCTGGCTTTGTACTGTGGAAACAAGGTTTTCATGCATGTAGGCAAGCACCAAACCCAGCTCTGCATTTTCAAAAGTTCATATGTGACCACTGGGGTCTGTACCTGACAAAGACATGGGCTGGCTATCTCAGGTCCCTTAAACATTATCACACCACAAACCTTGCTGTGCTTGCTAACACTAAACCTACTGATATTACATTAAAATCTTTTTAGAGCATGTCCCATCCTCTCTTTCAGTGCTGGAAATTGAACCCAGAACTTGTGCACTTAAGGCAAGTACTCTTCCAATGAGCTACAATCTCTTCTCTAAAAATATTTCCTATTCTAATTTGTTTTTTTGGTTTTTGGTTTTTTTCAAGACAGGGTTTCTCTGCATAGCCCTGGCTGTCCTGGAACTCACTTTGTAGACCAGGCTGGCCTCGAACTCAGAAATCCACCTGCCTCTGCCTCCCAAGTGCTGGGATTAAAGGCGTGCGCCACCACCGCCCGGCTTTTCTATTCTAATTTTAACTTAGAGATGAAATGATTTTTTGAGATACTTAGGGGAGAAGGGTTTATTTGGGCTTACAGTTTGAAGGTATAGTTTCACCTGTTGCCAGAGCACAGGTGTGTGCTCACATCTGAGCAGATCAGGAAACAGAGATGGGAATGCCCGTTGTCAGTTGACTTTTGTGGTGCTTTGAATGAGAGAAGTCTAGTCTCTGGCAATTGAATGTTTGGTCCCCAGTTGGAAGTGCTGCCCGGGGAGGATAGGGAGGTCTTGGGGAAGGAAGCATGCCACTGGGGGCAGATTTTGAGAGTTTAAAGACTCTAGCCATTGCCAGTTATCTCTCTTCATTTTGTGCTTGGGTCAAGAAGTGAGTCCTTGCTCAGCCATCATGGACTCTAATCCTCTGAAACCATAAGTTCAAATAAATTTTTCTTCTGTAAGTTGCCTCAGTCATGGTGTTTTATCACAGCAACAGGAAAGTGACTAATCTAACTGTCTTTGTTTTCTCTTTCTGCTTTTTCACATGATGGCACTGCCCATATTCAGGGCAGGTCCTCTTGGCTCCAGCTAGACCTCTCTGGAAACACCTTCAAACACGTTCCTAGAAGTATGATTAGAAATCAGCTGCACTGACAATGAGGACTAATTATCTGAGACACACTACATGTTGTATCTAGAGCCTGCATATGAAAGAGACAATTGTCTACTTTTCTTTCTTCCCTATTACCTTCTCTTTCTCACCAGAACTTCTTTAGATACCTCCCTCTCCCCTTCACTCACAATTCCCTTCTATTTCCATGCCATATTTGTGTGCATATGTATATATCTGTATTTAGATGCATTAGATATAGATGTGTTAGAAAAACATGCATTTATCTTCTGAGTGTTAGCTTAGATGTTTCAAATCCTTCTTTTGGCCGGGCAATGGTGGCGCATGCCTTTAATCCCAGCACTTGGGAGGCAGAGGCAGGAGGATTTCTGAGTTCAAGGCCAGTCTGGTCTACAAAGTGTGTTCCAGGACAGTCAGAGCTACACAGAGAAACCCTGTCTCGAAAAACCAAAAAACAAAAACAAAAAAACAAAAACAAACAAACATCAAATCCTTCTTTTAATAAGGGTTCTTACATGTTTTAACCTCCTTTCTAGCCCACTGCTCACCAGAGGTAGTGGAAAAGAAAGGTTGTTAGAATACAGAGGAAGTGGATCTGTTTAGAAATTGTCCTTTTGGAGCAAATCCAATCTGCGTTGTCAGGAAATCAGCAGTTCAGTCTACTTGCAAACACTTGTTGAATATACCAGCAGTCCAGTTCATTAGTGTCAGGATAGCAAAAGGTGGCATGACCTAGCAGAAACAGCCAGGCCTCTGCTAAATCAGCACAGGTCAGCAGGAGGGACTAGACCCAGTAGGGAATACCAGGAGAAGTTCTCTGCCATGCCTCTCTCCACGAAGTGAAGATCAGCAAAGATGAAGATTCGAGACCAACGAAGTGTTGCAAAGCTTGCTGTCCATTGGATCCTATTTATACTCCCTCCAAATATCACATGTCTGCCACAGGTCTTGCCTCACCTCGTAAGTCTGTCTTAGCAAAACTCCACTGGAGTCTGTATTAGCTGACATCATTCTATCAATCAGCCTAAGTCTGCAGAAGCCTCCAGAACACCACGAGAAATTTTTGAATGTATTTCTCTCTATGGAGTCATGACAAATGATGACCAATAAACAATGGTGAGGCATACAAATACCATCCAGCATCATCCACCATCTGTTGGGTCCTTCATAACATCACACATCTTTTCACATGTTTGCTTTAGCAAAACATCTTTTCGCCTGTGTCTGCTTCAGCAAAATGTTCCTTCATGTGTCTCCTCCAGCAAAACCCCATCTGACACAACTGACTTTCCAAAGAAACCATAAGTTTCCACTTCATATGAGTCTGGCTTATTTCACTTAAAATGATTGTGTAGGATAGTTTTATGTCAACTTGGCACAATCTAAAGCTATTTGAAAGGAGAGAACCTCATTTAAGAAAATGCCTCTATAAGATTGGGCTGTAGGCTAGCTTGTAGGGCATTTTCTAAATTGATGATTAATGGGGGATGGTCCAGTCCATTGTGGGTGGTGCCATCCCTGGGCTGGTGGTCCTGGGTCCTATAAGAAAATAGGCTGAGCAAACCATGATGAACAAGCCAGTAAGCAGCACCCTTCCATGGCCTCTGCAGCAACTCCTGCCTCCAGGTTCCTGCCCCATTTGAGTTCCTGTCCTAACTTCTTTCAATGATAAACAATACTGTGTCAGTGCAAGAGAAATAAACCCTTTCCTATCCAAGGTGTTTTGGTCATGGTGTTTCATAACAGTAATAGTAACCCTAATTAAGACAAGTTGGTACCAGGATAGTGGGGTATTGCTTATGCCAGACCTGACAATTTTATTTTGGGGAGGATTGTGGAAGTACTTTGGTACTTTGGGCTAGTAAATCCATTGAGTATTCAAAGCTGTTCTGTAAGAGCATGGGAGATAAGAATGTTGAGGATAATGCAGATGAAGGCAGCCTGGCCTGTGATGTTTCAGAGGGAAGTTTAAAGACTCTATAAGGGGCACTTGTTCTTTTTGAATTAACATTCTATGGTTCCGATTAGCTGGGACTAAAGAATCAGATGTGATTTAAAAGATACCATAAGTAATGAAGTGAAACCTTTGCTTTGCTGGATCATCTGAAGCTGAAAAATTAGCTCAAAAAGGGACCAGGATCATTGAGGCGAAATCTTCTGGGAAGTGCTTTCTCAGGGTCAGGCACTGGACCTCATGCTTGTGGCCAAATTGGTCATTGTAAGGGGTCATGGAGAGCAGTTGAAGTTGGCACTGGGAGACGCCATTGGTGAAGGTGCAGCCTCAGCCATATAACTCCAGCCTCTTTTACTGCTAAAGAAAACCACATTGTGTATGTGTACCCTGCTTTCCATATCTTCATCTGCCCCTGGGCATGTAGGCTAGTCCATTTGAGATAAAAGGTTTTTTTTTTAAGATTTATTTTATATATGTAAGTACATGGTAGCTATCTTCAGACACACCAGAAGAGGCCATCAGATCCCATTACAGATGGTTGTGAGCCACCATGTGGTTGTTGAGAATTGAACTCAGGACCTCTGGAGGAGCAGTCAGTGTTCTTAACCTCGGAGCCATTTCTCCAGCCCAAGATGAATTTTTTTTTAAATTTGTTTAACATACAGCAAGGAGAATGTCTTAAAGGATGCTGTCTAAGGCAGCTCTGAGGGGTCTGACACTAAGAGTAATTCACAACTCAACCCTCGAAGCTTCCAGAATTGGTTGTTAGGAGTCTGAAGGCTTTCCACGGACACAGGAAGATAGCAAGCATCTGTGTTCTCCCAAGTCATTGCTCCGCAATGCTTTGCACACCCTGCTGTAAAGCAGAGAGCACTTTACAGTGATACTCACAGAAAGACCAGCCAACATGTTCCCAGTGATGTCATTCAAACCTAGTTTTATCATATAGAAAGAGGAGACTACCGCTATACTGAACTTTTGGTGAGAGTCAGCGATAGTTATGTATGTGGACATCATAAGTGCTAGAAATCACTTTTAGTCCATATAAATGTGTGTTTGAGTATATATATGTATACACAGTCATTTTAGTCTATATCTATGTGTGTGTTTGTGTATATATATGTATACACAATCATTTTTAGTCTATATATGTGTTTGTGTATATATATGTATATACAATCATTTTAGCCAATATATATATGTGTGTTTGTGTTTATATATATGTATACACAATCATTTTAGTCTCTATATATGTGTTTGTGTATATGTATGTATACATAATCATTTTTAGTCTCTATATATGTGTGATTGTATATATATATGTATACACATCATTTTTAGTCTATATATATGTGTGTTTGTGCATATATATATGTATATGTGTATATATATGTTTGTGTGTGTGTGTGTGTGTGTGTAGATGTTAATATGGAAGTCAGTCCAGAAAACAGAAATGACAACTTTCAACCTTGGTGGCTGTCATAGTGGGGGTTTCTATTCCTGCACAAAACACCATAACAAAGAAGGAAGTTGGGAAGGAAAGGGTTTATTCAGCAGCTTACACTTCCACAGTGCTGTTCATCACCCAAGGAAGTCAGGACTGGAACTCAAGCAGGTCAGGAAACAGGAGCTGATGTAGAGGCCATGGAGGGATGTTTCTTACTGGCTTGCTTCCCCTGGCTTGCTCAGCCTGCTCTCTTATAGAACCCAAGACTACCAGCCCAGGGATGGCAGCACCCACAATGGGCCCTCCCTCCTGGATCACTCATTGAGAAAATGCCTTATAGCTGGATCTCATGGAGGCATTTCCTCACCTGAAGCTCCTTTCTCTGTGATAACTCCAGCCTGTGTCAAATTGACACATAAAACCAGCCAGTACAGTGTTATATGAAGTAGGACAGAAATATATTTTTTTTGTAGCAACAATTGTGACCAGGGCCTGGACCTTGCTAGTCAAGCAAGTGCTGCACTACAGGACTGAGGCCCTGGCCTCCTTCCACCTTCACACCCTTCTCTTAAATAGCTGGAGTGGGGAGGACATTGCCTACCAGACTCCCAGACATGCCTGCAGAGGGCACTAGAGGACAGGAAGCAAAGGCTTCTGCCTGCACAGACAGCGCTGTCCTGCCTACAGTCCCCATGGTTATCACATCTAGCTAGTGCAGGGTACTTTCTACAGTCATTTGAATGGTTTGTGTAGGAAACACGTGGTCTCCAACTTGTATGTTCCATTTCGATGGTTTCCTTTCTTCCTCTTTTAGATTTGTTTCTTTTCTTCTATGTATGAGTGTTTTGCCCACATGGATGTCTATGTACCAGGTGTTTGCCTGGTACCCAGGGAAGCCAGAACAGATATCAGATCCCCTAGATCTTGAGTTACA
This sequence comes from Tokudaia tokunoshimensis, assembly GCA_036184795.1. Lineage (NCBI taxonomy): Eukaryota > Metazoa > Chordata > Mammalia > Rodentia > Muridae > Tokudaia > Tokudaia tokunoshimensis. The sequence continues at coordinate 60,429,521 of BTHU01000017.1, forward strand.
GATGGATGTGGAAAAATTGGTGGTGAGAGCTGAACCCGCATCCTCCACAAGGGCAAAAAGTTCTTCTAACCGCTAAGCCAGCACCCATTTCAACAGTTTCTTGCTTGAGTAGAGGTATGAGTGTTCACACCATGAATAGTGGACAGATTCTTTAAACTGTGTGTGAGTTACCCACGGCTGGGCATCTGTCATTGGAATCCCAGCACACCTGACTGTGGCCCCACGACTTCCTTGTCACATCACGCCCCTTCTCCACTACATCACGTCCAACACTTTAACGTATCGTCCATCTCACTGATTTCCGGTCAGCCTCGCACAGAGGAAGGTGGTACCGTGTACTCTGTACTTTCCATGCACAAGTAACCCTGGAGTTGAAGAGACAGTCCGTCTTGATTTGTTCCTTCTCTCTACCTAAAGGCACAGGTCCATAGAAAAGATGCCCAGCTTAAAAAAAAAGGGGGGGGGGACTTACAACCTGACGAACCTGAACATGTGTATGAAAATAGCAAAACATTTGGAGCTGTAGCTGTCTAGAAAAGATGGGACATGGCCAGGCAGTGTTGGATGATGTACTTAAATTAACCCCAGGATTTTGGGAGGCAGAGGCAGATGGATCTCTGAGTTTGAGGCCAGCCTGATCACAGAGTGAATTATAGGATAGTCAGAGATACCCAGACAGATTCTGTCTCGAAAGAAAGAAAGAAAGAAAGATGGATAGAAGATAGATAGATGGACAGACAGACAGACAGATGTGGAACATAAGGTCACAATGCCAGTAAGAAGATCTAATGGGGACAGTGCCATGTGGCTGCACAGACACCCTGCATAAACTCAGAAGAGCTACTTGTCCTCTTCTTTTTGCCTTTTTCTTCTGCAACAGACAGAAGAAAATTTTATGCAAAAATTTGTTTATTTTATGCAAAATTTTAAAACATATTTATTTGTTTATTATTTATTTATTTATTGTATGTGAGTACACTGTAGCTGTCCTCAGACACACCAGAAGAGGGCGTCAGATCTCATTACAGATGGTTGTGAGACACCATGTGGTTTCGGGGAATTGAACTCAGGACCTCTGGAAGAGCAGTCGGTGCTCTTAACCACTGAGCCATCTCTCCAGCTCTTTTATACAAATTTAAACTTAATTATTGGGGGGCGGGTGTTGCACGGGCAAGCCTCAGTGCTCATGTTGTGGCCAGAAGATGGCTTTCAGGAGTCAATTCTCTCCTTCACCCAGTGGGTGGTCAGGCTTGGCAGTAAGCATGCTAACTCACTGAGCCACCTCCCTGGCCCCAGGTCTACTTCTTCTAGGGCAGCAACAAGAAGAGAAATGATACCACAGCTGCACATGTTTATGCCTGTCAGTCATGCCAACCCAGTGATGCAATCAGTTGTAAGAAACAGTTGTAGAGACAGAAGTAAAGCCACTTGGGACACCTAGAAGGGAAACCATCAGTTTTCCAGTTCTTCCTTAAAGCTTTTACCTAAACATCACAGGCAGTGAGTGCTGCCTGTCACTTGCATCCAACACTGGAGGAGTGTGGCCTGTGAGATCACACTTTAAGTATCAGGAAGGTGCTGGGTGAATCAGTGCTGAGCCAGCCGCTTTCAGAGCCCAGCTGTTCACCTGCCTGCCAGGCTACACTGTCCTGGTGGTGATGGATGTTCCAGTCTGTCTTCTTTGTTTTCTAAGTGACCTCATCGTGAATCACAGAGGGAAATCTACACTTTAACAGAGGACTTGGTCATAATCACCCAAATCTTTCTTAGTGTCCCCCAAGACATTTTAAGGTCCCAGTGGGGATATCGGCATCTTTGTTGGTTGTTGGAAGATGCTGCCTAAGCTGAGAGATGACTCCAGGACATAAAGGATCAGCCAAAGCAAATGCATCAGTGAGGATGGTGTGCCTGGGTGCCCGCCAGGCATAGCTGTGCCCACTCGCTCAGAAAGCACTCCCATTTCTGGTGCTGGTACCGATTCTGAAAAGTTCTATCCAGAGGCCTCTGGCAGCCAAATATGAAGCTATATCTCACATGCCCTCCGTTCTGTTGGTCTCTATGATCTCAGCTTTTACAGAAGCAGGCTAATCCCCAGGATTCTCCCCACCCCCACTTATCTGCTGCCCCTTCTGGTGCTTTTTCCACATTGCAAAGGAAGCAAGCAGACCTGACCTTTCCAAGGCGCTGTTGTCTCATCATGATTTGCTTCCAAGATGTGATCTGTATATGGTAAACATCTTTAAAACGTAATTCCCAGGCCTGGATGTGCTGAGACTAGATCTGATCTTCTATGACATGTCTCCCAAGGCATGAAGAATATATGAAGCAGTGACTGGGTCTCTCTCCACTTTGTGTAACCTTTGGAATAGGCACGGAGAGAGCACTGGGCATGAGATGAAGACAGAAGCCACAACAGGAGCAACAGAGCAACAAGACATAGGAGGCCAAGGAAGGAAAGCAACCCCTGTGACCTCTTAAAGTTGAACTTTGCCTTACAGACCTATGAGGGGACAAACTTGTGTTGCTTTGTATAACAGTTTGTGTCCTTTGCCTGGGAAGTTTTGCTTCTTCTATAATGGGCAGTCACTGAAAATGAAAGTTTTTTCATATGTAGTTTTTATGTGAGTTGCTCCTGGTTACCGTGGAGGTCACTGTTGGCACCTATTGCTGGTCTGGGCACAGAGGGTGTGGTGGTGTGAATGAGAATGGCTTTCATAGGCTCATGTATTTGAATATTTGGTCCCTAGATGCTAGAACAGATTGGGAAGGATTTGGGGATAGGGGGTGGCCTTGTTGGAGGAGGTGTGTCACTGGGGGCTGCCTTTAAGGTTTCAAAATATTCACAGTGTTCTCTCTCTCTCTCTCTCTGTCTGTCTCTGTCTCTGTCTGTCTCTGTCTCTCTCTCTCTGTCTCTCTCTGTCTCTGTCTATCTCTGTCTCTCTCTATTTCTGTCTTTCTGTCTCTGTCTCTCTCTCTGTTTCTCTCTGTGTCTCTGTCCCTCTCTGTCTCTCTCTCTGTCTCTCTCTCTCTCTGTCTTTCTCTCTCTCTGTCTCTCTCTCTCTCTGTCTTTCTCTCTCTCTGTCTCTCTGTCTCTCTCTCTGTCTTTCTCTCTCTCTGTCTCTCTGTCTCTCTCTCTGTCTCTCTCTCTCTCTCTCTCTCTCTCTCTCTCTCTCTCTCTCTCTCTCTCCCTCCTACTTGTAGATCAAGATCTGCGCCCTCAGCTGTCCTTCCACCACGCCTTCGCTCTGCCACTGTGACGCTAACTCTCTGAAACTGTAAACTGAAATTAAATGCTTTCTTTTATGATTTGCCTTAGTCACAGCCCTGTATCACAGCGACATAAAGCTAAGACAAAGGGATACTTCATCTAGACACAGAGTGGGGGTCATGAGCTAAGCCTGAGACCTTAATGCCCTCAGGGTCTTCATACAGCAGGAGGGCAAAGGTCAGTAGGATTGCTTATTTACTTTCTTCTTCAAGATTTAGTGTGATTTCTGTGTTTCTCTTCCTCCCCTAGGCTTTGAAGGAGAGGGAGAAAATAGCTTTTGATGGTTGTCCTGAGTCTGCAGGGCGATGCAGAGGGTCAAATGATGTAGTTAATGCTGACAATGCTATTTTTGTCCTCAGTGAGACCAGACATCATGCATACATGTATGTCCCCGGGGATCACAGGAAGACAAGAGAGGGATGCCAGGCTACATAATCAGAAAGCAACTCCTGTTCCACAGAACTACACAGTCTCACCTCATGAAACTCACCCTTGAAGCCCCTAGTGTGAAGAACTACTCGGCTTGAATAGCCAGCTTATTCCAGCAGCCCCCTAAGGTTCTAGAAGAGACATTTCCTTTCCTATCTACATGACAGGACTTACCAGTTCACCACAGAGTGAGAAACTGGAAGAGTTGATCATGCCCTTGAGGCTTGCAAGTATAGATGAATTTCAGATCGAGGTATGAGGAAACAGTATTCTATAGCACCCCATTCTGACTGGCCCCAGACCTACAATGAGCTCCTGGGTTGTATAAGAACGTGGGCCAAGCGAGTCATGAGTCTTTCACAGGCCTGCAGTGGGAAGAGGCAAGAGGAGCCCAGATTCGTATAATACACTGGACTCCTTCTCTGCACTGTAACAGGAGACACAGCATCACTGGAGAACATTCAAGAGCCACACGCCCCACTTCCACAATGTATGTACGGTTCATGCCTCCCCCGCCCCTTTCCCTGGTTCTCTACATAACCTGTAACACAGAAGGCATTCCACTGGCAGTGAGGAAGCTATCTCAGAGCCTGGGCGGTATTAAATTCAAGCTTGGGTTGTTTGCTTGGTCACTCTGCATGCTTGCCACACACAGTACCACAGAGAGTTCCCTCTTACATGTGGACTGCATGCCCTGGACAGGGATTATGTGCTCTGTCCTGGTTGAACCCTCCCCGCCCTTCCAAAATGCATGAGCAGAAATGTCAGCCACTCTCCCTGTGGTGTCCACAGAACCCACACAGCCTCTCCCACAAGCTTCTCTTATTTCTGTCCAGCATGAAGGAGGGTTAAGAGGCTTCTGGTTCTGTATACTGCTATATACTGCTGCAGCACTGACTGAGTCTTGGCAAGAACACTGCTTATTGGATGAAGCCCAGGGCATGCCCCACCCAAGCAGACCAAGCTTCAGAGAAGGCCGATTCCTTCAGAGTGTTCCTACTCCCTCTCAAAATGACTCTAAGCAGGCACTTCACACTTTTCTCTTTCTGATTTCAATGTCTGCCTCTTTTTACATCTGCGCTTTATTTTCAAATGTCCCAGCAACCTTGGTTTCTCTCCCATCTCCCTGGGACAGTCTTGGCTCATTTTCTCAAGTCCCTTTGATCAGCTTTCCCTGTCCTTACACTGGAGGGAGATCTTTATATGTGTATGTGTTTGTATATGTGTATGTGTATATGTATATATGTGTATATGTGTAAATGTGTGTATATATGTGTATATATGCATATGTGTATGTGTGTATATGTGTATATACATGTATATATATTCTAATATATATGAGAATTTGATACATGTATACAATCTATCTTGTTTATATTCACATCCTGCTATGTCCTCTCAGTTCTGTCTTCACCCTTGACACTCTTTTTTGTTTTATTTTGTTTTGTTTTGTCTTTGGTTTTTTGGACCCCACTGGATGATTTGTGTTGCCCTTGCACTTCTCGGTGTGGGGTCCTTCAGTGAGTGTGTTGAACTTAACAGGGGACACATCCTTAAAGAAAACCTACTCTCCCTTCCCCAAAAGACATCAACTGCCTATAGCTCCCCCCCACCACCAAAAAAAAAAAAGACTCTTAAAACCTTTTTTCCCTAGCTCACTCGAAATGAATTCCTGGTTAGTTTTTGTCTGGATGACCTGTCTATTGGTGAGAGCAACGTAATGACATCACCCACTATCACTGTGTGAGGGTCAATAATGTGATTTTAGCTATAATAGTCTTTCTTTTATGACCTTGGGTGCCCTGTGTTTTGTGTATAGATGTTTAGAATTGTAATAACCCCTTGGTGGATTCTTCCTTTGATGAGTATGTAGTGCCCTTCCCTATCTCTTATGGTTAGTTTTGGTTTGAAGTCTGTTTTGTCAGATATTAAAAGGGCTGCACCTGCTTGCTTCTTGAGTCCTTTTGCTTGGAATATCTTTTTTCATCCTTTTACCTTGAAGTGATGGTTGTTCTTGATGGTAAGTTATGGTCTTTTGATGCAGCAGAAGGATGGATCCTATTCTTATATCCATTCTGTTAGGGTGTGTGTCTTTTTCTTGGAGAACTGAGACCATTAATATTGAAAATGCCCATTGATTTCTGTTATTTGTTCTACTGTGGGTCCTCCCCTCTTTTGGTTTCCTGGTCTGGGATTATTTATTCCTTGTATTTTCTTGGTATGGCTAATCTCTTCAGATTGAAGTTTCCCTCCTAGTATCTTCTGTGGAACTCGATTTGTAGATAGATACTGCTTACACTTCATCTTATGTAGAATATCTTTCTCCATTGTCTTAGTTAGGGTTTTACTGCTGTGAACAGACATCATGACCAAAGCAACTCTTATAAGGACAACATTTGATTGGGGCTGGCTTACAGGTTCAGGGGTTCAGGCCATTATCATTAAGATGGGAGCATGGCAACATCCAGGCAGACATGGTTCAGGAGGAGCTGAGAGTTCTACATCTTCATCTGAAGGCTCCTAGAAGACTGGCTTCCGGGCAGCTAGGATCAGGGTCCTAAAGCCCACACCCACGGTGACCCACCTAATCCAACAAGGCCATACCTACTTCAAGAAGAACATACTCCCTGAGCCAAACATATGCTATCACATCCATCCATTGTGTTTGATAAATTTTCTGAATGTAGTAGCCTGGGCTGGCATTTGTGGTCTCTTAGAGTTTGAAGAGCACCAGTCCAGGCCCTTCTGGCTTTCTGATTCTTTATTGAGAAGTCTTGTGTTATTCTAATAGGTCTTTATATGTTACTTGATCTTGTCCCCTATAGCTTTTAATATTCTTTCTTTGCTCTGCATTTTTAGTACTTTCAATATTATGTGCCAAAAGATGGTTTCTTTTCTGGCTCTGTTTATTTGGTGTTCTTTATGCTTCTTGTACTTTGATAGGCACCTTCTTTTTCTTTTAGGTTAGAGAAATTTCATCTATGATTTTGATGAAAATATTTTCTGTGTCTTTGACTTGGAATTCTTCTTCTCCTATATCTACTATTTGCAAATTTGGTCTTTTTTATAGTGTTCTATATTTCCTACATGTTTTGGACCTGTTTTTTTCTTTTATTTAATATTTTCTTTGAGTTATCCATCTCTTCTACCTTGTTTTCAATGCCTGAGATTCTCTATCCCATGTGTTTATTATATGATGTTGGTGAAGCTTACCTCTGAGGGTTTGTTTGTTTGGTTGGGGTTTTTTTGTTGTTTTGGGGTGTTTCGTTTGTTTGTTTGGGGGTGTTTTTTTAACTTCTTCAGTTTTTCATTTCCAGTTTTATCTTGGGTTTTTTTTTCTTTTTCTTTCTTACTTTCTTTTTTTTAAAGATTTATTTATTTATTTATTTGTTTATTTATGTGAATACACTGTCACTGTCTTCAGATACCAGAAGAGGGCATTGGATCCCATTACAGATGGTTGTGAGCCACCATGTGGTTTCTGGGAATTGAACTCAGGACCCCTGGAAGATCAGTCAGTGCTCTTAACCTCTGAGCCATCTCTCCAGCCCAGGTTGGGTTTTCATAAGTGATTCTATCTCTACTTTACGTCTTGAACGGTTTGCACTGTTTCATTCCACTGTTTACGTGTGTTCTCACAGACTTCGTCACGGCATTTATTTATATCCTCTTTAAGGTCCTTGAATATATTCGTAATTGCTATTTTGAAGCGCTTTTGTCTTGTGCTCTGGTTATACTGCATTTCTCAGGGCCTGTTGTAGCCGGCTCTTGGGCTCTGGTGAAGCCTGTGGTTTTCACTGCTCTTGCTTGTCTGTTGGCACTCCTAGCTAGGTATCTTGGTTGTCATGACTGAAGGCATCCTAGGTGCTGATATCTGGTCTTGTCTTTGCTGGGTAGGAGCTCTGTCTCTTGGTTTCTCTTTCCCTTTTTAAATCTTTGAAGAGTGTGTTGGCTGTGGTTTGTCTGGTAGAGAGTGCTTCTGCGGGTAGATAGATGGAGGAAAGGAATAGAGGCAGACTAGGAGAGGCTGTGGGGCATCAGAACAGTGCTGAGGAGATCCTATCCACACCAAGTTGTGGGAATTTGGAGTTGGAGGTGTGGTGGGAAGAGGGGGTCCTGCAAGTAGGTTGCCATAAGACAAAAATAATACGCAGAGACAGGGATAATAAGGTGTGATGATTCAAATGTGCTTGGCTCATGGGAAATGTTAGGAACTGTGACCTTATTGGAGGAGGTGTAGCCTTGTTAGAGGAAGTGTGTCACTGTGGAGGCTGGACTTTGAGGTCTAATATATATATGCTTAAGTCTGGCCAGTGGGATCCAGATCTTCTACTGCCTTCCAATCAATATGGAGAACCCTTGGCTCCTCCAGCACCATGTCTGACTGCAGGCTGCCATGCTTTCTGCCATGATGATAACAGACTAAACATCTGAAAATGTAAGCCAGGCCCAATTAAATGTCCTTTATAAGAGTTGCCTTGGTCATGTGACCCCGAAGGTCAAAGCAGGCCACCCTACCCCTTGAGCTTAAGTTACAGGCATTTATGAGCCACTCAGTGTGGGTGCTGTGAACCTAAACTCTGGTCCTGTGATAGAGCAGCAAACACTCTTAACCACCGAGCCATCGTTCCAGCCTCAACACTTGACTCTTTTTTTTTTTTTTTTTTTTTTGGTTTTTCGAGACAGGGTTTCTCCGTATAGCCCTGGCTGTCCTGGATCTCGCGCTGTAGACCAGGCTGGCCTCGAACTCAGAAATCCACCTGCCTCTGCCTCCCAAGTGCTGGGATTAAAGGCGTGCGCCACCACCACCCGGCTGACTTGACTCTTTTTAATGATCTTCTTGTATAGAGCTATCTTAATTGTCCTAGTGCCTAAGCATTACAAATGATTGTGTGTGTATGTGTGCATGTGTATGAATGTGTGTGTGGATGCATGCATTCATGTGTATGCATGCTACCTGTGTGTGTGGGAACCCATGGAAGACAGAAGAGAAAATCAGCCCAGGAGTTACAGGCAGTTGCAGGACACCCAATGTGAGTGCTAGGACCCAAACTCTGCTTTTTTGGAAGAGCAGCAAATGTTCTTACCCACTGAACGATCTCTCCAGCCTCAAATTACAACATTTTGAGTCAGGGTTTCATCACATAGCTGTCCTGAACTCACCATGTAGACCAGGTTGGCCAGAGACCTGCCTGTAGATATTGCTCCCAAGGGCTAGAATTAAAGATGCATACCACTAGGTCTGAACTGGCCCAAACACAACATTTTAGTGAATGTTTGAGCTACACATCCATACAGCTCTGTTTTAGTGATCTGTGCCTTCCAATTTTTCTGTGATACAAATAGCCAAGACTGCAGATTTTAGAACTACCTGGCTCTTCTCACAAATATCTGTCTAAAAATATGCTTATGAAGGGTGTCCCTGCAGAGTGGTGCCGTGGCTCTAACCCTCCCTGGACTTGGCACAGCTGGTTTGGATTCTTTTTATAACTTTAATCTGAAGGCATACAATGTCTGGTGCAGGAACTTTCCAGGGGATTCTGCACAGGCCCTGGAGACCAGACAGCTTAAAATACATTTGTGAACATTTTAAGACTTACTTTTGGAATACAAATGGGAAGAAAGACTTGATTCACTCTGAGGTCCAAGAAACAAAGCAAAAGATGTCTGGCCAAGATACTGAAGGCAATGGGTGTTGGGCTTTCTGTATCCATCTCCCTCCAAGTGGTGGGTGCTGACGGGCATCCACGAGGACTCTGTCTGAAGGATGGCAGTCTGGTGTCTCCAGTTGCTTCTGGACTCGTCAGCCTGAGGCTCCTGGGTCCACATACCTGCTGGATAAACTCCAACAGAAAAGGAAGTCTTGGACCCCATTGAAAAGAAAGAGAGGAACAAGGAGGAGCATGTGAATGGCCTGCCCCATAGACCATTGAGAAAACTGGTCTTCCAGACTGAATGCTGAGTGTGTTCACAGGCAACTTCATGTTTTCTTTGCTTTTGTAAATCTCATTTTTTCCAGTTTCCATTGTGGGTTCAATTCTTAGTTATAATTTCATGTTCAGGAATGTTCTTGGAGTTCATCTGGTGCCTTCTTCCCTGCATCTGACCCCATGATTAAGGCTCCGATGAAGGCCCACGATGAAGGGGACACAATACACAAGGTGTGAACTCACCAGAGGGTCTTAAGGGTCCCATCCATAGGATACACAGCCCTGGCACTCATGAAGGGAGAAACAGGTTGTACTTTCCAGAAACCCATGGTTCCTGCTGCTACATACTGCTGACTCAAATGTCATCGACTGCCTTGCTCCACCCTGGCACCAGCGCAGACACTTTCTGGTTATGGGAAAACTCTGAGCTCTGAACACACTTACTCCAGACTGCAGACATGGGCTCAATCAAGGCCTGTAGCTGGAGTCAGCCTGCTGAAGGTCCTGTTCAATATTAGTGTGACTCTGAACAATTGGATATTGGAGTGTGTGGGGAGGGTATAGAAGTGCCACCTAGTCACCCTAGTCTTTCTGCCCTGGGACCCTGAAGCAAGAGGAGCAGAAAGCCCGTTTGGCAATGTGTTTGAATGGAATGGCATGGTGGCAAGGCAAGATATATACTCTGCCTGTCTTAGTTAGGGTTTTACTGCTGTGAACAGACACCAAGGCAAGTCTTATAAAGGACAGCATTTAATTGGGGCTGGGTTACAAATTCAGAGGTTCAGTGCAGTATCATCAATGTGTGAGCATGGCAGCATCCAGGCAGGCACGGTGCAGGAGGAGCTGAGAGTTCTATATCTTCATCTGAAGGTTGCTAGCGGAAGACTGACAGGCAGCTAGGATGAGGGCCCACACCCACAGTGACACACCTATTCCATCAAGGCCACACCTCCAAATAGTGCCACTCCCTGGGCCAAGTATATTCAAACCATGGCACTGCCTGTGAACAACCCCGGGCGCTTCTCAGCAGGCGGACACTACAGTGTCCACTGAGGCTCTCAGGTGCTCTCTCAGGATCCGGTGAGACCTCCACATGCCTTCATGCTCTTAGCTGTTCCAGCCAGACTTTGAATCCCCATCATTTCCAGCACAGGGTGAGGCTGGAATGGAAAAACCGGAGGAAGTGCAGCATGTACCACAGGCAACTGGCCATGGAAGCAGCTAGAAGACATGCTACCCGGCAGCACTTAGCACTGTCGCACAGGCCCCACCACCCGATGGTGCTGTCCCCACCCCCTGGTGGCATCTCCATCTGCCATCTGTCTCAGAGCCCTACGAGGCCCTTCCTGACTTTGCACATCCCAGTGGCTGAGATTTCTTTGCGATATTATTTATGGGCTACTTTCAGTGCAGCTTTGTACTTGGAGAAGGAAAGTCTTCTGAGGGAGCTCTCAGCCGGCAGTGTGAGGATTTATACCACTCAGCCAGCAGATGAAGAAGCTGTAAAACACTTGACGGTGCTAAAAAATTAAGATGTCTGTTTCCTGACTCCACAGGTCGAGCGTCCCTACACCCTGCAGCCTGGCTTAGCTTGCCATGGCTCATTCACCTTATACAGACAAAGGGAGGCGGGACCCGAAGCAAGCTCGCTCCTTCCTTTCCTTTCCCTCCTCACTCTAAGTCCTTCCTGTGGATAATGTATAACACTCCAGTTTCCACAGAAAGTTTTTTGTTTTGTTTGTTTTTGTTTTTCAAGACAGGTTTTCTCTGTGTAGCCCTGGCTGTCCTGGAACTCACTCTGTAGACCAGGCTGGCCTCGAACTCAGAAATCTGCCTGCTTCTGCCTCCCTAGCGCTGGGATTAAAGGCATGCGCCCCCTCTGCCTGGAAAGGTTGGCATGTTGGTCTTCCCACGAATCTCTGGATCCTAAAGTCCCAGTACAGCTCAGACGGAAGAGTCTAAAAGTCCACCCGTGTGCTGGGGTGGATCCCGAGGACTCATCTTGCCACGTGCTCGCTGTTGGGCCGTGGGGAGGGGGGGCGGGGGGGAGGGGGGTCATGCTGCAGTCTCTGTCCCAGGACTGGAGCAGGGGCTTTACAGGGGCCTCTCAACTCCCTTCCTTTCCCTTTCCCTTCCCCTCCGCTGAACTGGCGCAGCAAGGTAGAGAGGCTCCTCAAGACCAGGCTGAGCCTTCTGAGGTTTGGGGTAGAAGCCAGGAGAGGGCAGAGCTCTGCAGAGGCTAGGACACTGGCTGGGACGGCATGTTCAGCGGGCGTGTGTCTGTCCTTATTTTTGAAGTCTAGGAGTAAACATGTGGAGTTTCAGTACGGGGCCTCAGGGGTAGAGGGCTGGGCTTCATGGTGTCCTTCGTGTCTCGGAAGGTGCTGTTGTTTTGTGAAGCCCTTTGTGAGGGTTTCTATTCCCGAGGTAAAAATCAAAATCACCTGGGGGACCTTAGATGGGGTCTCCTGATGGAGACAACGTGGAGCGGAGACTGACCTCCACAGAAGCGGGTTGCCCTTCACAATGTGCAGGGCAGCAGTCTTCTGGAGGAAGATTCCCTGTGCGGTCTCAAAGTTGTAAATACCAACAGGTTGGAATGATCTTACCAGGAATCCCTGAATTCTAAAGTCCCACAGAAGATCTTATCAGCGTATTGACCTCCTTGTCCTGCATTCCTAAGTCCACCTGAGGTTTGGGGCTTATTAGGCCTTTAGAGAAGAAAAGGGTTTATTTCATTTTACAACTTTCTGTTCACACTCTGAGTCAGGGCAGGGAGCTGGAGGCAGAATACAGAGGCCATGGCGGAATGCTGCTTACTTCCTGGCTTGCTCAACCTTTCTTATACACCCCAGGACCACCAGCCCAGGGGTGACACCGCTTACGGTAAGCTGTTGTAAGGACTGATGATCTTTGTCATTGTTATCTGTTAGCAAGATGTAAGGTCATTGGTTGGTGGAAGAGCTTGAGTTTTTTGAGTTTTAGTTGTTGTCGTTGTTTTGGTTTGGTTTTGTCATTGACCCTGATTTAGTTCAGAATCAGCCGTTGGGTCTCCTGGATTACAACCTGGTGGGGAACATTATGAGGGAAAGTTACTGAGGAAAAATGTTAACATTGCAATCAATATTAGCTTCGTATATAGTAAAGTAAAATGCACTTGTACAGCTGACTGAACCATGTACCAGAAGTCTGTAGAAGGATAAGGTAACTTTGTTTGTTTGTTATATTAGATTCCTGCATGAGGAACAAACATCTAGAAACTTTTCAAGAAAGGTCACTTAAACTCAGTAATTTAAAAGAAAAATAGAATCCTATTGGCTCACTTTCATAGGATAGTCTAACAATGATCACTTGGGTTTCCTGTGAGTTCCCAAACCTGGCAGAGTACCTGGCAGCCTCCTTTAGTCAGGGCACATGGGTGGTCAGGTTGCAGAAGGCCAAGTCACATCTGTGAGAAACAGACTTCCAGGAAGAGCTAGGTTCTAGAGTTGGTAAATGCAGCTTTAAGGTTTGCCCTCAGAATACAAGAACACAGGCCTGTTCTTCTCAGCTGTGGAGAGAAGTTACCTGCAGTGCGGTTAGCCGAGGCTTTGTCCTTGTTTGTTAGGATTAAGTTTTTTATAATTCTCATTGTGAAAGGAAAACTTGACATAGATCTTCAGTCAGCACACTTGACTGGGCAGAAACAAAAGTAGACACCTGTGAACAAAGGAGCATGGGATAGCAAGCTTCATCTCAGAGAAGGGCAGGCCTGGAGAAACCAGGCAGAAGTAGCAGGCGCTGAGACCCAGCAGAGCCTCTGCACTGGCAGCAACTTGCCTATCTCTCCAGTCTCTGCTGTGATCTGTGAGTCTCCAAGCATCAGCTCAGGTCCATGTTAGCGTTAGCGTGCAGGTGCAGGAGGCCCCCAGCTGAGAAAACGGTCAGGCTCTCCTTAGAGCCAATAAATGTGTTCTTTAAAAACTGTCAAGCCAGGCAGTGGTGGTGCATGCCTCCAGCACTTGGGAGGCAGAGGCAGGCAGATTTCTGAGTTTGAGGCCAGCCTGGTCTACAAAGTGAGTTCCAGGACAGCCAGGGCTACACAGAGAAACCCTGTCTTGAAAAACCAACAAAACAAACCAAAACCAAAACCAAACCAAAACAAAACAAAAAAACAAAAACAAACAACAAAAAAACTGTGTCAAAATTAAAACCAAATAAAACATTAAAATTACAACAATTACAACAAAACAGAAACAAACAAAACCCCACTCTGGACAGCTGATGTCACCTGAGTGTAATATAGAAGGGAGAGGACTCAGTGGGGCTGGAATGTTTTATGAATGTCTCCCTTTTGGTTGGGCCCAATTTCATAGTAAAGTGAGCCCACCTTGAATCAAGCATCCACATGTCTCACAGGTCAAACGTAGATCTGTATAATCCTTTTCTCTAAAAAAGACACTTTTGTAAGTTACCATGGATACAGGAGGAGACAGTACCTATGGCCTAGGCAGGTGGGCCCAAAATGGCAAGTTAAACACAAGGAAAGAATTTCCTGGTCTCAGCTCAAGGCAGCTGAGGAGCTAGCTATAGAGTAGCAAGAACCACAGGGTGGGGCTTTGCCAGAGTTGCTGAAGAGACAAAGGAAGGAGAAGGAGATAAAAGTGCTTTAAAAAACAAGGAAAGCCAAAGGTTTGTTTGTCTCCAGGTGATAGCACCTTCCCAAAAATTCACCAGGAATGTTACCAGCCCAGTTCCAGGAGAGAGAAAAGGCTGTTCTACTTTCCCATTCCAGTCAGAGTCTGGGTAGCCTGAAGCAGGACAGGGTCTGGAGGACATTCTGAGACAAAGGTGCTTGAGTTGAAGTCAAGGAGAGTAAAATTCTATGCCCAGAGCATAAACAACACAGGAGAATTCCTTAGGAGAACTCCTTCTGCTTTCGTAGAGATGGGGCTCACCTGAGCACCTGAGAGAGAGCTTGGGGAATCAGGTTTACAAGCCTGAGCTGATAATACCTGCTATGCTGAAATGGGGAATGAGGGAGGAAGACAGGAAGGAGGTGTGAGGGTGGGGACTTCAGATCATTTGCCATTCCATTTTAGGAAGTTGTCCGAGACAATGATACAAAAGTATTATACAATTTGAATAGGGTCCCAACAGTAGACTTGAGGTTTTAAGGCAAGTCAAAAGTGTGGTCTTCGACCCCATTTTGGACAAGGTAAGGCTGAGTCTAGTTTCAGGTAATAGGTCATCATCTACTACCAGGAAGTAGCTGAAAATGAGTGGTGTCGATGTGTGTCCCAAATTCCAGTGACCTCATAGGCAAAGCTAAGCCAGGAGACCCCGAGAGGAGTCAGTCTAGGGCGCCTGTAGACTAAATCCACACCGTACCTTGGTGTGTGGATGCTGGATGCACTGGTGTTGTGAGTGGTGGAAGTCCTGTGGTCTGGGGGTCAGTAGGTATCAAGGGAGAAAGAGAACGGAGGTGGTGAAAACCCACACTGAGTTTACATAGCACACCAATAAAGCCCCAGAATGGATCTTACACATAGACAAAGGACACAACTCAGAGGTTTCAGGTCACAACTTGTGACTGTTTACATCTCCATGGTGGGTGTCAGAGAAAGGGAGGAAAAGATGGGTAAGGGAAGAGAGGAAAGATCACCCAGAGGGAAGATTAGGGGTGAAGTGTAGGACCCCGACCCTTCCCTAGGTCTCAGCACCAGATGCTAGATCAAGATCGATGGGGGGAAGACAGAAATAAAAGAAAAAGGAGAGGGTACAAGGTGGGTCGTCCTTTAATTGGAATGAAGGACAGTTGTCTCCTCGAGGGATGGAGACTGTGTGCCCAGGCACAGAGACTTAGGGTTTTATGGGTCAGATAATGAGACTTTTGTGGTGGAAGATTCCCCATGCTGATCTGTTCTCTGAAGTCTCAAAAGTTGTAAATTCCAACAGGTTGGAATGTGGACCTTACTGGGAATTCCGGGATTCTTAAGTCCCACCAAAGATCTTATCAGTGTGTTGACCTCCTTGTCCTGCATTCCTAAGTCCACCTGAAGTTTGGGGCTTATTAGGTCTTTAGGAAGAAAAGAGCTTATTTCATTTTAACTCTGAGTCAGGGCAGGAACCTGGAGGAAGAAAGGAGCACTCCTCTGTGGCCTCTGCACCGGCTCCTGCCTCGAGGTTCCAGCCCTGCTTGAGTTCCTGCCCTGACTTCCTCCAGTGATGGACTGTGATCTGGAAGTGTCTCCTCCCCAGCTTGCCTTTTGGTGGAGGTGTTTGTCATCTCATCAGTGGAAACCCTGAGGCAGGGCTCATTTTCATTCAAATCATCACAAGGCTATTCATCAGCCGTGGCGTGCCTACTGTTCAATCCAGAAGTAGTCACAAAAACATTTCTGCTTATTCCTGAGGCAGGAGTCTATTATCCACTTTTTGGGACCAGTCGACTCACCTGCCTCACAAGGGTCTTGACACCAGGGACTGGATAAAATCTTTTATTTGGATGAATGGTAGGGGTGGGCGGCTGGAGAACCTGCTACTTCCACTCAGGAGTCCTTTGACTCTGAACCCCCAAAGAATCCCTAGACACCCAAATGGAGAGAAAGAACAAGGCAGAGCCCCAGGAAGCAGGGGACACGTGCTGCTGCAACTGCATCTTGGGCATCCCCAGCTCTCTCCTTGTAGGGGCTCTAATATCCCAAGAGTCTCAAGCATGGAGAGACCCCCCAAACTCTTCTACCTCTTATCCTGCCCTGAGCTCAACCAACTCCCTCCCTCATCAACACGGTGTGACTCCAGTTCAGGTTTAAACTCTTGGAGTGGATTTTATTTATTCTGTAAGATGAAATTATGCCCAAGAGGTTGAGGTGACTCAGCTCTTGCCGTGTAAACCTGACGGGTGGAGCTCAGATCCTAGAGGCGTGTAAAAAGCCAGCTGTGGTGGTGTATGTCTGCAGCCCCAGTGGTCCTATGCTGAGATAAGCGGAGACAGGAGAATTGGCCAGAAGCTCATGGCCCAGCCAACCTGGAGTATATGGTACAGTAGCAGGGACCACAGAGAAAGAACGTGAGAACTGAACCCTCAAGAGTGTCCTCTGACCCCCGAACCTGCTGCGGTATGTATTCATCACACACACAAGATAGGAGGGAGGAAGGAAGGGAGAGAGGAACGGACAGAGGGATGGATGAATGGAAGGAGGGAGGGACAGAGGGAAGGAGGCTGTCCGTTTGTCCTGAAGTTGTAGTTTGGAATACGACCACTATGTGGCAGTAGTACCTAAGTCACAGGATCCCAGCACCCAGCGCTTGGCTAGATCCTACTATGCTGAGTGCCAGGACCAGAACTCTTTGCAAATTCTACAGTTTTCTTTCACATTTATGAGTAAGTCACGGTTCTGAACACTGCGCCATTTAGTTGAAGTCACGTGGCTCCGCGTAGGGACTCGGGATGCAGACCCGACTGACTGTACCCCAGACCGCAAAAGGGCATGACTAATGTAGCCTGGCTTGGTTCCTGCCCCCTACATGAGTTCTAGCCCAGATCCTTAAGTGTGGAGCAAGTACCCAGAATGCCTTGTGTGCTCTATGAAGTGAGAAAGTAGTTTCTCATCCCTCAGAGCTCTTGAGATAAAGTCCAGTGAGTGTGTGTGTGTGTGTGTGTGTGTGTGTGTGCGTGTGTTTCTGAACTAGTTCTTTTTATAAAACTTTATTAGCTCAAGAGATGGCTCAGAAGTTAAAAGCACTGCTGCTCTTCCTGAGGACCAGAGTTCGAGTCCCAGCATATGGTAACTCACAACTGTCTGTAACTCCAGTTTCAGGGAATCCAATGACCTCTAGTTTCTAAGGACACTACATATACATTTTGCACAAATGTGTATGCAGGCAAAGCACCATATGCATTAAACAAAAGCAAGGAACATCTTAATTTTTCAATTAATTTCTTGAGAATTTCATGCAAAATATCTCTCCAAGCTCCTCCCTATATCCACCCCTCCTACTTCACACTCTTGTTCGATTTTTAACCTGCTAAATGGAACACATTCTGAACACCTACTTGCCTTTTCCTTAAGTTCACATCACACAGATTACACACACAGTCAAGTCGAAAACCTCACCACATCTTCTTTCTGTGTGACTGGTGCAAAGAAACGTATCAGGTTCATGTCAGCCCAGCTATTAATTGGTTCCTCAGGTATCCACCACTTTGTCATTCTCAAATAAAACAAGGGTGGCTAGAACACAGGCACAGGACACAACGATGTGCATATGGAGAGAGACAGCAGTTTTTGATATTTGCAGATATCAGAAAGAGGGCGTCAGATCTTATTACCGATGGTTTTGAACCACCATGTGGTTGCTGGGATTTGAACTCAGGACCTTCAGAAGAGCAGTCAGTGCTCTTAACCACTGAGCTATCTCACCAGCCTGACTGCATCAGTGTAAAGAAGAGCTAGCCAACAAGTCCTAGGGTGTCACCATGGGTGCTGCCACAGAGTATGACATTGAGAAGCCCACTGTCCCCGAGACTGCAGCTCCTTCCACCTTGTCCAGCAGAAGGGATGAGGAGACAGTTCCTGGTGAAGCTGCCTCCCCTTCTGCTGTGGTCTTTGCCAACTTGCCTCAGCAAGGCTAAGGTAACGATCATCCAGACTCTTACCTACGTCAGAGAAACTCTGCCACAGATCAGCTGGCCTGGGCTGTGTTAAACTGCCTGGTGGTGACTCTGTGACCCTCCCTGTCTTCTGTCCCATCTTGATACACAGCCTAACCCCCCACGGGCATCTAGCAGAGCTCCATGTGTCCCACTTGACCCTCATATAGCTTCCCTCCCTAACTCTGCCAGTTTACTGCTGAGTTGCCACATGCCCCACTTGACCTCTAGGTGCCCGTAAGTGTGGTAGGACTCCTTCCCCGCCAGGCAGGCTTTGTCTCTTTCTTCCTTTTTTCCTTCCTTCCTTTTTTTTTAAAGATTTACTTATTATTAAATGTAAGTGCACTGTAGCTGTCTTCAGACACTCCAGAAGAGAGCATCAGATCTCATTATGGATAGTTGTGGTTGCTGGGATTTGAACTCAGGACCTTTGGAAGAGCAGTCAGTGCTTTTAACCACTGAGCCATCTCTCCAGCCCCACTTTGTCTATTTCAAGGCTTTTCTAGATAGTCTCTCACAGTAGACAGAATGGCTGCCCACCAGGAGAGATAGGGCAGGGCCAGAGCTTAAAAAGTACAGGGGGCCCCAAGGATAGCCTGTTCCTGCTGCACATGGGTATCACCAGTGAGGCCAGACAGACAGCAGGAGTCTGAGGCCTAACTGTGAGGTGACCCTGGATCTCCAGTCTGTCTGCAGTACAGGATGCAGAGAGGTAGTTCTGTGGAGGGGCAGGCTGCAGCCATGTGCTGGTAGTCCTGTGTCCACACTCTAGCCTAGTGACCCAGGCAGGCCTCCTTTTGATAAAATGGAGGTCTGGCCCCACAGCCACTGCCTGTGGCCTCTGGCAGGTGTTCTGGCCCAGGGAGGGGCACTAAGAGGCCATGGACTGTGAGACTGTAACCGCAGACCTGTCCTGGTCCTTCTGAGTTCCTAGGCATTTTAGTCTGCAGTTAACCCTTTCTGGCCCTGGCTTCCAGGATACCTTCAGCCTCACTGTCTTCCCAGGTCCCTGAGTCTTAAATGTCCTTTCTCGGCCGCAGCCTCATCTTGGTGTTTCTTGGCCATCTTACAAAGGAAAAGAAAGCCTTGAGAGGGAGCCTGCTCCGATCCCCCCTCCCCGCCCCAAGCTCACGGAGGAGGGAAAGCCTCACTACTCCTGAGCAGGAGGATCCTCCCTGTGACTCAGGCAGTCCTGACTGTACCTTACAGCAGCAGTGATCCATCTTCCTTCTGGCACCAGCCCTGCTCTCCTGTGAGCGGCCATGGGGAGTGACAGAAGGGCCCTGCAGGGATGGGCCCTGTCTCAGCAGAGCATCTCCTGTTCCTGGAATTGCAAGGCCAGGGTCAACAAGAAAGGTGGCCTTTTCTAACAACATTCCGGACGATGGAGGAAACCACCTCCAGACTGTCTCTCCAGTGCTGCAGAAGGGACTCCCTCAGAGCCACTGAAGGCCAGCCTCCCACCAGGCCTACCTGAGGTCTTGGATCAGTACAGGGTCCCTCCAGCAGCAAGGGAGGCCTCGACCTTGTGTTTCAGAGTAGCAAACATTTGTAAAAGCCATAGACTTTTTTTGTTTTGTTTTGCTTGGGTGGAGGTAAAAGCCATAGACTTTTTTTGTTTTGTTTTGCTTGGGGCCTTCCTCTGCTGTTCTCTACCTTATTTTAATTTTTAAATTGTATTGGTTGATTGATGCTTGTTTGTTTTTGAGATAAGGTCTATGAGAACCTGGAGCTCACCTCCTGGTCCACTTGGCTGGCTTAGTGAGCTCTGGAGACTTCTCCACTCCTAACACTATCTGATAGTTTCTTTTTTTTTTTTCCCTGCCCACTCCAGTCCCACTTGCTCCGGCCCCACTCACTCCGGCCTATTTATTTTATTATATATAAGTACACTGTAGCTGTCTTCAGACTCCCCAGAAGAGAACATCAGATCTCATTACAGATGGTTGTGAGCCACCATGTAGTTGCCAAGATTTGAACTCATGACTTCTGGAAGAGCAGTCAGTACTCTTAACTGCTGAGTCATCTCTCCAGCCCTGTTTATTTCATTTTTGCATAGGCATTGGGGGCTTAAACTTCAATTCCCCCACTTGCCTAGCAGGCACCTTTCTCACTGAACTCTTTCTGCACAGCACAGGTTGGAGGAAGAGTAACACAACTTTGAGATAAAATAGTCTCAGGTATAGCTGGTCGACAAGATGGCTGTGCAGGTAAGAGGTGCTTACCTACCAGCAAGCCTGACAACCCAAATTCAACCCCTCGGGTCCAAATGGTGGGAGGAGAGAACTGGCCTCTGTAAGCTGTCCTCTGACCTCCACACGCAGGTCACTCTGTGTGCTCTCCACACACACTGAAATAAATGAGTGCGAGGAAAGAGCATCGCTTACCTTCTCTGTGCTTTGTACCTGTCAACATGCATGTTTCTGTAGCAAGTTTGGCCTAGGAATGCAGGAGTGGTACTTGTATATAAGCTGGGACATCAATAAATTAATAGAGTGAGCGCTGGCCCCTTTAAAGTCAGATAGAGCTGTGTGGAGTCAGGAGATACCATGGCTTCAAAATAGGAGAGGAGCCAAGGCAGAGAGAGTGCCAGCAAGCTCAGTCTCCACAGGCTCCTAAATAACAGGAATTCTCTCTTGAATGTGACCTTGACCTTAACTTTCCACCGGGATTCCCAAGCTGCTGTTTTTCAGAGTTCCTTGGATTAGAACGGATCATTTATGGCACAGTGTGAATGATTCGCATCACTTCTTTCATGATAGACACTCAGGTATCATGGCAAAGAAAGATGACTGAAGAGAAAATGAGAAGGAATGAGAAGGGTCGATTTCGGAGACTAAGGGACAGGATCTGGAAGTACAGAGGGCCCGACTGAGGGACATAGCACCAAATAAAGTGTTCAGTAAGGAGACTGGTAAGAAAAGTCTGGTCAGGAAAGGCCCTGGAAACTGCAGTGGCCTCTCATGCTTTGGGGAGTGTGGTGCCTGTAGACAAAGCTAGGTGTGTGTGGAGAAGCTAGAGTACATTCCACAGTAAAAGGTAAACAGGATTCTCAGCTGGCCTTGGGTACAGCTCTGTCATCCTAATACACAAGAGGGTGGGCTAGGAGGATCACAAACTCAGGGCCCGCCTGGGCTACAGAACATGTTCAAAGACAGCTGGGGTAACTTGGCAAGACCCTGTCTCAAAATGTAAATAGAGGCCTAAGGATGCATGTCCACATGTCCACTGGAGCACACTTGACTAGTGTGCAAACCCCAGGTGTGTCAGTGCGTCCGGCTGGCAGGTCCCCTCCCTGAGTCACCCTTAAGCGTTTCCTCACTGAGACACGCCCAGCTCATATGTTGCACTCTCTGCCTCAGTTCCTGCTTCAGGGAGGGAACAGCGAGAGCCAGAGGAGCTTGTGCATTCTTTCCAGAGTCAGGCTGAACCCTAACTTCAAACTCCACCCCCTCCTGGGGATAAAGAAAGAAAAAAAGGCAGGGAGGAGGAAATCTTACACTGAACAGCAAAATCATAGGCTCTGTAGAGGTGGCATGCATCTCCTTCTCTGGAGGAAGAAAGCATGCTGGCTTGAGGGGTCTGGTTAGAAATTGGGATCTGATGGCAGGGTAATGTAGGGAAAGTCAGATGCTACACACATGCAGGGGCTTCTCATGCCATAGAGGCTGAGGGTGGAGGATTCCTGGGTCCAATCCAACCTGAGCCATGTGGTGAGACCTTGTCAAAACAGGAGAGAGGAAGGACAGAAGGAAGGAAAAAGAAAGGAAGGAAGGAAGGAAGAATGAAAGGAGAAAAACAAAACAAAACAGAAGTTTGGGTTTTGACCCAATGCTCAGGGCTTCTGAGTCTTCTATGACTTGGAACTGCTTGGCTCCTGTCTCTGGTCTCACAATGTATCCTGGTATCTCTCTTGGTGAGATCGACATTCCTAAAGTGTTGACTTTTATTCTATGACAAAAAATAAGTCCCGCCTTTCATAAGGCAGTACACACACCAGAAGGAACACCCAAATGACTGAGTTGCAGAGAAAACCAGGACACATGCGCCAGAGAGCCCTGCGACTCCAGGAAGCCAGGCAGACTTCTGAAAAGAATGAAGTTTTGCTTTCGACCAGTGATCGTGGAAAATCTCCAAATCCGATACGATAGGGCCAGCTCCTCTAAAAGCTGTGGCCACAGAACATGCTCAAAGACAGCCCGGGCAAGTTGGCAAAAGGCTGTGGAGCATGGGGGGGGGGTGCATGCTAGCACCTGCTTCTCCCCGCGCACCATTCCCTGGAGGGCAGAGCTGCCTGTCACATCTCCACAGCTGCTGTGGGGAGATGACAGACAGAACACACGGCCCCAGAGGAGCACAGTGAAGAACAGACACGAACAGCCTTGGTTTTCGTAGGCCACCTGACTTTTCTTTCTGAATTCTTAAAAAAATTAGTCATTATTCTGTATATAAGTTGCATGGTTTCAACTCTTACTTTTAAAGTGTCAACAACTGTGCCACTGATTTAAAATGTTATTTTGCTTCATTCTTATAAAAACTCAGGGCTCTTTTCTCCCATCCTTCTAACATATCTGTCGGCAACACAGCCCAAGAGTACTGAAATTTATTTTTGTATTGTATTTATGTTCTGTTTGGTTTCACCAGATCAGGGTAAACATAGTGGTAATGACTTGGGGAGATGCTTTTAGGACTAATAGTGTCCCCCACTTGCCCTTTCCCATCCGACTTTGAGCCACCAAAACAAATGGCCCCTCATTATTTCTGTGGCTTTCCTTTCTTAATCGTTTCCTTTCTTCCTTCCTTTCTTCCTTTCTTTCTTTCTTTCTTTCTTTCTTTCTTTCTTTCTTTCTTTCTTTCTTTCTTTCTTTCTTTCTTTCTTAATTTTATTGATTGTATGAGTGTTCTGCTGCATATACATCTGCAGGCCAGAAGAGGGCATCAGACACCCTTATAGACGGTTGTGAGCCACCATGTGGTTGCTGGGAGTTGAATTCAGGACCTCTGGAAGACCAGCCAGTGCTCTTAACCTCTGAGTCATCTCACCAGCCCAATCATTTTCTTGACTATTCTTAAATATTGTGTTTTCAAATAAGCTCTAGAATTATTTTGGCAAAAAAATCCATTTTACAGTTCTTTTTAATTTGATAAAAATTTAAAACTATCTTTGACAGGGGCCACAGAGATAAGGCCCTGGCACTAAGCCTGACATCCCGAGTCTGATCCCCAGAACCCATGTCCAGGCTAATTTTATGTCAATGTGGCATAGCTGGTGTCATCTAAGAGGAGGGTGTATCAATTACAAAAATACCTCCAGAAGATCAGGCTGTTGACAAGTTTGTGGGACATTTTCTATATTAGTGATCAATGGCAGAAGGGACTGCCCATCGTAGGTAGCTGAGCAAGACTTGAACAAACCAGTGAACAGCACCCTCCACGGCCTCTGTGTCAGTTCCTGTCTGCAGCTTCCTGTCCTGGGTGAGTTCCAGTCCTGACTTCCTTCAGTGATGTACAGTGATATGGAAGTGTAAGCCAGATAAACCCTTTCTTCCCAAGTTGCTTTGGACATAATGCTTCCTCACTGCAATGGCAACCCTAAGAGAACCCACATAGTAGAAAGGGAGAGCAAACCCCCAAACTCCCGCATGCTGCCCCCCCGCCCTGGCCTCTGCCCTGGAATGCATGTCAGAGCCCTACCACACATAAAATAAAATAAAATATTTAAATTAAACACACACACACACACACACACCAAACTACAAACAATTCAAACTACAAGCATCCTGCATATGAAACACAGATTACATTTAAACTCAAGCTGGTTTGGAATGAGTTTGGATTCTCTTAATTATATTATTCAAGACAAAATGAAATTGCTGCTCGTGTGCCAAGCATTAACATTTTGAAGAAACCAGGTCCTGTCTTTTGTAGTCACCAGCCAACTCAGATTGAAGTGATTGGACTAGCCAGAGACTACTAGCCTGTTTGTCTTGTTTCTGAAAACAGTTGCTATGGAAACAAGTCACTGACCTACTTCCTCCCACCTCCAGGTACAGGCACGATTTTCACCTTCCTTGGTTTCCTGTTCCTCCCCCTCTCCCTGCTCAAGAATTCCTTACTAGTTCCGGTGGTTCGCATGGTTCACACGGGCACCGCCTGTGTGGGTTCTGCCTGCAAAGTGCCTGATTGCCCAAGGCAGCTGCGAAGCTCCCTGCCAGAGAGGAGCAGGCTTGACTTCGAGGTCTCCAGTGAGGATAGTCCATTTGGACTGACCAGCCTTGCCTATTTCTCAGGGTGGCTTTCCACGCTGAGCTGCAGTCTCCTTGTAAGAGCAAGCAGAATGCCCACATGCACGGTCCCCTTCTTTCCTTGCCCCACATTCCATTACCCACGTGCCAAATCCACTTATATTTGCCTGAAGCTGCAAGTTTCCAGATATGAGAAATACTGTGACCATCTTGGGTACCACACAAAGTTGTCCATACAATCTTAGATGGCTTGGGTCCCTGAGTTGTTCTCTGACCCCCACACTGATAAGTTATTCTCTGCCAGGTTTATTGGGAAGCAGCTCTTGAGTGGATTCACTGATCCTAAGGAACAAGGCCAGAGAAGTTGCCATGGGAAGAGAGACAGAGGGGAGGGGGAAGAGAAAGAGAGAAAGAGTGAGTGCACACAGGGAAAGAGACACATTCAGTGAAAGGGAGAGAGAAGAGGAGACCAAAAATGTCTGGAGCATATAGGGAAGAACTCCTGGTGGAGGGGAAGCCCAGCCGCTCAGCTGGAAAGGCCAGCATAGAGGTCAGGGCATTACCAGCCCTGAAACCAGACACACATGCTCACGAACTGGACACACAGCTGCCTTTAAAACACCGAGCTTTAAAGTCGGACGTGGAGTGGCCAAAGCTCACTGTTCCATTTTATTAACTCCCCTGTCTTCAGTGAGAGGCTCTTTGCCTTAGACAAGGTGCGGTCAAATGTGAAGAGCCCTGTGTCCCTGACTGGGATATTCAGCCATGTGACCTCGGACAAGTCCTGCTGCCTCTGAGCATTGGTTTTATGCTTGTGTGTCTACACACTAGGGGCTGTGTGGCTGTGTTTCCAGCTGGGACATCTGGGAAGAGGAGTGAGTGAAACTTAGGGGAAACCCCACACCCTCCATGCACAAGATTGAGCCTCTGTGAAGTATTATCTGCAAGTCTATTAATAGAACAAATGCTTTAACTCAACAAGGGCACTCCACTCTTTTTTTTAAAGATTTATTTTGTTTTTTAAAGATTTATTTATTATATGTAAGTACACTGTAGTTGTCTTCAGACACACCAGAAGAGGGCATCCGATCCCATCACAGATGGTTGTGAGCCACCATGTGGTTGCTGGAATTTGAACTCAGGATCCCCAAAAGAGCAGTCAGTGCTCTTAACCACTGAGCCATCTCTCCAACCTGACACTCAACTCTTGCCCTGTGTGAGTGGGAATGGGACAAGCATTCAAGTAGAGAACCACCCATGTGGCAGGTTCAAGGCTCCCATACGGCTTCCCATAGAGGAGTGTTTATACCTCAGCATATTATATGGCTGTTAAGAAAATTCTCTGAGAAAATTCTCTCTCTCTCTCTCTCTCTCTCTCTCTCTCTCTCTCTCTCTCTTTCTCTCTCTCCTCTGTCATAATACTGGTTTTGTAAGGAAAAGATAGCACTAAGAAACCCTTTCTATACAGTTTCCTATGGCTGATTGACTGGAAAGGCCTTGCTTGACCAGGGGGCACAGGCTTAGAGCCGAACAGATGCTAAGACAGTCTCAGCATTCGTGCAGGTAGGGGCTTTAATCAATGTCACTGTAGCGTATACACACGGCAAAGGCTATTGGCTCTTTAAACCAGCTAAGCTATATTTAAACAGCTGTATACAACACATTTAAATGAGCATGAAGCAGCACAAAGAAATAAAAATAAAAACACACAGTCCCAGGCATCCAGAAAATCTCCAGAGTAGGCTAGAGCGACAGCTCAGCTCTCAGTGTGTACACTGCACTTGCAGAGGGCTGGAGTTAAGTTCGGACGCCCACGTCAGGTGCTCATAGTCAATTATAATGTCAACTCCATGGGATGAAACACCCTCTTCTGGACTCCATGGGTCCTGGAGCACATGATGCACATAACGAGTACACACACACACACACATACACACACACACACACACACACACCATAACATCCCTGAAGAGTGGGGTGGTAGGCACGGTGGAAATGACCAGCCGTGAGAGGTGGCTAACAGCTTGGAGGACTGAGCAACTGACCAGTCATCTATAATCTCTTGTCTCATACGGAGTGGTAAAGATGAATGAGATAATTAATATTTATGAAGCACTTTAAAATCCTGCAGGAAATACCATATTATAAAATGCTGCGCCTCGGCACTCCGCCATCTTTGCTCCAGTGACTGGGAAGTTGGAACAGCCAGGTTCTGAGACAGACAGGCATAATATCGCTTGGGTCTCGGGCGGCTTGTGTGTATGCAGCTCCCAAGTGCAGGGCTGATCTGCAGTAACCAGCACGCCAGCTCTGCTGTGGGACTTCTGCCTGGCAGAGGGACCCCGCACTGGGCGGGAGCCTACCAGCTTTCCTTCCGCGACCTCTGTTCCCGCAGACTGCTCTGAAGAGACAGGTACCCCAAGCTCCCTATCCCCAATATAACATCACTTGGGACACGGCCTGTTGGGGCTTCCGTCTGTGCCCGAGAACGGGTCAGCGCTGTGGTCGTCTGGGTGCCAGATCGGCAGGCCAGCGCGTCTGCAGGTGAGCGGCGCCACGGAGAGAGTGCAGATTGCACTCCGCCATCTTTGCTCCAGTGACTGGGAAGTTGGGACAGCCAGGTTCTGAGACAGACAGGCATAATATCGCTCGGGTCTCAGGCGGCTTGTGTGTATGCGACTCCCAAGTGCGGGGCTGATCTGCAGTAACCAGCGCGCCAGCTCTGCTGTGGGACTTCTGCCTGGCAGAGGGACGCCCCCTCCCCCCCAGGAGAGATCACTCACCCCTGCACAGGGCAGGAGCCTACCAGCCTCCCTTTGGCGACCTCTGCTCCAGGAATCCACTAGGCTGAGCCTTTGGATGTGCAAGGCCTCCCCAATATAAGATCACTTGGGGCAAGGCACATTAGGGCTCCAAAGTCACTCAGGAGCAGGCAGGCACCAGAAATCGGTGCCAGGGGAATCCTGGCAATCCAGGGGGGGGGCAGAAATAGCTTTGCAGGCTCACAGGAGGTCCAACCAACAGCCAGTGGCAGCAGGACCAACTAACATCAGAGGTATCCAGATGGCAAAAGGCAAACGTAGGAATGTTACTAACAGAAATCAAAGTAATGTGGGACCATCCGAACCCAACTCTCCAACAGCAGCAAGTCCTGGATACCCCACCACACCCGAAAGACAAGATCTGGATTTAAAATCACTTCTCATGATCCTATTAGAGGATCACAAGAAGGACACAAATAAATCTCATAAAGAATTACAGGAGACCATGAATCAACGGTTAGAAGCCCTTACAAAGGAAACACAAAAATCGCTTAGAGAAATGCGGGAGAACATGGATCAAAAGATGGAGGCGCACAAGGAGACAACACAAAAATCGCTTAACGAGATGAATCAACGGGTAGATGCACTCACAAAGGCATCACAAAATTGGCATAAAGAAATGCAGAAGAATATGGGTCAACAGATGGATGCCCATAAGGAGGCAACACAAAAATTGCTTAAAGAAATGAATCAACGGTTAGATACCCTTACAAAGGAAACACGAGAACTGCTTAAAGAAATGCAGGAGACAATGGATCAACAGATGGATTCCCATGAGGAGGAAACACAAAAATCACTCAGAGAAATGCAGGAGAACGTGGGTCATCAGGAAGAAATCCTGAAAGAGGCAATGCAAAAATACCTTAAAGAAATACAGGAAAATACAAACAAACAAGTGAAGGATCTCAGCAAATCCATCCAGGATCTAAAAAAGGAAGTAGAAACAACTAAGAAATCACAAAGGGAGACAACTTTGGAGATAGAAAACCTTGGGAAGAAATCAGGAGTCATAGATGCAAACATCAACAATAGAATACAAGAGATGGAAGAAAGAATCTCAGGTGCTGAAGACTCCATAGAAAGCATCGACTCAACAGTCAAAGAAAATGCAAAATGCAAAAAACGTGTAACCCAAAACATCCAGGAAATCCAGGACACAATGAGAAGACCAAACCTAAGGATTATAGGTATAGACGAGAGTTAAGATTTGCAACTTAAAGGGCCAGTAAACATCTTCAACAAAATTATGGAGGAAAACTTCCCTAACTTAAAGAGAGAGATGCCGATGAACGTACAAGAAGCCTACAGAACTCCAAACAGACTGGACCAGAACAGAAATACCTCCCGTCACATAATAATCAAAACACCGAATGTTCTAAACAAAGAAAGAATACTAAAAGCAGTAAGAGAAAAGGGCCAAGTAACATACAAAGGAAGACCTATCCGAATCACATCAGACTTCTCACCAGAGACTATGAAAGCCAGAAGATCCTGGGCAGATCTCATGCAGACACTAAGACAGCACAAATGCCAGCCTAGACTACTATACCCAGCAAAACTCTCAATCACCATAGATGGAGAGACCAAGATATTCCATGATAAAACCAAATTTTCACAATATCTTTCCACAAATCCAGCCCTGCAACGGATAATAGGTGGAAACCTCCAATACAGGGAGAGAAACAACACCCTGGAAAAAATGAGATAATAACCTTCTTGAATCAAACCCAAAAGTAGATAACCACTCAAACATAAAGATAGCGTCAAGAATGGCAGATGGCAATAATCACTATGCCTTAATCTCTCTTAATATCAATGGTCTCAATTCCCCAATTAAAAGACATAGACTAGCAGACTGGATACGTAAACAGGACCCAGCATTTTGCTGCATGCAGGAAACGCACCTCAGTGTCAAAGACAAACACTACCTCAGAGTAAAAGGCTGGAAAACAATTTTACAAGCAAATGGCCCCAAGAAACGAGGTGGAGTAGCCATCCTAATATCGGATAAAATTGATTTTCAACCTAAAGTCATCAAAAAAGACACAGAAGGACACTACATACTGATCAAGGGAAAAATCCACCATCAAGATCTCTCAATTCTGAATATCTATGCTCCAAATGCAAGGGCACCCTCATTCGTAAAAGAAACTTTACTAAAACTCAAAGCACACATTGCACCGCACACAATAATAGTGGGTGACTTCAACACCCCGCTCTCTGAAATAGATCATTCAGGAAAGCAGAAACTAAACAGGGACACAGTGAATCTAATTGAAGCCTTGGACCAAATGGAACTAACAGATATATATATAGAACATTTCATCCTAGAGCTAAAGAATACACCTTCTTCTCAGCTCCTCATGGTACCTTCTCCAAAATTGACCATATAATTGGTCACAAATCAGACCTCAGCAGATACAAGAAGATAGAAATAATCCCATGCCTCCTATCAGATCACTATGGAATAAGGGTGGTCTTCAATGGCAACAAAAACAAAAGAAAACCCACGTACACATGGAGGCTGAACAATGCTCTACTCAATGATAACTTGGTCAAGGCGGAAATAAAGAAAGAAATCAAAGACTTTTTGAAAGTTAATGAAAATGAAGGCACAACATACCCTAATTTATGGGACACAATGAAAGCAGTGCTAAGAGGAAAATTCATAGCCCTGAGTGCCGCCAAAAAGAAACGGGAGACAGCATACACTAACAGCTTAATGGCACACCTGAAAGCCCTGGAACAAAAAGAAGCAAATACACCAAAGAGGAGTAGAAGGCAGGAAATCATCAAACTCAGGGCTGAAATCAATCAAGTAGAAACAAATAAAACCATACAAAGAATCAACAAAACGAGGAGTTGGTTCTTTGAGAAAATCAACAAGATAGATAAGCCCTTAGCCAGACTAACCAGAGAGCACAGAGATAGTATCCAAATTAATAAAATCAGAAACGAAAAGGGAGAGATAACAACCGAAACTGAGGAAATTCAAAAAATCATCAGATCCTACTACAAAAACCTGTATTCAACACAACTAGAAAATCTTGAGGAAATGGACAATTTCCTTGACAGATACCAAGTACCAAAATTAAATCAGGATCAAATAGACCATCTAAACCGTCCTATAACCCCTGAAGAAATAGAAGTTGTCATTGGAAGTCTTCCAACCAAAAAAAGCACAGGTCCAGATGGTTTTAGTGCAGAATTCTATCAGACCTTCAAAGAAGACCTAACACCAATACTCTTCAAACTGTTCCACAAAATAGAAACAGAAGGAACACTACCCAACTCGTTCTATGAAGCCACAATTACACTAATACCAAAAGCACACAAAGATCCGACAAAGAAAGAGAATCTCAGGCCAATCTCTCTTATGAATATCGATGCAAAAATACTCAATAAAATTCTTGCCAACCGAATCCAAGAACACATCAAAACGATCATCCACCACGATCAAGTAGGCTTCATCCCAGGGATGCAGGGATGGTTCAATATAAGGAAATCCATCAATGTAATCCACTACATAAACAATCTCAAAGAAAAAAAACCACATGGTCATCTCATTAGATGCTGAGAAAGCATTTGACAAAATTCAGCATCCTTTCATGCTAAAGGTCTTGGAAAGATCAGGAATTCAAGGCCAATATCTAAACATAGTAAAAGCAATTTACAGCAAACCGGTAGCCAGCATCAATCTAAATGGAGAGAAACTTGAAGCAATCCCACTAAAATCAGGGACTAGACAAGGCTGCCCTCTCTCTCCATATCTTTTCAATATAGTACTTGAAGTTCTAGCTAGAGCAATTAGACAACAAAAAGAGGTCAAAGGGATACAAATTGGAAAGGAAGAAGTCAAACTATCACTATTTGCAGACGATATGATAGTATACATAAGCGACCCAAAGAACTCCACCAGAGAACTCCTACAGCTGATAAACGACTTCAGCAAAGTGGCCGGATATAAAATCAACTCAAGCAAGTCAGAAGCCTTCCTATACTCAAAGGATAAGCAGGCTGAGAAAGAAGTAAGAGAAATAATACCCTTCACGATAGCCACAAACCATATTAAGTATCTTGGCGTGACTCTAACCAAACAAGTGAAAGATCTGTATGACAAGAACTTCAAGTCTCTGAAGAAAGAAATTGAAGAAGACCTCAGAAGATGGAAAAATCTGCCATGCTCATGGATTGGCAGGATTAATATAGTAAAAATGAGCATCTTACCAAAAGTAATACACAGATTCAATGCAATCCCCATCAAAATCCCAACTCAATTCTTCATAGAGTTAGAAAGAGCAATTCAAAAATTCATCTGGAATAACAGAAAACCCAGAATAGCTAAAAGTATTCTCAAGAGTAAAAGAACCTCTGGGGGAATCAGTATCCCGGACCTCAAGCTGTACTACAGAGCAATAGTGTTAAAAACTGCATGGTATTGGTACAGTAACAGACATGTAGATCAATGGAACAGAATTGAAGACCCAGAAATGAATCCACACTCCTATGGTCACTTGATCTTTGACAAAGGAGCTAAAACCATCCAGTGGAAAAAAGATAGCCTTTTCAACAAATGGTGCTGGCTCAGCTGGAGGTCAACATGCAGAAGAATGCAAATTGACCCATCCTTATCTCCTTGCACTAAGCTCAATTCTAAGTGGATCAAAGATCTCCACATAAAACCAGACACACTGAAACTAATAGAAGGGAAACTAGGGAAGAACCTTGAACATATGGGCACAGGGGAGAATTTCCTGAACAGAACTCCAATAGCTTATGCTCTAAGATCAAGAATAGACAAATAGGACCTCATTAAATTACAAAGTTTTTGCAAGGCAAAAGACACTGTCAAAAAGACAAAGCGGCAACCAACTAACTGGGAAATGATCTTTACCAACCTTACATCCGACAGAGGGCTAATATCCAATATATACAAAGAACTCAAGAAGTTAAACTCCAGAGAGGCAAGTAACCCTATTAAAAAATGGGGTACAGAGCTACACAAAGAGTTCTCACCTGAAGAATATCTAATGTCTGAGAAGCACCTAAAAAGATGTTCATCATCCTTAGTCATTAGGGAAATGCAAATCAAAACAACCCTGAGATTCCATCTCACACCAGTCAGGATGGCTAAGATCAAAAACACAGGAGACAGCAGTTGTTGGCGAGGATGTGGAGAAAGAGGAACACTCCTCCACTGCTGGTGGAATTGCAAGCTGGTACAACCACTCTGGAAAGCAGTCTGGCGGTTCCTCAGAAAACTGGGCATGACACTCCCGGAGGATCCGGCTATACCACTCCTGGGCATATACCCAGAGACTTTACCTGCATGCAATAAGGACACATGCTCCACTATGTTCATAGCAGTCTTATTTATAATAGCCAGAAGCTGGAAAGAACCCAGATGTC
This sequence comes from Tokudaia tokunoshimensis, assembly GCA_036184795.1. Classification (NCBI taxonomy): domain Eukaryota; kingdom Metazoa; phylum Chordata; class Mammalia; order Rodentia; family Muridae; genus Tokudaia; species Tokudaia tokunoshimensis. Next base: position 60,462,259 of record BTHU01000017.1, read on the forward strand.
CCTCAACAGAGGAATGGATTCAGAAGATGTGGTATATCTACACAATGGAATACTACTCTGCAATTAAAAACAATGAATTCACGAAATTCCTAGGCAAATGGTCAGATCTTGAAAATATCATCCTTAGTGAGGTAACCCAATCACAAAAGAACACACATGGTATGCAGTCACTGATAAGGGGATATTGACCCAGAATCTCGGAATACCCTAGACACAATCCGCATATCAATAGATTTCTAAAAAGATGGAAGGAGAGACCCCTGGTCCTGGAAAGACTGGATGTAGGGGAACGCCAGGACAGAGTAACGAGAGGGGGTTGAATGGAGAAAAGAGGGAGGGAAGGGGGCTTATGGGACTTTCGGGGAGGGAGGAAACGGGAAAGGGGAAGTGATTTGGAATGTAAATTAAAAAAATAAAATAAAAAAAATAAAAAAATTACTTGGGAGGCAGAGGCAGGCGGATTTCTGAGTTCGAGGCCAGCCTGGTCTACAAAGTGAGTTCCAGGACAGCCAAGACTACACAGAGAAACCCTGTCTCGAAAAACCAAAAAAAATAAATAAATAAATAAAAAAAATAATAAAAAAAAATGCTGCGGCTCCCATGCCTGGCTTACTTTCGCTCCCATTTTCAGGAGACTAAACAGTCTTTTCCCATGGGCTTTGGAAAGATCGTAGCTGACCTTCGATGGAATACATAAGTCGCTCTCTTATGTAAGAAAACCTTGCTTGAGGAAAGGTGTTCTAGCCTTTTGACTTTTTTTTAAGTTGATTTATTCGCTTGGGGTGTGTGTGTGTGTGTGTGTGTGTGTATGTATGTATGAGTTTTTGTGTGTTTGTGTGTGTAAGTGTGTGTATGTGTGTATATGTGTGTATGTGTGTGTATGTATGTATGAGTTTTTGTGTGTATGTGTATGTGTGTGTATGTGTGTATTTATGTGTGTATGTGTATTTGTGTGTATGTGTGTGTGTATGTATGTGCATGTGTGTGTGTGTGTACTCACACGAGCCACAAGGGCATACTCTGCATTCTTGCAAATCCCAAGACATGAATGGAGAGGCTGGAGAACAACTTAGGGAGTTGGCTTATACCTCTCCTTCCATGTGCGTTCCAAAGTCAAAATCAGTCATCAGTCTCAGTGGAAAATGCCCTTAGCTGAGCTGGCTTGATGGCCCCTGACTCTGATTCTTAAAACTAAAAAAAGAAACGTTTTTGTTTGTTTCTTTTTTTTTTAAACTTTTCTTAAACTTCACTTTCACTTGTCGGGTGTTTTGCTGACGAGATACCAGCCTTGCAGAAGCTGCTTTTGTCGGGTGTGTTAAAAACACAACACCAGTTCATGACCAGGCTTCAAGACATACCACAAGGGAAGACAGACTTGAACTCAGGGGAAATTTGCATAGTGGAAAGCAAAGGACACTGAACTGTGTCATTGTGAGGTTTCTTCTCTCCAATTAGGAGTGACAACCACCAACGCCCTCCTTCCCCAGCCTGGAAAAGTGCTGTGTCAGCATGGGACATGCTGAAGTCCTTGCTAAGTCAGTCATCAAGAGCGTCCCCATGAGAAGGAGCTCCCTGGGTGGTGCATAGCTGGCCTTCCCCTTAGGTGCCCACCTAGCCTGTCCTGTCCACAGACTACAAGAACTGATGAGAGGAACCACATAGCTAAGACACTGTAGCTAAGACACTACAGTATGTAGCCTGTGTTCTTTTTAACTCTGGGAAAAAGAAAAAACGTTTTTTGGCTTGGACTTACAACAAGTCTTAATATATTCCTACTGCAAAAATTGTTATTTCAGTTCACAAAGCATGCTCGGTTTGGAAGCATAAGCTTCTAACAGCTCTGTGGTTTCTCCATGATGACCCCTGGTGGTCATTTGTCCCAGCTGCATCACTCGTGTCCTCACAGATACAAAGTGACTCACTTTGTATCTCACTTCTTTGGCTATTATTTCTGGCTGTCTAGGTTTGTCCTGTGCATGCCTGTGTTTGTGTGTGCATGTGTGCTGTGTGTGTGTGTCTATGTATGTGTGGGACAGTATGTGTGCAGGTGCATGCATGTGTATGGTGTATGGGTGCATGTGTGGTATGTGTGTATATGTGTGTATATGTGTGTGAGAGAGACAGAGACAGACACACACACACACACACACACACACACACACACACACACACACACAGTGTCTGGGCTCACCTGTGGGGTTCAAAGCATAACCCACAGGAGTTGGTTCTACCATGTGGGTTTTGAGGATCAAAATCAGTCATGTTTGGCAGCAAGCACCTTTACCCACTAAGTCATCTCACTGGACTTCATTTTTTAAGGCAGGGTCTTTCACTGAACCTAAAATTCACTAATAGCCCAGGCTAGATAACCAGTTTCCAGGCCCTGCTTGCCCAGTGCCAGGGTCACAGGTATGCGCTGCAATGCCTAGGTTTTTATGTGGGTTCTGGGGACCTCATGCTTGCACAGTAAGCGCGTTGCCTACTGAGCCATCTCCTAAGCCCCTCACATTTTACCACTTTATGTACTCAGTTTATCTGTGTGAGACATAGAACCACTGCTCCCCAGGAGAGAACTCTCATCATGAGAAGAAAGCTCCCACAATTACTCTTCAAAACTATTAGAGGGATGGCAGGGTGAATAAAGAAATGGCTACCAAGCCTGATAACCTGCGTTTGATCCTCAGGAATTCACACGGTAGAAGGAGATATCAGTCCCTAAGCTTCTGGCTTCCTTTTCTGTGAGAAATACAAGCTCCCAAGTCCAGGGACCAGTAGCCTCAAAGCCTCTCCTCAGAGCACAATCTGTGTGGAAACAGCCTGATTAACAGAGGCAAACACTCACAAAATGTGCCTTGTGCTTTTGGATGTCACCCGTGTATGCAAAGCACACTTTCTAGGGACTCAGACTCTTACTGTGAATGCAGACATGGCTCATGAGTAACCTACGTCCCGCAATGGTTCATGGGTAACCTATGCCCCGGAGCTCTGACTATCCAGCAAGGGCTCAGACACCTGAAGTGCAAGATGAGGCAGGAAGCAAGAGTACAGCTCATTTTTTGAGGGTGGACTGCTGAAGGAACTGGTTGATCAGGCATTTAAGCATGACAGGAACAGCCCTCTGGACTCAGAGGAAGCCCGTGATGCACCACTTCTCGGGATCCTTGATTTGTTCAATGGTCCTGGAGCTCATGTGTAGCGTGCATCCAGTGAAAGGACCATTGCCAAAATCCCAGGACTTGATGATTGGTAGCCGGACAAAGAGACAGCCCACAGTCTTGCTAGGGTTTCTGATTGGCTGTGACAGGAGACCAGAGGGAACAATGAGAGGCTGTAGCTAGTAGACACCTCCTTGCGGGACAGGGGCATGCTGCCTGCAGCACCAACATCCCGCCCCATGTACACCCTTTGCCTTATCTACCTCTTCTTCCCATTAGAGGCGACTCTCTCGACAGCTGTCACCAAACCTCAGGTTAGAGCAGTGCAGTCCAAGGATGGCTTAAGGTAGAAAGGGGTAGTAGCTCTTATATTTATGTTCTTCATGCATCACCCGGCTCTGCACAGTGACAGCTGCTCCCAGAGCTCAGGTGACATTTAGAGGAGGCAACCTCCTGCTCTGTTCAGGAACTCCTTCATGGGAGGAACACCCTCTACAGGTCCACTAGGCTGGGCAGAGCTGCTTCTCACGTGGGCTGCACTCTGCTAAAGGTCTTTCCAAGAAAATATACGTTTAAGGATGCAGAATTCAGAGTACCCGCCTTCCATTCTTAAAAAAAAAATGTGTGTGTAGGTCAGAGGTCAACTTCTCTTGTTCCATCAGTTTTTAGAAATTCAACTTGGACTGTCTGGCTTGTTTAGCCAGGGCCTTTTCCTGCTGAATCATCTCACCTTCCTGCTGAGTCATCTCAGCTTCTTCCAATCTTTTCATTTTTTTACTTTTCAACCAAGCTTGTGGATCGCAGGTATATTCCATGCTCTGACAGCAGGTGGTGCTGTATTGTAGCAAGTGGGCAATTTTTATTAAGGTTGCCTAGAAACCTGGAGTCTGGTGAAGGCATCACGTGAGCATGATAGTGTCATAAATCCGATTTAGGAGAAGAGAATTCCCGCTTAGCAGCTTTTGCCGTGTGAAAAAGATTCGAGATGAACAACAACACACCTTTCCAAATAAATCCAATTTTACAGGTGGAATTTTCTGTGCTCTGAAAATGAAAAAAGCATGTTCACAGGACAAACAAATGGCCTCTAATGGAATATGAAAGTTTATATTTGGACTTAGCTGTTTGTGACCAAACAGGACGTCTCATGTCCTGGCTCCTGCCTCTTCCACCATTGTCGTAGGAAGTCTGCTCAAGTTGAAAGCAGATTTATCAAAGGCATTATCAGCACATTATTGGACACCCTTGAGTGAGAACATCAAGGAAACATCTAGGAAACAACAGAGTGGGTTTTAAACCACATGTACTTCATGTCTGCAAAGTGTGTGCTTGGAGAGATGCTTCTGGAACTCTGTACTGATGAAACAACGGTGTTTATTGCTTTGCTGAGGTCGCTGGGGCAATCGTGGTGAACGTGAAAATGGCATGTTCCTGAATGTCTTTCATGGTGGGCTCCCTAGCTAGAAGAGGGGAGAGTCTGAGTAGTAAACACATCTGGAGCCTGGGGCATCTTCCATCAGACACCTGCTAGTCTCCACTATAGTGGGAAATCTCCGTGTGAAAAATGGAGAGACAGAGGAGCTGAGGAGGGCTAAAAACCAGGGAGTGTTACTTAACTCATTGTGCGCAAAGGCAGAGAAAAGGACTCAGTGACTCTGACTGTCCCCACTCCTGAAAAACTGCCTTGGCTGCACAGATGCTCAGAGCCCTCAGGAGGTGCCGGGGAGAGGTGACTCTAGACCCCTTGTTTCTGAAATAGATTCTCAGTGGACGGCCCCAGCCATTCTGAAACTCCATATATAGACCAGGGCAGTCTCAAATTCACATGGATCTACCTGCCTCCGTCCCCTGAATGGTGAGAGTAAAGACGTGTGCCATCAAACCTAGCTTGACATCAAGATTTATCAAGACTTAGCTAATGTTGAATAAAGGTTAACTTTGGGTCCATCTATCTGCTTGGAGATGGTACCAGAAGAAGTGGATCCACAAGAATCCACAATGTAACTGTACAAAGTTCAATTCTCTGCCACCAGATGAAGGCAATAAATCTAGGGGAAAAGACAAAAGAAGAAAGAGACTCATTAACAAGCAGTGTGCTAGAAACCGGCTGACAGCACAAGATAAGTCATTGAGCAGGCCTTTCAATCCAGATGGACAGAGCCTCTCAGGACAGACCGCCCCCAGACAATTACCAGGTTGCAATGCACCCTGGAGTTGAAGTAATATCTTACAGAAACTAGATTGATTTTCCCCAGGGATGACATTAGTAGCTTCTCCTCTTGGTACCATCCAGCAGTACTAGAAATGAGGCCATGAACTCCAAGCCCACCATTTGGCCAGGACTGAGCAATGATGCGTGTGTCTCCTGCCCTGCCATGCCCATTCTTTCTACTTCAACTTGAAGTTCATGTCAGTACCTTAAAGATGAACTGAGTCATTGTACCCTTTTGCCAGGTGGGGGCTGCCAGGGCACCCGGGCCAGGGCTCATGTTTTAAAACTCTAGTTACGTTTCCTTTCCAGTTAAAGCCTTTTGGAGAAAGCTGAACATTCTGGATTGCTTCTCCATTGCTGTGACTAAAAAAAAAAAAACCTGACCAAAACCAAATTGGGGAGGACAAGGTTTATTTGTCTCACATTTCTAGATTCCAGCACAGCACTGAGGGAAACCAAAGCAGCAGGAACCATGGAGAAATGCTGCTTCCTGACTTGCTTTCCCAGCCTGCTCAAGGTAGCTTCCTTATACTTCCTAGGACCACTGGCTTGGGGTGGCACCTTCCATAGCGGGCCAGGTCCTTGCACATCAATCGTTAATCAAATGCCTCACAGGCTTGCCTGTAGACCAGTCCGACAGAGGCACTTCTCGGCTGAGGTTTCTCTTCCTAGATGAGTCTAGCTTGTGTTATGCTGCCAAAAACCAAGCCGTACACGGAGCCCAAGGGTATTCCTCTCTGCCATCTTTATGATGCTCGTGAGTAAACCTTACCCCAGAGTTCCTGTCACCACCTTAATCTTCTGCACACCTGCTCCAAGGCCTTGGGTTAAGTAAGCAAGCCATCTTGCCTTTCTTAAGCTATGATCTTGGACTGATCATGCTCAGGAAAGTCTTCTTGTCTGACCGTGCTCGGCAGTGTGCCTGCTGCTGAAGTTGTGTGTTAGATGACTACTCAACAAGCTCCCTCTGTTCAGGGAAAGCATTGCTCTGACATAACTGACCTGTTGCAGAGTGTAAATCTTTTGCTCTCTTATTCTTGGCTGTGCTTTTATGTGTGTGCTCGCTCATGTGCTTCCTTTCTTGGACTTTGTTTTCTGCCCCCTCCTTGGAACGTTCTGCATGCCAATGCCCACCCTTGTACCTACTAGTCTATGTTATTATTCCCCCGAGTCTGTCACCATCAGATTCTCTGATAACAACTCTGAGCAGACTGGAATCTACAGGCAGTTCCAGGATACCATCCAGTGATGGGCAGTCAAGAGCCAGTTAGACAAAACTAATTAAACGTGACCAACACAGATAAGACACAATGATCTTGATCATTTACCTCCCTAAATATCCATGCCTTCCTATTTGCCTTTTCTGGGGATTTCTTAGACACTTGACCTTGTGTTTGCCTTCCTAAACTATGAAGAGAGTGGAAAGGCAAAGGCGTCTTTCTGGGAAAGATGACTCACACCTGTTTAAGAGTCTGCTCAAATCCCGTGTCCTTCCTGTCTGAAAGCCCACCCTGGGATGCAGGAGGAAGGAAATCAGGATTAGGAGAGTGAGCACACGCAGTTTCGACTTTGGATTTCAGAACCTAACAGAAATGCTTGATTTTAACGGACTTGATCTAGAAAGAGTTTGTGATAGCATGTTTTCTGAAACATCTGTGTACTCTGGGCATTCCAGCCAATGAAGCCATAGCTGCCACTCCCACGACTTAGGCTAAAAAGCAACTTTGACTCAGTCTGTAGCTGTTGTAATTTGTTGCCTTGTAACACAGTATTACACTGACAATGGCCTACTGACGTCAGTCCCCGACAAGTGGCATTTGCCTGCCAAAAAGGGCAGAGGCTGTGTTAGAGCTTGTTGCATTTAGAATGAGAGCCGGGTCAAACTGACCTACCGTGGATCTGGAATTACCTTCACAAAAAGGAAGAAACAAAATATGCCTGGTGTGGGCACTGGGCAGTTCTCTTGGCCCCAAGGAAGGGGCTCCTCTCTTTGGAAAGAGGTCCTCACTTTTGGCCTCCTCCCCCGAGGTGCACAAAGTGGCTGCCTGTAAATCCATGGGATTATGCTCTGATTGACATCTGAACTTCCCTGAAACAGGGTCAAGGGGTGACCCTACCAGGGACAAGATGCATCCCGAGGACAGTTCATCTGTTGAGGAGGGTCACGGTGGCTGCAGCAGCGTTCTCAACAGGCAGGGATGGAGCACGCATGCGACCTGAGAACAGAATGTCATTTTAGTTATGTGTAGAGATTGTCTGGTTGGTTTTAGGAGATGGGGATTATCTGACCTCTTTACAACACACTGAACTCTTGACACCTCCAAAGCTAAGCAACAACTACTAACCTGAAGGACCAGGTTTCAAAACTAAACACTAAGAGAGAGGAAGTTATAGTGGGGTGGATCAGCAGGTAAAAGCCTGTTGCCATGCCTGACCACTTGATTGGTCCACAGGATCCACATGGAGGAAGGAGAGAAATAACCCTCACAAGTTGTCCTCTGACCTACACACACACACACACACACACACACACCAGACACACACACACACACACACCAGACAGTGGGAATAGCTGTAGTCAGGGTCAGGAGCACTTAGCATGTCACCCTACTGTCACTCTCCTAGCTGGACAGGGACTGTAGCACTGGGTGAAGTTTCCATCATCACACTGGAGTTGACTGGCCACCCTAATCTTGAGGTGGACACTGCCCTGGTATGCCCAGGGACTTTGCAGAGAGTACAGGTGTCACTGTGTCTCCCAGAAGGGAATGTGGTGGTGATGGACTCCACAGAGGCAGAAAACCATGAATTCCTATGAAATCCGGAGTCCAAGGGCTCATTTCTCTGACTTGCTCGAGAGCTGTCCAGTGCTGAGGTGAATCTATGTCCTCACATATGCTAAGTGAATGCTCTGTGGCTCAGGTAAAACCTTGCCAATTTTGCTTTGTTTCATTTGAGCCATAGTCTCACTTGTAGCTCTAGCTGACCTAAACACCCAGCCCTCTTCTTACTATTATTTCTTACTATTATTTTAAAAATCTTTTATTTCATTTTATTTTTTATGAGTATAGATAAGTTTCCTACATGTATCTCTGTGTACCGCTTGCATGTATGGTGCCTGCAGAGGCCAGAAGATAGTGTCAGATCCTCTGGAACTGGAGTTACAATCAGCTGTGAGCCAATGTGGGTGCTGGGAATCAAACCAGGGTCTCCTGGAAGAGCAGCCAGTGCTCTTAATCATGAAGCTATTCCTCTCATCCTTTTGTAAATTATTTCTAAGAGTATGTCAGAAGGAATCACAGATTCTGCCAATCACAACAAGTTCTTCCTCTTGATTGACTAGGCCCTGAGGATAGATAATTCTTACTAACTGACAAGCACAATGGTGCCCTCAGTTCCAGGCCTCTGTGGGGTCTTGATGGGAATAAGATGGTCACACAGCCCAGCACAGGCACAGATAGCACAGTGCATTTCCTCTGAGCATCGTTGAACCATTAGTGGGGACAGTTGTTCTTTGACGTGCATTTAGCATATTTGTGGGTGCTGGGAAATCATGTTTGACCTTGTGCTTTGGGTTGAGTGTGTGACCCCCCCCCCGAGTTCCTGTGGGGAAAATTTAATCCTATACCTCATGTGTTACTGGTGTCTATTGGAGTTGTGAGGATTTGCATGAAATATGGGCATGAGGTTGGTCTTCCACACTGATTGTTGACCCCTGGAGGATGGTCACTACATGTGTGTATCTATATATGTGTGTATGTGAGTATATATGTATGGTGTGTGTGTATGTGTGTGTGGTGTGTGTATGTGTGTGTGTGTGTGTTTATGGTGTGTATGTGTGTGTATGGTGTGTGTATATGTGTGTGTGTGTGTGAGTATGTGTGTCTGTGTATGGTGTATGTGTGCACTATAGTACATGTGTGGAGTGGAGGTCAAAGAACAATTCACAGGAGTCCTTTCTCTCTTTCTCTTGTGTGGTTTTGTGGATCAAACTCAGAGCATTAGGTTTGGTGGCAGTCACCTTTGCCATCTTTGCCATCTTACAGGTCTCTCTCCTCCCCTCTCCTCTGTCGTATAAACAACCAGAATGGCAACAGAGATCTGACCAATCAGGTGAGAATGAGGACCAAGAAGAGGCAGTTCCAAGATCAACAATGAGGAGCCCTTTCCTGCCTGTCCAGGAACTGACAACTGGTATCAAAAAAACACTGTCCCCATAAGTTTTTTTGCGTGTGCTGGAGCTGTGCCTAGCCTTTGCTTATGCACTGAAGGATATGCTGTTTGTCTGTAGATAACATGAGTGAACACTCTCAAATTCCTATAAGCACAGTCCAGCTATATTTCTGCTCAGAACAAAGGCTGAAGAGTTAGCATCCCCACCCAGCACCAATGCCCATTGGTGAGGGAGCCTGTAGTGTGAGTCTTGCACAGGGTATGAGTCAGTACCTGGAGATTCAACCTAGGTAGCTGAGCCAGGGCAGATTCAAGAAGGAAAGCTAAACTGTGGTTAGGATCCTTGATGTATTGTTTTTATAATTATACAGTTATTGGCTTCCCAGGAAGTTCATGGGAGCAGAAAGAAAGTACAGGAATAGTTATATGAGGAGTTTCACACCCAGACTTACCAGTATTAACATGTTGTCATATTTCCTTTAGAGTTTTTATTACTGATTTAAAGCATAATTGAAACCGTGCAGCATACATAATTTTGGAATTTAAAAAATCAGCATAGTAGAGATATTCCTTCATGAATTAAACACTTTTGTAACACAAAATGTAAACATGGTTTTTAGTGGCTTCCCAAAGTGAGATATCAGAATGGGGCACACATTATCTCCCTCTTAAATTAGGATTGCAATAATACTGGTCCTGGCTGCCACACCCTGAGCTATGGCTGTTTCTGGGCATGTGCTGAATATCCCATGAATATCTAAATTTTCATTCTCAGGTGAATCCACGGACTACGTCCAGCATGTGACTGACAATATCTATGAATGGAGCCCAAGACAAAATCATGAATTTCTTTAAAACATGATGAGATTTTGTAGGCGTGGTGAGGGACTTGTTTGGTTTGGTTTTAGACATAGATTCTGAACTTTACTTTTTTTTATTTGAGACAGGGTCTTTCTGTATAGTCCTGACTGGCCTGAAATTCATTGTGTAGAGCAGGCTGGCCTCAAACTCATAGAGATCTGCCTGCCTCTGCCTCTCTGCCCCTCTGCCCCTCTGCCCCTCTGCCTCTCTGCCCCTCTGCCTCTCTGCCCCCTGCCTCTCTGCCTCTCTCTCTGCCTCTCTGCCCCTCTGCCTCTCTCTCTCTCTCTCTCTGCCTCTGCCTCTGAGTGCTGGAGTGGATGGTATGTTCCACCATGTTTGGCTTTTGAGGGTGAACTTTGTAGATGATAACATTGCTTCAAAACATCAAAATATGGTTAGTAGATAGTATAGATTTTTTTTATCAGTATCAGAGATAAGGAAACCAGAATCCAGTAGGAAATAATTTTTCTCACCCCAGTGCCAGCACTGGGGATATATGTGCTATTTGCTAAAGTTTAAGAGTCACATTCATCTTTATTTCTTGATTCCCCTTGTGTGTGCCGCAGGGGTTGGAACTCAAGAGTCCAGCAGGGATTTGGCTCTTTCCTCTGGAGTTGTCCCAACAGCACGACACTCAGATGGACAGTGACCTTCTGTCTAACTTTGGAGTGCCACTAGATTTTCTTGGCATGGTGAGGTGGTGATGGTTACGGTGCGCTAACAACACGGTAGCTTCAGCTCTGCTTTTCTTCTCTGTTCGTGGTGGCCAGGGCTGTGCCCTTTTCTGCCTTCAGTTGAGGGTAGGGTCTGAAATGAGGAAAAGGAAAGGCAGCGAAAACATTCTTAAGGGAACTGCCTAGTGACTGCATAAGGCAGAGACAGGATCTAGAACCAGGAAAAGGCTATTTAAAGGCCCATGAGAAATCAAATTAAATAATATTACAGAGTTTCTCCATGAAGTCTTAGGCCTCTAGCTGGTAATCAGACCATCGTTTGCAACCTACCCTTAAAGACAACACACACAAGCTTGGTGACTCGATTATTCAGCTCACAGTAGATTAGATTACAATCAGGAGTTGCTGCCCAAAGACAAGTAAGAAGACACTAAAAGGAGAGAGCACCAAGTCCCCAGACTCGGAGCAAACAGACAGCTTTCCAGAGGTAAACCTGTTGTGGGGTTGAATGGAAGCAAAAATGTCCTGGAAACTTCTGGCCCACCACAGGATACATTTTCCTCCGCTATAGAACTGTTGTGACATACTAAAGCTGGTGGTGTCTTTGCGCATGCTCCAACTGATGGCGTCTTTGCACATGCTCCAATCCATGGCTTTTTCTGGACGGTGAGATGAGAGTAGAGGAGTACTAAACAAGAATTATGACAAAACAGAGACATACCGCAGGGGAAGGTGAGACAGAGCAGAGGTGCTTATGGCACCTTATAGCAGCCAAGAAGCACTGAGCAGAGAGCGACCCTACACTGAGGAGCTTTCTCCGACCCAATCTTTTGTTGCATAAGAGCCCCAGGCTATTGGGTGGTACTTCCCAAAGTCAAAGCTGATCTTCCCTCCTGAGTTGCTGACCCAGATGTCAGTCAACGCTGGAAACACTCAGACATGTCGTTTCTTCTCAGGCATCTTTCAGTTCAGTCAAGTTGACAGTGAAAATTAACCACTGCAAGTCTGGAAGTGCCCCTGGGGAAGTTGTACCATCTGATTTCCAAAGAGTGTGTAATATCTGCTGTTAATTTCGAGAAGGGGTTTGCCACCCGAGAGACAAAATTCTTGAGTAAGTCTAGATTGGATTGAGGGAAGACAACTCTTTCCCAAACGTGAGTAGCGCCATTCTTCAGACTGTGGTCCCAAAAGGACAACATTGGCTGCTCCTGACTGTAGGTGTGGTGTGGCCACTGCTCCCAACTGTGGGTGCGGTGTGGCTAGCTGCCTCACACCCGTGACCACCATGGCTTCCACACCGTAACAGACTGTGTCCTTGGGAACTATGAGGCAAAATAATCTTTCTTTCCTTTTTAAAATTTGTGTCACCAGTGAGAAAAGAGACGGAAGATGAATTTCCATGCCTTAGAAAAAGAGGAACTTCGGTGGTCGTCTGGGTGCCAGATCGGCGGGCCATCGCATCTACAGGGTGAGCGGCGCCACAGAGAGTGCCCTCCGCCATCTTTGCTCCAGTGACTGGGAAGTTGGGACAGCCAGGTTCTGAGACAGACAGGCATAATATCGCTTGGGTCTCGGGCGGCTTGTGTGTATGCGGCTCCCAAGTGCTGGGCTGATCTGCAGTAACCAGCGCGCCAGCTCTGCTGTGGGACTTCTGCCTGGCAGAGGGACGCCCCCTCCCCCCCTAGGAGAGATCACACACCCCTGCACAGGGCAGGAGCCTACCAGCCTCCCTTTGGCGACCTCTGCTCCAGGAATCCACTAGGCTGAGCCTTTGGATGTGCAAGGCCTCCCCAATATAAGATCACTTGGGGCAAGGCACATTAGGGCTCCAAAGACACTCAGGAGGAGGCAGGGCCCAGAAATCGGTGCCAGGGGAATCTTGGTAATCCAGGGGGGGCAGAAATAGCTTTGCAGGCTCACAGGAGGTCCAACCAACAGCCAGTGGCAGCAGGACCAACTAACACCAGAGGTATCCAGATGGCAAAAGGCAAACGTAGGAATGTTACTAACAGAAATCAAAGTAATGTGGGACCATCCGAACCCAACTCTCCAACAGCAGCAAGTCCTGGATACCCCACCACACCCGAAAGACAAGATCTGGATTTAAAATCACTTCTCATGATCCTATTAGAGGATCACAAGAAGGACACAAATAAATCTCATAAAGAGTTACAGGAGACCATGAATCAACGGTTAGAAGCCCTTACAAAGGAAACACAAAAATCGCTTAGAGAAATGCGGGAGAACATGGATCAAAAGATGGAGGCGCACAAGGAGACAACACAAAAATCGCTTAACGAGATGAATCAACGGGTAGATGCACTCACAAAGGAATCACAAAATTTGCATAAAGAAATGCACAAGAATAGGGGTCAACAGATGGATGCCCATAAGGAGGCAACACAAAAATTGCTTAAAGAAATGAATCAACGGTTAGATGCCCTTACAAAGGAAACACGAGAACTGCTTAAAGAAATGCAGGAGACGATGGATCAACAGATGGAATCCCATGAGGAGGAAACACAAAAATCGCTCAGAGAAATGCAGGAGAACGTGGGTCATCAGGAAGAAATCCTGAAAGAGGTAATGCAAAAATACCTTAAAGAAATACAGGAAAATACAAACAAACAAGTGAAGGATCTCAGCAAATCCATCCAGGAACTAAAAAAGGAAGTAGAAACAACTAAGAAATCACAAAGGGAGACAACTTTGGAGATAGAAAACCTTGGGAAGAAATCAGGAGTCATAGATGCAAACATCAACAATAGAATACAGGAGATGGAAGAAAGAATCTCAGGTGCTGAAGATTCCATAGAAAGCATCAACTCAACAGTCATAGAAAATGCAAAATGCAAAAAACGTGTAACCCAAAACATCCAGGAAATCCAGGACACAATGAGAAGACCAAACCTAAGGAATATAGGTATAGATGAGAGTGAAGATTTGCAACTTAAAGGGCCAGTAAACATCTTCAACAAAATTATGGAGGAAAACTTCCCTAACCTAAAGAGAGAGATGCCGATGAACGTACAAGAAGCCTACAGAACTCCAAACAGACTGGACCAGAACAGAAATACCTCCCGTCACATAATAATCAAAACACCGAATGTTCTAAACAAAGAAAGAATACTAAAAGCAGTAAGAGAAAAGGGCCAAGTAACGTACAAAGGAAGACCTATCCGAATCACATCAGACTTCTCACCAGAGACTATGAAAGCCAGAAGATCCTGGGCAGATCTCATGCAGACACTAAGATAGCACAAATGCCAGCCTAGACTACTATACCCAGCAAAACTCTCAATCACCATAGATGGAGAGACCAAGATATTCCATGATAAAACCAAATTTTCACAATATCTTTCCACAAATCCAGCCCTGCAACGGATAATAGGTGGAAACCTCCAATACAGGGAGAGAAACAACACCCAGGAAAAAATGAGATAATAACCTTCTTGAATCAAACCCAAAAGTAGATAACCACTCAAACATAAAGATAGCATCAAGAATGGCAGATGGCAATAATCACTATGCCTTAATCTCTCTTAATATCAATGGTCTCAATTCCCCAATTAAAAGACATAGACTAGCAGACTGGATACGTAAACAGGACCCAGCATTTTGCTGCATGCAGGAAACGCACCTCAGTGTCAAAGACAAACACTACCTCAGAGTAAAAGGCTGGAAAACAATTTTACAAGCAAATGGCCCCAAGAAACGAGGTGGAGTAGCCATCCTAATATCAGATAAAATTGATTTTCAACCTAAAGTCATCAAAAAAGACACAGAAGGACACTACATACTGATCAAGGGAAAAATCCACCATCAAGAACTCTCAATTCTGAATATCTATGCTCCAAATGCAAGGGCACCCTCATTCGTAAAAGAAACTTTACTAAAACTCAAAGCACACATCGCACCGCACACAATAATAGTGGGTGACTTCAACACCCCGCTCTCTGAAATGGATCATTCAGGAAAGCAGAAACTAAACAGGGACACAGTGAATCTAATTGAAGCCTTGGACCAAATGGAACTAACAGATATATATAGAACATTTCATCCTAGAGCTAAAGAATACACCTTCTTCTCAGCTCCTCATGGTACCTTCTCCAAAATTGACCATATAATTGGTCACAAATCAGACCTCAACAGATACAAGAAGATAGAAATAATCCCATGCCTCCTATCAGATCACTATGGAATAAGGGTGGTCTTCAATGGCAACAAAAACAAAAGAAAACCCACGTACACATGGAGGCTGAACAATGCTCTACTCAATGATAACTTGGTCAAGGCGGAAATAAAGAAAGAAATCAAAGACTTTTTGAAAGTTAATGAAAATGAAGGCACAACATACCCTAATTTATGGGACACAATGAAAGCAGTGCTAAGAGGAAAATTCATAGCCCTGAGTGCCGCCAAAAAGAAACGGGAGACAGCATACACTATCAGCTTAATGGCACACCTGAAAGCCCTGGAACAAAAAGAAGCAAATACACCAAAGAGGAGTAGAAGGCAGGAAATCATCAAACTCAGGGCTGAAATCAATCAAGTAGAAACAAATAAAACCATACAAAGAATCAACAAAACGAGGAGTTGGTTCTTTGAGAAAATCAACAAGATAGATAAGTCCTTAGCCAGACTAACCAGAGGGCACAGAGATAGTATCCAAATTAATAAAATCAGAAACGAAAAGGGAGAGATAACAACAGAAACTGAGGAAATTCAAAAAATCATCAGATCCTACTACAAAAACCTGTATTCAACACAACTAGAAAATCTTGAGGAAATGGACAATTTCCTTGACAGATACCAAGAACCAAAATTAAATCAGGATCAAATAGGCCATCTAAACCGTCCTATAACCCCTGAAGAAATAGAAGTTGTCATTGGAAGTCTTCCAACCAAAAAAAGCACAGGTCCAGATGGTTTTAGTGCAGAATTCTATCAGACCTTCAAAGAAGACCTAACACCAATACTCTTCAAACTGTTCCACCAAATAGAAACAGAAGGAACACTACCCAACTCGTTCTATGAAGCCACAATTACACTAATACCAAAAGCACACAAAGATCCGACAAAGAAAGAGAATCTCAGGCCAATCTCTCTTATGAATATCGATGCAAAAATACTCAATAAAATTCTTGCCAACCGAATCCAAGAACACATCAAAACGATCATTCACCACGATCAAGTAGGCTTCATCCCAGGGATGCAGGGATGGTTCAATATAAGGAAATCCATCAATGTAATCCACTACATAAACAATCTCAAAGAAAAAAACCACATGGTCATCTCATTAGATGCTGAGAAAGCATTTGACAAAATTCAGCATACTTTCATGCTCAAGGTCTTGGAAAGATCAGGAATTCAAGGCCAATATCTAAACATAGTAAAAGCAATTTACAGCAAACCGGTAGCCAGCATCAATCTAAATGGAGAGAAACTTGAAGCAATCCCACTAAAATCAGGGACTAGACAAGGCTGCCCTCTCTCTCCATATCTTTTCAATATAGTACTTGAAGTTCTAGCTAGAGCAATTAGACAACAAAAAGAGGTCAAAGGGATACAAATTGGAAAGGAAGAAGTCAAACTATCACTATTTGCAGACGATATGATAGTATACTTAAGCGACCCAAAGAACTCCACCAGAGAACTCCTACAGCTGATAAACGACTTCAGCAAAGTGGCCGGATATAAAATCAACTCAAGCAAGTCAGAAGCCTTCCTATACTCAAAGGATAAGCAGGCTGAGAAAGAAGTAAGAGAAATAATACCCTTCACAGTAGCCACAAACCATATTAAGTATCTTGGCGTGACTCTAACCAAACAAGTGAAAGATCTGTATGACAAGAACTTCAAGTCTCTGAAGAGAGAAATTGAAGAAGACCTCAGAAGATGGAAAAATCTGCCATGCTCATGGATTGGCAGGATTAATATAGTAAAAATGAGCATCTTACCAAAAGTAATACACAGATTCAATGCAATCCCCATCAAAATCCCAACTCAATTCTTCATAGAGTTAGAAAGAGCAATTCAAAAATTCATCTGGAATAACAGAAAACCCAGAATAGCTAAAACTATTCTCAAGAGTAAAAGAACCTCTGGGGGAATCAGTATTCCCGACCTCAAGCTGTACTACAGAGCAATAGTGTTAAAAACCACATGGTATTGGTACAGTGACAGACATGTAGATCAATGGAACAGAATTGAAGACCCAGAAATGAATCCACATTCCTATGGTCACTTGATCTTTGACAAAGGAGCTAAAACCATCCAGTGGAAAAAAGATAGCCTTTTCAACAAATGGTGCTGGCTCAGCTGGAGGTCAACATGCAGAAGAATGCAAATTGACCCATTCTTATCTCCTTGCACTAAGCTCAATTCTAAGTGGATCAAAGATCTCCACATAAAACCAGACACACTGAAACTAATAGAGGGGAAACTAGGGAAGAACCTTGAACATATGGGCACAGGGGAGAATTTCCTGAACAGAACTCCAATAGCTTATGCTCTAAGATCAAGAATAGACAAATGGGACCTCATTAAATTACAAAGTTTTTGCAAGGCAAAAGACAAAGCAGCAACCAACTAACTGGGAAATGATCTTTACCAACCTTACATCCGACAGAGGGCTAATATCCAAGATATACAAAGAACTCAAGAAGTTAAACTCCAGAGAGGCAAGTAACCCTATTAAAAATGGGGTACAGAGCTAAACAAAGTGTTCTCACTGAAGAATATCTAATGGCTGAGAAGCACCTAAAGAGATGTTCATCATCCTTAGTCATTAGGGAAATGCAAATCAAAACAACCCTGAGATTCCATCTCACACCAGTCAGGATGGCTAAGATCAAAAACACAGGAGACAGCAGTTGTTGGCGAGGATGTGGAAAAAGAGGAACACTCCTCCACTGCTGGTGGAATTGCAAGCTGGTACAACCACTCTGGAAAGCAGTCTGGCGGTTCCTCAGAAAACTGGGCATGACACTCCCGGAGGATCCGGCTATACCACTCCTGGGCATATACCCAGAGGCTTTACCTGCATGCAATAAGGACACATGCTCCACTATGTTCATAGCAGCCTTATTTATAATAGCCGGAAGCTGAAAAGAACCCAGATGTCCCTCAACGGAGGAATGGATTCAGAAGATGTGGTATATCTACACAATGGAATACTACTCTGCAATTAAAAACAATGAACTCATGAAATTCCTAGGCAAATGGTCAGATCTTGAAAATATCATCCTTAGTGAGGTAACCCAATCACAAAAGAACACACATGGTATGCAGTCATTGATAAGGGGATATTAACCCAGAATCTCGGAATACCCTAGACACAATCCACATATCAATAGATTTCTAAGAAGATGGAAGGAGAGACCCCTGGTCCTGGAAAGACTGGATGTAGGGGAACGCCAGGACAGAGTAACGAGAGGGGGTTGAATGGAGAAAAGAGGGAGGGAAGGGGGCTTATGGGACTTTCGGGGAGGGAGGAAACGGGAAAGGGGAAATGATTTGGAATGTAAATTAAAAATAAAATAAAATAAAATAAATAATTTAAAAAAAAAAAGAAAAGAAAAAGAGAAACTTCAAGGGACTTGACCAAGCAAACCATGAACGGTGCAGGGCCAACCCAGAGCCCAGGATTCCATGAACTTATGTTCTCCCTCTCCACTTGAAATCAGTATTAGAAACAGATTCTGCTGAGACCGTGGTGGCAAGTGCTCTGCCACTGACTGTACCTTCAACGCCATACAGGGAAGGAAGAAAACCCAAACTGTAGCAGACTAATATGGCTGCACTGGACTGGGAAGTGGAACTTAACGTCAATATCAACATTGTGTAGTGGCAATGGCTGTGCATCCCCATGTATGTGATAAAACACATGGAACTTTGTGAATTCAACTAACGTGGGTTATGCTTCAGTAATCCTAATGTACTCTGAAATTGTTGCCTGCAAGTAGGATTTTCTTAGATGCATCATCTGCATATTTTTCTGATGATAATCAAAATGGGAGTCCGTGACAATTCAGGGTTTGTTTACTTTCTTCTCCCTTCCTCGAAACAGGCAAGATTGGCTGTTGTTAAAAAAGAGAAAGTGCTCCAAATCACAAATACAGTCTCCTTGAGATGGGAAACTTGAGAGGCAGCTTCCCTTATTTCTTTCTCATTTCTCTGCCGATTTCTCAGCTCTTCTCACGGTTACAAAAATGTACAGCACGCGCCTTAGAGCTTCCATTGTTGTGAAGAGACACTGTGACCATGACAACTCTTATAAAGACAAACATTTACCTGGGGCTGGCTTAAAGTTTCAGAGGTGCAGTCCATTATCATCATAGTGGGAATCATGGCAGCATCCAGGCAGGAATGGTGCTGGAGAAGTAACTGAGAGTTCTACATCTTGATTTGAAGGCAACTAGGAGAGACTGGCACCCTCAGGCAGCTGGGAGGAAGGTAGAGCCTAGGAAACTTCCAAAGCCCACCCCCTTAGTGACACTTCTCCTGATAAGGCCACACATCCTAACAGTACCATACCATATGGGCCAAGCATATTCTAACCACCACAGCGCTATACTGAAAACTCTTTTAAATTTTCTCCTAAACTAAGAAATGCTGCCTATGACACTGTAGGAGGAGGAGGCTGACATTGCAAGCTGGCCACTGCTGAGCAGGTGACTGCATTGCTGAACACTGGGACAATATAGGTCAAAGCAGTGGAGATCCTTGCTTTCAAACTGCATGGACCTGAGCCTTGCCTTGACCAGGCAATGCAGACACTGGTTATAAAACAGATGGAGGGAATGCCTGTTATTCACAGTCACACAGCTCTAATGGGAGTTTTCAACTATTTGTGGGAAAACCCCCACATTTTGTTATATCTGAGCCAGAGGTGAACTTAGGAAGAGAGAGAAGAGGAAATCACAACACCCCAAAATGTGAGAATAAAGGAAGCTTTCAGAGCAACCCTCCTTCATCTATCCACCCCACCCCCGTTCCCATCAACTCTCCAGGGAGAAAATCAACTCCTCCAACTCCTCAGTGTTGTCCCGAGGGTCAAGTGGTCCAGCGACTTAGGCTGCCACTAAAGGGACGTTAGGTCGGCTGCACGTTTTACTGTTTGTCATTATTGGGTGATCACTTCAGGACTCCTGGAAGAGTCCTCATGCTAAACTTCCTAGGCTGTATCTGCCTGAGCTCCCTGTTTTGCTATCAGGCAGTAGCTGACTGGGGAAGGTTTGTCCATTATGGTTTGCCTGAGTTCCATGTCACCAGCGATCAGCAGTTCTTTTAAAAATAATCATTTATTATTATATTTGAGAGTCTCATAATGTGAGGACTATACTTATGTACTTTCCACCCCACATTCTTTTCTTCAGCTCCTCCCACATCCCTTGCATACTTCCTCTCAATTTCGTGACCTCCTTTATTATCATCATTATTATTATTACATACAGGTATCATATATAAAGACAACCTGCTGAGTCCAATTAGAATTTAAGCAACAGTTTTTCCAGCACTAAGAAGCAGAGGAGGGGATAATTCCCTTCTGGAATCAGGCACAGGACTCTGAATGGTTTGATACCAGGGATATCACCTGCCCTTTCTGCTCAGAGAACAGAGGCCAGAAGGGTGGCAGGACAAGCCAGGGAGTAGAAAAGTACCAGACACTTCATATTGGGAGACTAAGAGTAGTGAGTGTCTGCATACTGAGCAACATCAGAGGATACAGGGGCAACAGGAGAGCCTGCATGGACAAGATGAAGGGCAGCTTCATTCAGCCTGCATTCAGCCCACCCCAGGCTGTAGGGTACTGTGGGGAGTCAGAGAGACCGGACTCTGCTTAGCAAAGAGGCCCATGTAGACTCTCTGGAAACTCTGCAAGGAAAAGACAGTTCTGTGAATGAGGAAGAGATATCCTCAAGGTAGAGTCTGAAAGGACCAGGCCCTACAGGGAAGGTTTGGGCCAGCCTGGTGGGGCAAGAGGAGATCAGACTCTGTCAAAGGACGGCAGAAGGACCGTGGAGGGACCCACAACTCCAGTACCCAAAGATCAAATGGGTGATATCATGAAAAATCACAGAGGGACCAGATTCTGTGGCTAGCTGATGGCATAGATGATCTGTCTACCTGGAGTCCCCACTGCAATCTTGGATGGGTTAGTATCCTGCCCTTCCAGCTCCTAGATGTTCACCAGGAATTCAGACCATGCAGGAGGACCCTGTCACCCCCTTCTCCAGAGTACTGCACCTCCTCTGCCTGGATGGGCTGTGTCCATTGGAGAGAATTCTCACCTGGTAAGACAGTGGTTCTCAACCTTCCTAATGCTGTGACTCTTTAATACCTCACGTTGTGGTGACTCCAACCATAGTTACTTTTTTTGTTACTTCATAACTGTAAGTATATATGTTTCCAGTGGCCTTTGGTGATCCCTGTGAAAGGGTCATTGAACGCCCAGGGATCAGGACCCATAGGTTGAGAACAGCTGTTGTAATACATAGTCTTAGTCCATCGTAAGGTACTTTCTCACTTAGGTAGAGGTCAGACACCTTCTGAAGAGGTGCTTAGACAGTGCCTCCCTGTGACCCACAGACAGCATGAGGACAGTGCTTAATTCCCATGAAATTATACCTGAGCAGGTCCCAGAGATCGAGCGTCCTGATTCCCACAGTTGCCTTCAACCCTTGGTGACTCTACTTCACTTTCTCTTAGTGCATATAGTGACCGTTAACCGATAAAGTCATGCAATTACTTGTAATGAGTTCAGATTTCCCTAGGATTCCTTTTTTACTTTAAGAAAGCCAGGCAGGTCTTTGGAACCTCCCATTGCTTCTCATAAGGCTCTGGTCATCCATTACCTCCTCAGATCAGGAGATCAGAAGATAGCTTCAAGTCCTAACTCCCTTATGTAGGACAGACCCTTATTTGCAAATAGGGTCCCTACAGTTGTCATTAAGCTGTAGTCCATAGACTAGTGTTCTGATAAGATTTGGACACAGACATGAAGGGGACTTCCACATGGCAACATGGGTGGGTAAGAGAGAGTGGCATCTATAAACTACGGCAGGCCAAGGAGCATGGAACCAGCAGTCAGTGGAGAAGGTGGAAAGACTGCTCTCTTGCCCACAGAGAGAGCTTGACCCTGCTTCTGCCTTCAGTTCAGTTGGAAGCTCCCCATGCAGGAGGATGGTCTTGCTATCCTGGGCTGTCCAGTGTGGGTATATTATTGCAAGCAGTGCCAGGAAACTGCACTCTTCTACCTTAGCATGTCAAAAATGAAAACATGGGCACATCTACCTAGATGTGTTACCAGTGCTTTGCCGGTTGCTTTTTAAAAATAATCTGTGCCTCCTCATAAAAATACTTAAGAAGGAAATCAGCTACTACCCACAATTCAGTGGATTGTCCCATGTTGTCTCTTTTAGTGGAGAAAGCTGCCTGGGTCTCTCTAGGAAAAAGGCAAGGCTCAGTTTGTAGTGCAGCAGAATGAGAGTTAATAACTGGCTTAGGGACATGGAGAAAACAATCACAGGATGACAGTATGAGCCAACACGTCAGCAGACCCAGGAAGACCTAGCCCCACACATGTTCCTCATCTGTGACCTTGGGCATGTTGCTTCCCCCTGAACTCTCATCCTATCTATCTGATGGTTCTTACAATGGTTTTCCAGCCTCCCAGTACTCTTTGTAATGTAGAAATGAATATGGAGGTTATTTGTGGGCTGGAAAAGACAGCTCAAATCCTCATCACTTAGCATCTTGGCACAGAGAAGAGCCACAGTAAAAACAAAGGAAGGGTTGAGAGAGGCATCTGTCTTATCTATCCTGTAGCATAAATTTGGTGTGATTCTAAAGGTTTCAGCAATATTTAAAATGTAGACTCTCCAGGCGTGGGCATACCCTATTTCCAGCTGTGCTGGCATTGAATTGCAAATTTACCCAGGAACAAGAACTCCAGATCAAGGTTGGGCTGGATCATCTGATGTCATACATGGTTAATTTTAGCCCCTGGTAGGAGGGTGATTTTCTTTCAAGTGAGATTACTTGGACCTATTTCAAAACCTTTAGTAATGTAGTTGTCATGATGGATAAAACAATTTTACATTTTATATTACATTGTGGAATTTCCCAGTTCCACAATGCAACTGGGAAACTATGGAGAGAAGCATAGCAAAATTTCCCTCCCTTTCTCAGAGAGGACAAAGAGGGACTCTGGACTCAAACCAGGACTAGCAACATCAGTGCACTGAGAAAGGAAATGGAGAGGCTGTGACAGAGCAGACATCACTAGAGTTTCTTCATCTGCCAATGACAAAACAGGAAACCATCTTCTGGTATTTTTCCCTCTAGGGTCATCACTGTCTCCAAGGCTAAGGTGCTAAGTCTGGCTTGGCCTTAGCAGTGGTAGGGTGAGATGGTTCCGGCCCCTGGAGTAGGCTTTGCGCCTCCACAAATGTCAATGGATGCTATAAACGAAAGATTTGTTTGTATTAAAAATATATAATTTTTTACTTCATATTCCTCTTTTGAGGAGATTAATGACTCCATGATAATCAGAGATAGCATGAGTCTGGGAGGCAGGGGTGTAGCTAATGTCTCAGCAAAATGGTAAATGCTGTCACCTTCAGGACAGCCCTTAAGGCTGTGGGAAAAAACTCTGAAAACATGAGTTCAAAAACATAATTTCTCATCTATGCAAAATATAAGGATGCAAATATAAATTGTATAAGGAGCTTCACAGATCTAAAGGAACAGAGTCATCTGCACTATGAGCTAGCTTGTCAGAAAAGTAATAAGGAAGGAGATAAAGAGATTTAGGAAATGGTGATCACAGGGCAAGATCCCACCCAGCTATGTTTACAAAGGCAGGCAGATCTCTGAATTCTTTTGCAATGTTTAAAAGTAAAGTACTTACTGTCCCTTTCTAAGATCATGGGATGCTAATTCATAGAATAATCATGACCTGGTATAATGACTGAATCGATATATAAATAAAAGACTGGGCTTTTGGTCCTCAAGAGAAGAGTTATCCAGAGAATTTTTAGAATTGTAAAAAAAAAAGTTGTCCTGAGTAGAGAGCTGTCTGAAGATATCCAGAGAAAGTTGATGGGGGTGGGGTGGGGTAGGTGGCCAGGGGACATGCAATCTGGAAAGCTCTCTCAAGCAGAACATGGTCTGTCAGCTTGTAATCCACTATTTGACTTCCAGTTCTTCGTTTCACTCCTTCCAGACACCCCTTCTCTCAGGAACCCCTCTCCAAGCTGAGGCTTGCAATTGGTACTAAGGTACACATCGTGTACCCTCCCAAAGGGACAGACCCTGGACTCTCCACAAAGCCAAACTGAAAAGGGAGCTAGCTAACCCTTGTAGCCCACAGTGGGCAGGGCGACACCTGTATATGTTGACAGCATCCTCTAACTAGGGTGCTCTTTGCTGAGACACATGTTTTCTGCTGCTTATATAGCCACGTTAGGTCAGGATAATGAAAGCAAAGGGCAGCAAGAAGCTAAGGGTGCTACAGACTCCTCCGAGGGAAATCAGAGTCTTCATGGATGACTAGGAGAAGAGATGGGCCCAGTGTTTTCTTCTCCCACACTTGCTTGCCTGAGTTCTCAGACAAGACAACCTATAGTAGACACTAAGGTTTAGAGCCAAGCTCATCCTCCCTGATAGACAGTGACTATGGCTGTAGGAAGGGGCAAAGAGGCTGGGAGGGAATGGATGCCAAACCTTGCCTGGCCTTGCTGTACACAAAACCAAGTGTACCCATACATGGCACTGAGAAAGCTTCCTGCCAGATCTCTTTGTGGATGCTATGCATATGTACAGGCGAACTATGTTGCCTAGACCTCTGGCAACCTAAGGACTCACAGTCTCATCTGGAAAGCAAGCAAGCCCAGTGCCTAAAGGTCTTAATTTAATTAGGATGGCCTTTTGTGGAGCAATAACTGCTCACCTCATGGGAGTAAGGGAGAGTGGGAAACAAATCTGTGTGGTTGGACTCAAACAAAGTAGCAAGAGGAAGCATATCTTAGACCCTGTGCTTGCGTTTTCAGCCTCATGAACTTCCTTTACAGTAATAGCTGATCTCAGAAACCAGGGGAATTCTGAGAGCCACCATGCTGCTGGCAGTTTTGCCTGGTATGAAGAAGCAATTCTGGGTTTTTAAAAAAGTGTGTATCACTATGGCATTAAGGACTGAAACATTTATTTTAATATATGTACTGGTTATTCTTATAATATATGCACAGGTGTTTCAACTGCTTCCACTGAAACAGTGGATAATTAACTTTAAGACACTCATGTGATTAAAAACATGATTTATTGATGCCCTTTAAGGCAAGATACTGTATCTTGTTTGGTTTTGACACATTATATGTTCAAAAATGGAGATGGGCATTTAATTTGATGTTGTAACATTAAAACTAGATGCAAAGCACAATCACACTCTACTTGGAATTCTTGAATTTTGTTCCTTACTAACCAATTGGATTGTCTGACAGTATATAATTCATATGGCTTCTAACCATCACTTGGGTGTAGATGATATACCCCACAGAAAGGCCCCCAAAATGATTCTGTCTTTAATAGAATTTGATAACATTGTTTCATGTTTTTTATTTTTTTAAAGAAATAAAAAATGTAATTACCACTTAGCCACATGACCCTCCTCCAGCATTTTCTTGTTGCTGGGATGATGAATTACTCTTGTGAAAGTAGTTTGGATTATTGATAGCTGCTCAAATTGGTGTTTGGGCTGCAGGAGATGGCCACCAGAGGGTCTTAGCTGCCAAATGGCTCCACCTCTCCTATGAAGAATTACAAAGTTTTGAAAAACAGCAGACCTGAAAGGGATACTTGGTTATGACCTCACTGTATTCCCCCAACAGGAGATATAAATATTGCACTCTTAAAGAAAAGAATGTTATATTTATTCAAAGATTTGTCAGAAGTGGGAGATCCATATCTTTCTCAGCAGTGAATGCCAAAAACTGTCATTTCAGCACAGTCTCAGAAAGCCAAGCTCAAGTCCATAGGAATCCTACCCTCATAGAGAATACCTACTGGAGCAGGCAGCCTCAAGCCCTCTCCTTGGACAACAGAAATGCCATAAAATAAGAACAAAATAGAAGGTCAGATAAAGAAAAAAGTTGGAATAAATGCAGAAACAAAGCACAGGCTTTGTTATTGCTGTCGTTGTTATTGTTGTTGTTGTTGTTGTTGTTATAGAACAAAAAACTCACAACTTAATCTCAAACAGCCTGGTAACCAGGTGTCTTAGTTAGGGTTTGATTGCTGTGAAGAGACACCATTACCAAGGCAACTCTTATAGTGGAGAACATGTAACTGGGTCTGGCTTACAGTTTCAGAGGTTTAGGCCATTATCATCATGATGGGAAGCTTGGCAGCATGCAGGCAGACATGGTGCTGGAAGAGCCAAGAGTTCTATATCTTGATTGGAGGGCAGCCAGGAGGAGGCTGTCTTCCACACTGGGCAGAGCTTGACCATACAAGAACTCAAAGCCTGGTACCACAGTAACACACTTCCTCCAACAAGACCACACCTACTCCAACAAGGATACACCTCCTAATAGTGCTTGTCCCCATAGGTCAAGCATTCACACACATTGTTCTCTGGGGCCAAACCTATTCTAACCACCATACCAGGTTTAGGATGCTTCTTTCCAAAGACACCTCAACTCCCCCCCCCTCAAAAAAATCTGGGTTAGCCTAGGGAGCACAGTTCTGGCACCAAGGAGGCTAACAGCCCCAAACTGCATGGGGGCTTTCTGGTCCAGCTACCACTTCCTTCCTCTGGTCTCTCTGGAATTAGAAGATAGATGTGTCTTTTCCAGCTTTAGTCATGTGATAATTTCTTCTTGGAATGTGGGGCTCTTTGTAGAGAACTTCCTTCTTGTAGTGAGAATTTTAGTTTCTTAAAATCAATCAACCAATCAATCGGCATTTGGGAATGTGTTGAAGAAATAGCATTCCTTCTAGTGCTCGAAGCACTATCATAGAAGTAGAGACAGAGCCCTTATAAACACCCAAACCTGCCAAAACCAAAAACAACAAATTTAAAAAAAAAACAGTTATATGGGGCTGGAGAGATGGCTCAGCGGCTAAGAGCACTGACTGCTCTTCTAGAAGTCCTGAGTTCAAATCCTAGCAACCACATGGTGGCTGACAACCATCCATAATGAGATCTGACGCCCTCTTTTGGAGTGTCTGAAGACAGCTACAGTGTACTTACATATAATAAATAAATAAATCTTCAAAAAAAAAAAAAAAAAGAACAGGCCCGCCGCCATTTGCACCAGGGAGCCGGGCGGCTCCACAGCCTTCTGTGCACAGCCTGCCAGAAGAGAGTGATCTCCCAGCAGTGCTTTCACTTCTAAGCATGGAGGTGAGGTCTCCACTTTCTCTCTGGAGGGGAACAGCTGGGAGCTCACAGGGCAAATGATCAGTGGAGCAGCTGGGACAGAGGTCTTCAGGCTGCCATTAGCATCAGGGAGCCAGGCAGCTCCACAACCTTCTGTGCACAGACCCTGCCAGAAGAGAGTTGGTCTCCCAGGAGTACAGACACAGACTTACAGACCCACAGGAGGGACAAACTCTAGCCACAGACAGCAAGACCAACTAACACCAGAGATAATCAGATGGTGAAAGGCAAGTGCAAGAACCCTACCAACAGAAACCAAGGCTACTTGGAAACATCAGAACCCAGTTCTCCCACCACAGCAAGTCCCGGATGCCCCAGCACACCAGAAAAGCAAGAGTTGGATTTAAAGTTGTATCTCATGATATTGATAGAGGGCTTCAAGAAGGATTTAAAAAACTCCTTTAAAGAAATACAGGAAAACATGGGTCAACAGGCAGAAGCCCTTAAAGAGAAAACACAAAAATCCCTTAAAGAATTACAGGAAAACACAAACAATCAAGTGAAGGAACTGAACAAAAACCATCTAGGATCTAAAATTGGAAATAGAAACAATGAAGAAATCACAAAGGGAGACAACTCTGGAAATAGAAAACCTTAGAAAGAAATCAGGAGTCATAGATGCAAGCATCAACAACAGAATACAAAAGATAGAAGAAAGAATCTCAGGTGCTGAAGATACCATAGAAAACACTGACTCAACTGTCAAAGAAAATGCAAAATGCAAAAAGTTTCTAACCCCACACATCCAGGAAATCCAGGACACAATGAGAAGACGAAACCTAAGGATTATAGGCATAGAAGAGATCGAAGATTTACAACTTAAAGGGCCAGTAAATACCTTCAACAAAATTATAGAAGAAAACTTCCCTAACCTAAAGAAAGAGATGCCCATGAACATACAAGAAGTCTACAGAACTCCAACCAGACTGGACCAGAACAGAAAGTCCTCCCGGCACATAATAATCAGAACACCAAATGCACTAAACAAAGAAAGAATATTAAAAGCAGTAAGGGAATAAAGGGCAAGTAACTTATAAAGGCAGAACTATCAGAATTACACCAGACTTCTCACCAGAGATGATGAAAGCTAGATCCTGGGCAGATCTCATACAGACCCTAAGAGAACACAAATGTCAGCCCAGACTACTATACCCAGCAAAACTCTCAATCACCATAGATGGAGAAGTCAAGATACTCCATGATAAAACCAAATTTACATGATATTTTCCCACAAATCCAGCCCTACAAAGGATAATAGATAGAAAACGCCAACACAAGGAGGGAAAACGCAAGAAAGTAATCTTCTTCCAACAAACCCAAAAGAAGATAACCACACAAACATGGCATCAAACATACATCAAACATGTATCAGGAAGCACCAATCACTATTCCTTAATATCTCTTGGGGACTCAATTCCCCAATAAAAAGATATAGACTAACAGAAATATTTTTCATGTAAATCTTCAATTTTATCAGAAAATGTTTGTAATTCCTCTTTCAATTAATTTACTAATTTTTTATGTCTACCATTTTATCTGCATTATTTTTCATGATAATCTTCAATTTTGACATGTTTTCTATGTATTTCTTCTATTTTATCAGAAATGTTTTCCACATAAATCTCTGATTTTATCGCAAAATGTTTTTAATTACATCTTCAATTAATTTAGAAAGGTTTTTTATGTCTACCATTTTATCTGTGTAATTTTCCATGAAATAGTAAATTTTAATGTATTTTCTATATATTTCTTGAATTTTATCAGAAATATTTTCCATGTAAATATTCATAATTTTCTATGATAATCTTCAATTTCAACATTTTTCCATATATTTCTTCAATTTTATCAGAAATATTTTCCATGTAAATCTTCAACTTTATCAGAAAATGTTTATAATTCCACTTTCAATCAACTAGGAATACTTTTATGTCTACCATTATTAGATCTACATAAAATTTTCCATGATAATCTTCAATTTTAACATGTTTTCTACATTTTTCTACAATTTTCTCAGAAATATCGCCGGGCGGTGGTGGCGCACGCCTTTAATCCCAGCACTTGGAAGGCAGAGGCAGGAAGATTTCTGAGTTTGAGGCCAGCCTGGTCTACAAAGTGAATTCCAGGACAGCCAGGGTTACACAGAGAAACCCTGTCTCGAAAAAACCAAAAAAAAAAAAAAAAAAAAAGAAAGAAATATTTTCCACAAAAATCTTCAATTCTATCATGAAAAGTTTTTACTTCCTTTTTCAATTAATTTAGCAATGTTTTTTGTGTCTACCATTTTACTCTTTAATTTTCCATGAAAATTGTCAATTTTAACGTTTCTCTATGTATCTCTTCTATTTTATCAGAAATATTTTCCATGTAAATCTTCAATTTTATCATAAAATGTTTCTACTTCCTTTTTCAATAAAAGAACATGCTTTTCAATAAAAAATAAAAAAGAACAGTTATATTATGTGACTGTTTTTGTTTAGTTCCAGGTGTGGGATAAGAGCCTGCTTCACAGCCGATGATTATGATTTGCCTCGTGCACTGGCAGGAACATGATCCTTGCTAGCTGCAGAGAGTTTAGTTTTGGGGACTCTGGAGATCCTGGAGAGGGCCCACCATGGCTTTTGCTCCTGGTTTCTGCCGTTGTGGTTTGACAAAAAGGAAGAACCTGGAGATATCCTAATGACGAAGATTGGACTGGCCCCAAGAAACACAATGTTCCTAATTAGCAGGAAGTCTAAAGAGGTCTACTTCCCCTTTCTCCTCTAACCTTTCTCTCCTACCTAGTATTGGGGGGTTGGAAGGTATCAGGGTAGAATAAGGGTTGGAAGGGTGGTAGACGTAAGAACCCAACAAAACAGATAAAAAAAAAAAACAAAAACAAACAAACAACAAAAAAAGGGGCTACAGCTTCTGACTCACACAAAAGTTCATGAAACCATGGGACTGAAGAGATGGGTCAGTGGTTAGAGCACTTACTGTTCTTGTGGAAGACATAGGCTCAGTTCCCAGCACCCACACGGTGGTCTACAATTATCTGTAACTCCAATGTTCTTTTGATCTTTTCTGATCTCCATGAGCACCAGTCACACATGTGGTTTGTGTGTGTGTGTGTGTGTGTGTGTGTGTGTGTGTGTGTGTGTGTGTGTGTGCGTACACTAATACACATTAAATAAATAAATCTAAAACAAAAAATGGCTGATAAACCACACACAAACTGCACAATTCAGTGTTAGGCAGTGGATTTATAAGTTACGTCTCTGGCTCAGCTGTGAAGTGTTTTGATTACAGAGACTTGAGTTTTATTATCAGAATCCACAGGGTGGAGGTGTTGGTAGAAAAGAGAGCCAAGTGTTATTTCACATGCCTGCAATCCCAGCATTGAGGAGCCCAAGACAGACAGCTTCCTGGTCAGCCTAGCCTACCCCAGGGCTCATCAGGAGACTCTTTTTGAACAATATGGTGGGAGTTACCTGAGGAGCAACACTTGACATCAACCTCTGGTTTCCCCCCGACACACAAACATGCACACTTATATACGTGTGAGCACCCATATCCCTGACAGCACCCCTACTGAAGCTCTCATTTTAACTTTTATCTGTATGGAAACTAGTCAATGCTCCATTTTGTAAGCCGTCCTGAGTTGTAGAACATAACCAAACATTCTTCGTCACCTTGCTGTTGTTTCCAGTGATACTCGTTTAGACCCTGTTTAAATATTCCCTATGTCACCTGGTGCTCAGTTTGCTGTTCCCATGATAAATTGATGCCTCTTTAGTCAGAAACTCAGGAGGGGCTTATTGTCCTTGAAGTATTTAACTTTTTCCTTTTAAATCAACTGGTGTATGTGTGTGTGTGTGTGTGTGTGTGTGTGTGTGTGTGTACGGTGTTTTCCTGCTGAGACCTTTTCTGACCTTTGATTTATGTTATTTGCAGGAAGTTGCAAACACAGTAAAAGTCCTACATGTCCATATTGTCTCTCTCACTAGTGTCACCTTAATAGAACTGTCACCCAAGCCCTGGAAGCTGGCACTAGTATTGTGTGTGGATAGTTTTACTGGTCTCACCTGGAGTGTCTTTATACAACCATCCAGGACTATTGATCACCACCAAGCCCGCCTGTCCTGCTGACCCCACCCCGCCCTCGCCTGAACACCCCAGTGCCACAAGATCACTCAGCAAGATCTCGCCTTGATTTCTATTTAAAAATGTAGTATAAATGGAATTGTGCATATTTTTTTGAGATTTTTATTTTCTTTTGTCAGTGTAGTGCCCTTGCGTGTGACTGGATGATGTTTTGAATCCACTTTCAAACTCTTTGTCTCCTAATTGGTATATTTAGAGCACCTATATTTAATGTAATTGTGGCTTTGCTAAGCCTTGAGTACAGCATTTAATTTTATTGTTTCATCTCTTTTTTTTCATTTTTATTTCCCCTTTCCTTGTCTTTTTTCTATGAGTTCTTTAAAATTATTTTTATTTTTATATGTATGAGTGTTTTGTCTGCATGTATATCTGTGACCACTTGCAGGCCCCAGTACCTGTAGAGACCAAAGAAAGGCATCAGATCCCCTATAACCATAGTTATAGATGATCATGAGTCTGTCATGTGGGCACTGGGAATGGAACCTGGAGCTTCTGGAAGAGCACCACCCAGTGCTCCTAACCATTGAGCCATTTCATCAGCCCCAGGTGCCTTTGTCTTTTGCGTAGCTCTTAATTTGCCTTCTCTGTCTGTTTTTGAGTACATCTTGTTTAAACTGCTTGACCTCTGCCCTAGTATTGAGTGAAGAAGTGAAGAAGAGAAATATATCTGTGTGTGTGTGTGTGTGTGTGTGTGTGTGTGTGTGTGTGTGTGTGTGTAATTCATATTCAAACCACAATATCCAAACATTCAAAGCTTCAGGTATTGAAGGCTTGCTATACAGCTGATGCAACTTTCAAAAGTGGTGGTGGTGACCCAGGGAGATAGGACTCACCTGGGAAAGTAGGTTACTAGAGCTGTCCATTTGCAGAGTATCTTTTCCCTGGCCCCTGCTTCTTTCATTGCTTTCGGAATGCCACAAGGTTCTCTGCCTTAACTTTACTAGTCCCTGAGGAATTCAGGGTAGCTGAGGATGTAGCTCAGGATGTATAGCTAAGGATGACCTTGAACTTCTGATCTTCCTGCCTCAACTTCTTGAGTGCTAGAATCACAGGGCTGAGCCATCACACCCATGAGGTGCTAAGGATGCAACACAGAGCTTTGTACATGCTAGATAAGTATTCTACCAACGTTACATCTCCAGCTGGGGCCTTTTATTTTCATATTAGAAAGGTTTAAACGGAACCAATGCAGAAAGTATCAGGACCTTGATCCAACCATAGACCCTGCTTCCTTGAGCTTCTATTATTTTCTTCTTTAAAATTAGAAGACCACATCAGTAACTCTGGACTCATTCGGTCTCCCCCATTGTCTTGGTTTGTTTCATGGGAGGTTCTATATATATGATAGAGTTAGTTCAGTGCCCAATGAATATCCACCAAAAGCTTCACCACCAACCAATGACTCTGGGGTTGAATCACCTGTTTTCCCACTTGCCCATCGTAGGAAGCCTGTTGCCCTATTAGAAGCCTGATGCCCTACTAGAGTTCTCTGTGCATGACCTGTGTGTTGTCCCTGTTTGAAGCCCTGGAGGTCATCTGTTTCTCAATGGTGTCCTGAAGGACATAAAGGATATAACAATACTCCTCTTTTAGACTTTTCCTTTTAAAATACAAACATATATTAATTATATATAATAATGGGTTCAATGATAACATTTCTACGTGTCTGTAATATATTTAGATCACACACACACACACACACTCACACTCTGATCCCCTCCCCACTCTAACTGATCACACACATCTTCCCAGACAATCTTTCTTACTGTGTGTGTATGTGTGTGTGTGTGTGTGTGTGTGTGTGAGAGAGAGAGAGAGAGAGAGAGAGAGAGAGAGAGAGAGAGAGAGAGAGAGAGAAGAGAAGAGAGAGAAGAGGGAGAGGGAGAGGGAGAGAGAGACTCAATGAGTTTAATCTTGGTTGCTTTCAGGAACTTGAATGGGGGTGAGACATTATTTTCAGGGGCCCAGGCGACTTACCAGTAGCTACACTACTAAAGTAAACATCTTCCCTTTCTTCAGGGGCCATTGCTTGTCAATAGTTCAAGGAAGGGAGATGCTCAGGAGGCCCCCGCATGTTTTCTTTTCTTTCTCCTGCTGTTGGGCATTTGCATCTTTTAGATCTAAGAATTTTCCTTGATTTCACACTGTGCCTCTTTCACGCAGATTTCTATCTTACTTCAGTTATGGTTTATGTGAAGTCTAAGAGCTTTTCACACATTCTGGATGCATCCACTCTGTTACTGCTTTACCAAGGCAATGTTTGCTCATCTGTGTGTGGCTTTTGAGCACTGGAAAGGCGTGCTCTTGGCTTCTTGCTGGGGGTCATTCAGCTTTACCTTTGTTTCTCTTTGCCGTCATGTGTCTAGCAATGCTTGTCTGCCCCCTCATGACGGCAACTGAGACACTGAAACCCAGACTGTATGTCCTTGCAGGGACTGCTGCCTGTGCAATCCCCTGTGGCTCCCTCTCTCTCCTGATTTTCTCACTGTCCTCTTTCTGAGGGACAAGAGACTTCAGTGCCTCTTCTCCCTGTCAGCCTTTACTGGTGGCTTGTGGCCCTCTCTAGCAGAGTACCCACTGTCATATTCTCTGAATAAAACCTCTGATCCCTGAGGGACGGAGATGTCAGATCTGCTGTCCCCAGCTTGTGGGGATGGCGGGAGTGGCCCCCTCACTGGAGTCACTTCTTTGGCATCCTCTGTAGACATGCTTTTCTGTTAGCTATGTCTTGCTGTCCCTGTCATCCATGCGTTTATTGGGATGACTCATCATGCTGTCTTAACTTCCATTCTCCTTATTTCTGTGAATAACACCTTTAAAACTATTATCTAAAGTGTTGGGAGGAGAACACAGGCATGTTAGATAGAGCATGTGCTTGCTTTCCCAAAGAACTTTTCATTCTTTCATTTTTTCCTCTTTAGTTGTGTGTGTGTGTGTGTGTACATATGTGATATGTGTACAGGTACTCATGAAGGCCAGAGATGTCTTTCTCCACCACTGCCCACCTTCTTTCGTCTCTCCCTGACTCTGGAACTCAGTACTCCAGCTGTAGGAGAAGGCCAGTGAGAGCCCAGGGCCCTCCTGTCCTCATCCCCCAGTGCTGAGACTGCAGGTGCACAGTTGCAGGCCCAGCTGTTGTCATGGATACTGAAGATCAGATCTCACTTCCTCATGCTTGCACAGCAGACACTTTCCTAGCTCACCTGTCCACCCCTAAGGCATTTTTTGTGACCTGTATACCCTTAAGAGACATATTTTTAAATGCCCCGTATTTATTTCCTTAAGGATCAGATTATTTAAGTCCAATTCTGTTCAATTGTTCTAATGTCACGAAGAAGGCAAGTCTGTCATCAAAGAGCTCCTTGGTGGCCCTGGGTCAGCCAAACTGTCAGACTCTGAAGGAGTGCACACAACATGCAGGGAGCTGTGGCACATTGACCAAAAAAGGTTTCCCTCACCTCTTCCTCAGTCGTGTCTATAAATAGGCTCCACCGAGATGGTGCCCTCAACCTTAATCTCCTGCCTTGCCCCCATCTGGCTAATGACTCCGCTTTCCCCAGCATTGTCTGATTCAGTGGCTAGAGGTTATTCACCAGGTCTTGGTGTGTCCTGTCATGACGGTACCAGGCAAGAATGTGTGGGTTTCTCTGCCTCTCAAAGGAAGAAGAGAACTTCTCATAACAGCGAAACATTTTTTTATAATCATTGAATTATTCAGCCCTGGTCAGATAGCTGTCAGCAGGAGGGAAGTGGAAAGAGTAGAGTCTAATAAATGGTGTTTTGTTGAGCAAAGCTTAAACATTTCTTTCCAGAGAACACTGCTTCTCGCATTCTTTAGACTGCTCTGGCCTCCCAGCCTCACAGGCAAAGGGTGACGTGCAGACTGCCCGGGTTCAGTTTCCTGTGCTACTGGAGACACTGGTCACTTCCTGCCTCTGCTGGGCTCCTCCTCCATAGGAGCTGGATGTCAACTGCCTTGTCTCCCATGCTCAGACATTCCCAGGGCCAGTGCTGGCTGCAATGGAGGGAAAGGCCCATACACGGGTGCTCTGTGGCCTGAGTGAGGCGTTCCAACCCCAGCACCCAGGCAGAGAACAACCAGCAGCCGACTTCAGACAAAGAGACCCGGAGACATAGGCAAGAGCTCAGAAGGGGAAGGAAGCATCGAATCTGACTCAAAGGGTGAGGTCGAGCTCGGCTACTTAAAGTTGGAACCCTGTGAAAGCTGTTTGAAAGAACGGATTCACATATATACAAATGCCCATGCAATCTTGTCAATACACATGCACACACATACACACACACATACACATGTGCATGCACACACACACTCTCACACATACACAGGCACATCCCCAAGCACGCACAAGCATGTGCACACTTGCACAGGTACACACACACACACACACACACACACACACACACACACTCTCTCTCTCTCTCTCTCTCTCTCTCTCTCTCACATGCATATGCACACGCATATACACAATCACACTCATGTATACAAACCTGCTGCCGTGTGCCATTCTTTGTGAACTTTGCTCACTGTGTGCT
Organism: Tokudaia tokunoshimensis; assembly: GCA_036184795.1. Taxonomy (NCBI): domain Eukaryota; kingdom Metazoa; phylum Chordata; class Mammalia; order Rodentia; family Muridae; genus Tokudaia; species Tokudaia tokunoshimensis. The sequence continues at coordinate 60,498,472 of BTHU01000017.1, forward strand.
TGGTCCTGTCATTGTCAGCATGCCATTTGTGTGACTGAAGCAGCAAGAACAGGTTTCTCGGCAAGCAGGGGAGAATCTGGAAGGAGTCGTGTGAAGAGCAGGCTGGCTAGTTCCATCCCCATCTATGGCCAGTGTGTGCGGAAACATTCCAGTTCTTCTAGAAGCAGGGACAGACTTGAGCCAGCTTCTATCGCCTGACACTTTCTGAGCGCTTGACACGATAGGAAACACAGTACAAGTTCAACATACAGGAGACATTTCAAAACAGCAACCTTAAAAATAATTCAATCTCCCTCATAGTAAATGTGTCAGCAGTAGTATGCAGTCACATTTTAAAATAAATATCTCACTTTTATGTCCAACATATAATCAGTTACTTGAGAACAGGATCGTAAAATGAGCAGATGAGGAAAGAAAACAACTTATTGTTCCCGCTGGAGTTTAAAAGGATCCGGCACGTGGAGAGAGCACTCGGCAGGCAGAGCTGTGAGACCCTATTTCCCTGCTTATCTGGACAGATATCATTGTTTAAATAAAGCCAAGACCTGTCTTGTTTCCAAAAGTGTTTTAGTTTTCTTTCTGAAGCATAGATGTTTACGTCCTGTTGATAAGGAACTGTCGAATGTTTATCTTATTCCAAACTGTCCTTAGCTGGTGTACTTATTTTATGTCAGGACTTTCCCAACTAGGGCTGGACCGAAGCCAGGTCCTTCTTAGGGCACCAGCATGCTGTTGAACCAGGTCAAAACCCAGGATATGTCTAGCCCATCAATACCGGCACCTCACGTTCCGGGACTTCAGCTGGGACATCCCTCCGCACCCTGCATCTTGTTGAAGCATCCAGTCCACGTCTCCCTGAGTAGCCATGAGGTTTAGTTGACTATGTGTGTGGAGGATCACCTATAATGGCAAGTGCTCTTGTCTTACTCAAGGGAACACACTGATTTACACAGTGAAGCTAGCAATAGCCCAGAAGCGTTCTCACTCGGTACCACCCCCAGCTCAAACTCCCTTCTGCTTCCAACGCAGACTCTACTCCGTAGGGCTGGCTTGTGAAGAGACTCAGAGGTGTTGGGAATTCTGTGCTATCATCTGATGTGGATAGCAGCATTTCTTCTGAGGAATCTCACCCTGGTATGACAAGCAAGGTCTTGGGAAAGGCACTAATGGAAAGAAGTGAACAGGTCCTCTTGGGGGACAGTCTTAGTGGCATCAGTGGCTGAGTACCATCGCCGCCAGAAGCAAAATTCTTTTCCTTTTACAGAAGTTGGAGACAGCAAAGGAGCATCATATAGGAGGTTATAAAGTAGATTTAGGAGTGAGCACATGCCAACATCATCCACTCATTAGGTAGCTGCAAACAGTCAAGAGCCGCATCTCCTTGCAGACAACTTGTAAGAGGTGGAGGGGTGCACATGGGTCCAGGAGGAGTCAGGGACACAGCCTTCATGGGGAAGCACTGAGAGTCTGGCACACAGTGTCTCCTTCCTTAGTTTCATCCCATCAACTAGATGATGTACATGCAATGTCGTGAGATGCTCTGTCCAAATTTGTGATGACCAACAGGAGAGCTGAGCTTCTGGGGACGGCATGTGGACTGTAGGGAACCGTACTTACCGTGCACTGTCTCGAAGTCAGAAACTTAGTGACATTGCCTCAGCTTTACTTCCTCCTCTGTGGCCACCCTGCAGCACAGACACGACGACAGCACAGAGAGGCAAGTGTCTTACCCAGGGTCTGCTGTGTCAGGTACTCCTTCATTCCTGTTATTGGATATCTGACAAAAGCAAACAAAGGGGGGAGAGGCTTATTTTTTGGCTCATAGTTTGAGGGTACAGAGGCTTACCATTTGAGGGCACAGTCTTCATGGTGAGGAACAGCAGAAACAGGAGACAACTGGTCATGTTGTAGACACAATCAAGACAATGAGAGATGAATGCTGCTGCCCAACTGTTTAAAAAATATACATTTACTTATCTATTCCTCTCTCTCTCTCTCTCTCTCTCTCTCTCTCTCTCTCTCGTGTGTGTGTGTGTGTGTGTGTGTGTGTGTGTGTGTGTGTATACACATAGGAAAGCCACACAGTGCAAATGTGGGGGTCAGAGAACAACCCCTGAGAGTTGGTTCTCTCTGTCTACCATGGATCCTGGGGATGGAAATCTGGTTATCAGACTTGGCGACAAGTGCTTTAACCCACTAAGCCACCTTACCTGCCTTTTAAAAAGCTTTTAATGATTATCATTATTATTTTTATGTGCAGGTGACAGGAGGGGCACATATGTTCTCCTGAACATGTGTGGTCAAAGTCTATTTTCTCTTCCCATCCTCCATATGACTTCCCCCGGAGACCTCACTCTAGTCCCAGCCCCTCTTCTTTTTTTCAGTAAAGATCCCTGGTCCATTGGATGGTGTCCCCATCCCCAGTCCATGATGCTGTGTCTTCTCGCCTTGGTTATATCAACCTACAAACTCTCACATGTGCCTGGAGGTTTGTCTTCGTCAGGATTTGTACATCTACCTACCTGCCTCCTGTGAATGCAAAACTCTTATCTGCATCTCACCCCAGGCCAGTCCAGGGGTTCTAATTCTCCTCTTTACCTCACGTCAAGAATGGACATGGTCCAGTTGGACCTCCCCTCAGCCTCAATGAACATGAGATGCAGACCTAGGCCTCTCAGAGAGTCTTTCTGAGAAATGTTTGCATTTCGAAGAGCATGTTTCTTCAGTCAGATTATAAGCTCTAAGGTGTCCTAGAATACAGAGTCCCTCCTGTGACTCTGAGCCCTGCCACACCCCAGCTAACAAAGCCAATATGTTTACTGCATGTGCCTAAGCAGCTGGAACTTGGGTTTCTGTCACTTCAGCCCTAGATTTCTGTCAGTCACAGATGAAAAGGCAGAGGGATTGGTGCTTCTTCTGGCAGCACTGCCAGCAGGGAATCTTCCAGTGGGTTCTTTCTTCTGTCAGGAGGCCCACTTGTGAAAACAGAGCCATTCTTACTCCAGGTTCAATATGGAGAATTCCCAGTTACACACTGCAGCTACTGCCTGTGTCAAAGTTGAGAGGGAGAGCTCAGCGCTGGCCAGCACTGCCCGCTAACCACCCCTTTCCTCCTTGACGTCAGAGTCTTGCTTCTGCTCATTTGATGGGTGCCCACTGAGGGAGTGCCATTGCAAGTTGGTTATAGTAATTTCACTTCCCCTGCCACTGAGGACTTTCAGCATGGCTTGTCCACACCATGTTAGCCCTAATGTCTGAAATAAAGTTGTGTCTCTTCAAGAACAAACCAGTGGATTTCGTGTAGTTCCAGAGTGACTGGGGATACCACGAAGACTGTATTAGTGGCTATTTTATTTCTGTGATAAAAATATGTGACAAAATCAGCTTAAAGGAGGAAGGGTTGATTTTGGCTCACAATTGAAGGTGTGATCCAGTGTGGAGAGGAAGTCATGGTAGCAAGAACATGAAATGGTTAGTTGTGTTGTGCCTGCAATCAGGAAACAGAGAGATCTGGTGTTAGTGCTCAGAACTGCAGGTCAGTCTAGAACCATAACCCACTGAACAGCACACACATTCAGAGTGGGTCTTCCTCACTTAAACCTTGCTGGAAACAGGCCTGAGTAGCCATGCCCAGAATTGTATCTCCATGGTGATTCTAAATCCTGTCGAGCTGACAATGAAGATTCACCTAGACCAGGAACAGCAAGAACAGTTTAGCCCAAGGATAGGACTAGCTCGCAAAGCAGACTTAGGGGTAAGAGAAGAACATGGCTGTTTTCTGTAGGAGAGACAGCAAGGCCACCTCTATGTAAATGCCCAGGGGCCAGGCAGCAGCAAGGCTTCTCCTACAAGAGGACCTAATTGAGGACTGCCTTAGAGACCAAGGATTGTTGGCACAGACAATGCCAGCCAATCGGGAACTGCTGTTTAGAACAGATGCTTTCTTGGGACCAATGGGGCACAGGTGGAGGGTACTAAAGGAACTTGCATCAGCATTCAGAGGAGCTTGCTGTGGCGTTTCTCACCTGCTCCCGGAGTCTGTGTCACTGACTCTGTGCAACCTCACCTCCAACCGCCAAGGACAGGTAGGGTCAGGAGGCAAGTAGTCCAGGGCACACACAGCAGTTTTCTATGAGTATCATATGGTGTCACCTCCCTCAGCCTAGTGATAGATGTTTCCTAGATAGCAGACATCTACCTAGGTCCTTTGTAAATATCTCTTGCTGTCCAAGGAGGCTTATATTATCACTGTACCTTCCTGATAAGACTTAGACTCATGGAGGAAATCTGTAATATGCTGCCCAAGATTCCATTTTCACTGTGTGGCAATGCCCATGTGCTAAGTAAGGCTCTGGGACTCTGACTGGTAACCTCAGGCAGAAGAATGTGTCATTGAGTGGAACGAACAGGGCCCTCTGCTTTTCATATGTCAAGTACTATACCACTGTCATAAATTCACTGAGAAGCAAAAATTCCACTGCACACCTCTAGTGTGCTGACATGATTCACACTGATTTGTACCACAGCTTGTCCTGCCTCTTGAGATAGTGGTGCAGGAATGGTGGCTATCTGTTACTGTGTGTGGAGTGTGCTATACTAAATCCCTTATCTGTGGCAGTCAATCCTCTCAGTGAGGCAGGAGTTATTCTTTTGTGGATAAGGGAACTACAGGTAAAAGAGCATAGATATACAGTTGTTGAGAGAAAGCCTATGTCTGGGGCCTTCAGAGCTAATGTATCATTGTGGTGTATGAACCCCGGCCGGCTCCCACCAGCCAGTGAACTGGGCTCACGGACTCAGCCTGGACAAGAGAAATGTCCCAGGACAATACAGCCAATGCTGATGTCACCTGCTACCTTTCTTGTTGTGACTAAATGCTCGATAAGAAGAGTTTGTTTCGGCTCACCGTCTAAGAAGGAAGGGATATAGTCCACCATGGCAGAGCAGGTACGCCAACAGCAGTGTGAAGTAGCTAGTCACAGTGTGCCAACAGTCAGGAAGGAGAGAGCAGACAGGAAGTGCGGCTGAGCTATCAAACCTTAAGGCCCCGCTCTGAGACTTTGCCGCCTACAGGCTCCACATCCTTCCAAAATGGTGCCACCATTTTGTATTCAAACACATGCGCCTGCGGGGCTACTTTTAAACCACAATGCTGATACTATCTTGCACCTTGGATTCCCCTCCCCAGGGTTTCCCCTCCTGGGCCCTGCGTTTTAGCACTTGCTGTTACAGTGCACATATAGTACCTTTCCTAGAAGATTCTTAAATCAAAATTAGAATGGCCAACTAGCATCCACAGTCATCTGGATGTTGTTAAGGGCATCTGTACATGTGGGGACAATCGAATTACCAGACAGCTGGCATACCCCTCCTGACAGATTGTGAGTTGGGAGAAAGCATGGGTGTCTTGTAACTATGGAAACAAACTGAATTTGGGGGACCTGCAAAACCACCTTCTAACTTATAGATTACCCTCTGTGATAGTGACAGCGGCAAAGAGAACATTAGTCCTGAAATCCCTGTTTGTGAGAACTAGTTCCCTAAAGTCTCTCCAAGTGTCTGCTGAGACAGAGATCTGGCTAGCTTGGGAGATGTATCATGACATCAGACGCTAGTTGTGGGAAAAGGGAACTGAGGGAGGGTCCCTCCCACACATTTGCCTCTTATTGAGAGGAGTATCCCATTTGGATGCTTAGTAGAATGTTATCTGCAATTTTCCATAGTGTAGGGACATTGTGGACCAGGGAAGGGTCATTACATCTCCCCAGAAAAGAGACCCCCCCACCTCCCTCTTACACTGAGAACTGTCGGAGTGTCCCTGAGAGTGTTAATGGGAGCTGCATCTCCAGCTACTGTTGCAACAGGTCCTGGGAACTCTTCCTCCCCTGTGTGACAAAGGGCAGAGGGATGGGACCACGTCTGCCTGTGACCATTTCCAAAAACAAGTGGGAAAGAGAACAGTTTTCAGTTCGCACATATTCCTGACCAGGGAATATGTTTCCAAGAATGGAGTAAGGATGTGGACTTTATTATTCTCTCCAAGTCTGGCTTCCTGTAGAGCCTCGGAGCCATCTATCCACAGAGGTATGGATCTGGTGCACCAAGCACAGTTGTTGAGCAACCTGGGTAACCCAGCACAGGGTTCCGATAACCAGGATCACGGTATTTCTGGTGAGGAGCTTTGAGGCCCTGTTGAGAGGGTCTCTGTAAAGGTGTCCAGGAAGCAGGGAGGACAGAGAACATGTGTTCACCTCCTCTTGGTCCCCCCTGGTTCCATGCCCCTGCTCTTGGAAGCAGCCGTTCCTGACCTGGGTTAACTAAGAGCAGAGCTGCTCAATTTGTGGCTGCCCGAGAGCGCAGCTGCGGAAATAGCAGGCCGCAGCAATTACGGCTCATTTGTTGCTATGGAGTCCCTATGGCCTGCTGGATCCCTGAATGTCTTGATTATTTTTCAGTGCCCATTTATAGAATGTTCTGTTCATCACAAAGGGCTTCGGATTCTTCTTCATGGGCTACTCCTCACGACAGATGTGAGCCAGTCAAGACATTGCTGTTTTACAAGGGAGCATGCTAAAGAGGGGACTGCTTTCACAACTGAAATCAGGGAAGGCGCGAGAAAAAGCACTTGAATGCCGTCCTGGAAAAGGCCTCGTGATGAGCATTTGGCATGAATTGATGTTTTGTGTCAAAAGTTTATGGAGACTGCGACACCTAGGTGGTGTCACAGGAGGGAGAAATATCTAAAGAACAGCTTGCTGTCAAAGGAAGACTAGGACGGAGGAGAGGAGCTGAGCAGGTACTGCCTCTCAAGTCTCTGATTTCCACTGATACTATTTTAAAAAAAATCAGTTCATAGCCCCTTCTTTTGTGAAGTGGACTCTGTACTCAGAGAATGTCTACAGCTTGTGAATAATCATATGCAACAGTTTCTGCATATGTACATAATTACACTGGTAAATAATATTGAGATAATATTATAGTACATGAAAAAAGGAGAAAAAGAAATCCCTAAACAGTTAGGATTACTTTTGTTGTGGTGAAACGCCATGACCAAAGCAACTTGGAGAAGAAAGGCTGTATTTGGCTTACACTTCCATAGCCCTGTTCATCATCAAAGGATGTCAGGACAGGAATCCAAACAGGATAAGAACCTGGAGGCAGGAGCTGATGCGCAGGCCGTGGAGGGCGCTGCTTACTGAACTGCCCCTTGTTATTACTTAGGGTTTGATGGCTGTGGAGAGACACCATGAACACAGCAACTCTTATAAAGGAAAACATTTAATTTGGGGCTGGCTTACAGTTCAGAAGTTTAGTCTGCTGTCACCACGGCAGGAAGCATGGCAGCATGCAGGCGGACATGGTGCCGGAGAAGAAGCTGAGAGTTCTGCATTTTGATCTGCAAGAATCAGGGGAAAGACTGAACCACATTAGACCTAGCTTGAGCATACAGGAGACCTCAAAGCCTACCACCATGGTGATACACTTTCTCCAACAAGGCCACACCCATTCCAACAAGGCCACAACTACTCCAGTAATGCCACACCCCCTAATAGTGCCATTCTCTGTGGACCAAGCATTTAAGCATAGGAGTCTATGGGGGCCATTCCTATTCACCGCATTCCACTCCCTGGCCCCCGTAGGCTTGTACCCATACCACAATACAGAAATGCATTTTAGTCCAACTTCAAAAGTCCTCATAGCTTATAACAGTCTCAGACTTGCTTAAAAGTCTAAAGTTCAAGGTCTCTCTTAACTGTAATCCCCTGTAAAATAAAAATTAAAAAACAAAAGCAAATCACATACTTTCAACGGCACAGGATAAACTTTATCATTCCAAAAGGGAACATAGTGAGGGAATACAGGACCAAAGCAAATTTGAAACCCCGCTGGACAAACTCCAAATTCTGCATCTCCACGTCTGATGTCAACACACTCTTCAGATCTCCACCTCCTTTCAGCTTCGTTGACTGCAGCGCACTTCTTTCTCTTGGGCTGGCTCCACTCGCATTTAGCTGCTCTCCTTGGCAGGTATCCCACCTACCAATCTTCAATATTTTGGGTCTCTTCAAGGCAATCCAGGCTTCAGCTTCACAACTTCACACAGTGGCTTCTCTGGGCCTCCACTCAGGGACTCGCCTGCCACACTCCTGGCCTCAGTGGCTTTCCTTAGTCTTGGAGGGAGATTCCACAACCCCTTTCTTCTATCCTTGACTCTAAGGTCAGAAGCACATGGGCAGAGCTGCCACGTTCTGCTGCTGGCCGGGGCTGGGAGACAGCCTCTCAGGCAGGCACATCTTCGCCAGTTCTCTGGTTTCCATGGCTTCCTTTGTTGCCTTAGCTTGACTGTCCTGGAACTCACCCTGTAGACTAGGCTAACCTCAAACTCAGAGATCTGCCAACCTCTGCCTTCCAAGCATTGGGATGAATGTAGTGTATGCCATCACACCTGGCCCTCAGTTTTTCTTTAATTCTTATTTACTTTTCTTTAATTCCTTTTCGAAAGCTGGATGCTTAGCTGGGCAGGGTCTCGACCTGAGGTCACCACTCCCTCTATTCCAGGTAACATGCTGCTTTTCTTTGATCTCTTTATCTCTGGGACATAGGCCTTAGCTCCATTCTGTTCCTGCTGCCCCTTTTCTCTTTGAATTGTACATTTTTCATTTTCCTTTGCTCAGCTCATTCCTTTCATGGTAGATCTCCATAAGAGTGAACGCTAACAAACACATGACAGACTCGATACCAGGCAGCTTTGAGATGTCCTTCTGATGTCAAGTCCCAAACTCTTCAATTTAACCTCAGCCCAGCTCTTCAGAAAAGGGTAAAAGGTATCCACATTCTTTGCCAAAAATATCACAAGAACAGGGTCTAAGTTACTTACTAACATTCTTCTCCTCTGAAACCTCTTGAGCCAGGACCCCACAGTTCAAATCACTGTCCTTCCATGTTCTTCCTACTATGGGCCATTACGCCCTTTTTAAAGGGTTCTACAGCTTTTCTAATGGTCAGACCTGTCATAGCAATACCCCAGCCTCAGATACCAACATTCCTCGTGGCTTGCTCAGCCTGCTTTCTTATGACCACTGGCCCAGGGATGGCACCACCCACAATGGGCTGGGCCCTCCACCATCAATCACTATTAAGAAAATGCTCTACATCCAGAACTTATGGAGACATTTTCTCAAGTGGGGTTCCCTCCTTTCAGATGACTCTAGCTGTTGTCAAATTGATATAAAACTAACCATGGCAACGGATAAATAAATAATGGCATTTATATGAAAGAACTGTCCATTACCATGAAATTGAATGACATAGAGTTACATATTGCATCTTCCACAGACCACATGCTAAACACATCTTTGAACGAAAGAGTAAGTCTTAAAACCTAGGACTCTTACAGAAGCTTCTAAAATGTTCAAGACCTAGCAAGGAGCAGTCTGAGGCGTTATGATTCTGTGGGGAGGTTGTATAGGAAATTAATTAAAATTAACACAGAATTCAGATGAGAGGATCCAGAATCCAGAAAAACCTAAGTAAGGTCTCTGCCATTATTCCTTACACTCTGCAATGTGTTCTAGAACGTTCTTGAACGCTGATCTGCTCTTGATTCCTTACCCAAGGATCTTGGGTTTTGACCACTCACCATTATAGGCTGTCCCAAGCAAGCACTTGCCAATGCAAAGCAGTGGTTTGCCTGGGATTCTCCACAATGTCCACTTTCATAGAAGCTAACCACATGATAAGAAGACATGCTCTCTACAGTTTGTGTTATGGGATGAGACCTCCTCAAACGCCAAGGATTATAACCCAATCAGGATGCGCCAAGCAGAGGCTACGCCTTCAAACACATCTCTGTCTAAACAAAACAGAACAAATTAAACACACACACACACACACACACACACACACACACACACACAAAACATGCAATTGTGAACCAGACCCTTTTTTTTCCCCCAACAGAATGTGTTGGCAAAAGCGTACAAAATAAAAATGGTGTATCAGTTTTTGTTTCTTCCTTTATATAACTTCCCTAGGATAAAACAAAACCGTATTAGGAGCGTGTTCTTTAATCCTCCCTAGCCAGATGAAAAGGAACTAGGGCATTCATAAACCACGCCCCCCAGCCCCAACACAGTGCACCAACACCTAAGCCCCACCCCCATCCACCATCTCTGGGAAGGCTTCCCGGCCACTCTCTGCTCCAGTAATCCTGAGGAAGAAGAGGAACCAGTCAGGCAGTTGGTTCTGACAAAAGAGCACGGATTTGGGGGCAGGAAATCAACATTTCAGCTCAAAATATATAATCTACAGCTTAGTCACTTTTGTCTAGGAACCTTTATTTGTGGAACAATGTGTCAGACTCCTTAGCGAGCAGGTAGAATTCTTAAACCAGACAGAAGGTGTTGGAAGCTGGTCTTGGTGGGATTCCTGGCAGGGCTGGCCTGCTCTTTCTCCCTGAGGAGACTCTCCTCGCCAGTGCCAGGCTTTTTTTTTTTTTAAGCCTTATCCTTTCACAAATGGCCATCTGATCCTTGATCCTGATCCTTCATCCGCCTTGAGGGCTTTACCTTCCCGACCGATGACAGGCAAATCACAAGCTACAACCTGAGCTTAGAGGACAGCAGAATGGCAAGCTGAGGGCCACACCTCAGGCCTTTAAGGGAGGGGGTGTTGTGAGTTCTGAGAGGTTCACGGGAACCCCCAGAAGACAGCTTTCTTGTTGTCCCGGGTCCACGGAGACTATTTCAGCATGGCAGAGAAATCCAAAAGACCTTGCGTGGAGTAGGGAGGTTCAGCCGGGCTGGGGCCAAACGATCTGACCTGCATGGTGGAGACATGGCACGGACGTAAGAAAGCCCTTGGAAGGTTATGGGATTAAAAAGGTGGTCAGAGAGTGACTGAGGACTCGGAAGACTGTCAGGAACTCCAGTTCCGAAAGGTCATGTGAGCACCTTGGAGAAGGGGAAAGAGAGCCATTCTCATTCTCAGAGTATCAGGAGGAACAATTGGGCTCTTACTGTGTGGAAAGCCTGCACTGGAGTCTAGTACCGGTCCACAGAATAGTTAATATGCATGGGTTTGAAGTATCACTTTGCTGGGTGACAGTCTAGCATCCATGTGAGAACATTCATAGACTTTCTAAACCTTCAGGTTGGGGATCAGATGTTCAGATGTTGTGGGTTCAAGTCAATGGCTTGCTACAGAATCTCTCTCTCTCTCTCCTCTCTCTCTCTCTCTCTCTCTCTCTCTCTCTCTCTCTCTCTCTCTCTCTCTCTCTCTCTCTCCCTCCCTCCCTCCCTCCCTCCCTCCTGCCCTTCCTCCCTCCCTCTCCCCCTCCTCCCCCTCCTCTCCCCTCCCCTTCCCTCTCCCCTTCTCACCCCCTGTCTCCTTCTCTCCCTCTCTTTGACCCTCCCCCCTGCCCCTGCCCCAGCCTTTTGTATGTCTCTGAGTGTGTAGAGACTGTTTTATATTATATGTGGACATAGCTATAGATAAACTATAGACCAGTATGTGTATCTGTGCAGATAATTTCACAGGCTAAATTTCTCCCTGGCCAGGTAGACAGGGCCATGTAGCTGTCAAAGCTTACAATGTAGGAAGAACAGACCTTCCAGAGATGTCATTGATGTTTTTACATATCATTCTGTGCTATCTCGGGGTTAATCCTGCAGATAATGTCCCCCTTCTACGTGATGGAAAGTCCCTGGCTGAGTCTAGATGCTTGGGTTCCACACTGCCGGTCCATCTTCCCCAAAGGCAAGAGTAAGCCAGGAACTTAGAAATGTTGCTGTAGACTAAAGTCAAGCAAAAGGCCAAACGTACCACAGACACACAAGCATTCCTACTCCTGCCAGATGGAAGCCAGCGACTACTTCTGCTGTTTCTGTTGCCTGCCAGAGAAAAGCCTCAGTTCAATCTAGTGCCACACACTAGAGATCAGGAAGAGCTAAGGCTAAGGTTACCTGATGGAGCATGTGGCGTTTGCAAACGTCTGTCCTCACACTAACCAGAGGGGCACGTGCATAGGAAGACGTATCCACCATTCCCACATCTCTGATGATGCTGGACTCCTACACATCTCCAGGAACATACATAGTGCTTTATTGATGTTATTATTAACTGTGTGAGCACCTGATGTGCAGGCATGCGTATGTCTCAGCACACGTGGAGCTCAGAGGATGACTTCCAGTCGTTGATTCTTTCCAGGAATCAGAACTCGGGTCATCAGGCTTGAACAGCAATGTCCCCCTTTTACCTGCTGAGCTGCCTCGCTGACCCTGTGGTGATGCTTTAGACTCACTAGCTGGAAACAGAGGGGAGGCCACAGTCCTCCACCTCAGCTACAAGAGCCACCTCAGCCTGCGGTAGCCTTTAATTTGTGGGTGAGGGAGTGCCTGTGTTTCCTGTAAGTCCATTCAACCATTCTGATTTATGAATGAAGGATGTAAAAATTCCCTATTTGTTTTGCTTTTTGGGGAGATCCCTTGCCATTTCCAAATAAAATTTAAGAACATATTTTCAGAAAATAAACATCTAAGTATTTGACAGGCCACAAGTATAAAACTTTGGGTTCAGTCCCCAGCACTACCAAGGAATGGGAGTGTATATGAGGACTATACTGAACCCATAGATATCTTTACTATTCTGCCTTCTTAATAGTATTAAGTTTTTGAATCCACAAGCACAGGTGCCTGCTCATTTAATTAGATATTATTTAGTTTCTCTTAACAATGTTTTATAGGTTCCAGTGTAAATTTGTTAAATTTATTCCTAAATATATTTTAATGTGATTATAAACTAAATAGTAGTTGGAGAGATGGCTCAGAGGTTAAGATCTCTTGCTGCTCTTCCAGAGGATCTGGGTTTGGTTCTCTGCAAGCATATCGAGTGCATACACATGCACCTGTAATTCCAGTTCCAGGGCATCCGATGCCCTCTGCTGGCCTCCATGGGTTCCTGCATGCATGTTGCACATACAGACTCATGGAGGCTCACATTTTTAAAAATGCTTTTTTAAAAAAAGGAATCTTAAGATATAAATAAATGAAATATTTTCCTAATTTTATTTTCAGATTACTCATTGCTATGCAATATTAACGCAACTAATTCTTGTGCGCTGATGTGGTTATCTCCTGACTTCACGGATCACCATGGTCTTTGTTGTTGCTGTTTGGTTTTTGCTTTGGTTTCAGACATTTTTAAATGGTTATTTGGGGTTTTCTATGCATATTATCATTTCATCTGTTCATAGAGATACTTTTATTTTCTTTTTTCTAACCTGCATAAATATTATTTCTTCATCTGGCCTAATTACTGACTAATTCCTCCAATACAATATCAAAAGATGGCAGGCATTGTTGACTTTGGCTGTAAAAATTGTTAGTCTTCCCACAGTAACAAATGGAAACTGTAGGATTTTCCAGAGAAACTCATGCACTTTATTCATGCCTGATAGATGTTTAAATGGTGGAAAGGTATTGGTTTTATTAAGTAGTATCTATTTTCCATTTATTGAGATGATCACAGGGTGTTTTATTCTCTATTTTATTAATATGGTCCATTATATTATTTGCTTTTCAAAAATGTTGATCCAAGATAGAATTTCTGGATAGACCTACCTATTAGACATGGTGAATGATTCTTTTAATCTGATTCCAGATTCATTTTGCTGATATTTGGATGAGGAATTTTATGTCTACACCCACAAGGTGCCACTTTGTTTCCTTGTACCTCATCTGGGTTTGCTAATGCTGGCCTCATGGAAGATGTCAAGAAACCTCCATCGTCAGCTACAAACCTGTCAATCAACAATGTTGAGCTTTCTGCATGATATGCTGGTATAAAGGTGGTGTAAAAGTCGTGGGAATGGCCAACCACTCTCTGATTGGACTTAAGGCCCACTCTATGAGATAGAACTCATAGACACTGCTTCCTTAGAGTGTCCACTCTTCTGTTACTGCTCTCTGATCCTGGTATGCTGTTGGATAATGTTGGGCCAGTAGGATGGCTCAGCACTTACCACCAAGCCTGATGACTTTAATCCAGTCACCTGGACCCACATGGTGGAAGGAGAGAACTGATTTCTTTCTCGACTTTTTTTTAAGATTTATTTATTTATTTATTTATTGTTATATCTAAGTACACTGCAGTTGCCTTCAGATACACCAGAAGAGGGTGTGAGCCACCATGTGGTTGCTGGGATTTGAATTCAGGACCTTTGGAAAAACAGTCAGTGGTCTTAACCACTGGAGCCATCTCTCCAGCCCTGAGAACTGATTTCTGAAAGCTGTCCTCTGATCTCCACACATGTGCTATGGCATGCACAGGGGAACACAAAAACACATGATAAATAAATTTCATTGGAGATCAAAGTATTATAATAAGGGCCAGTGGTATGGCTCAATGAGTAAAGGGGCTTGCTGCCAGTCTTGATGACCCAAGTTCAATTCCCAGGACCCTTATAGTGGAAGGAGTTAGCTGACTCCACAAAGTTGTCTGTACAGACACTGTGACACATACATTTGGAGAGAAAATACAGCTACTCTTGGTTTTGTTTCCATTCTGTTCTGCTCTCCTGGTGGGAGTGTCGAGCTAACTCATGCCTGGCTCCTGCTCTGGTTCCCCAGCCTTCCTGACTTTAGCTGTAGGGGCTCAATGTAAAAGTCAGATGTGCACTGTCTTTAGACATACAATGTTCAAATGGGGCAGCATTCACACGCAAGTCTGTTTCTTGCCCTAGATTGCAAATGCCTTAAAAACCTGATACCACTGAATCCCACATCTTTCTCTGCATCTCTCAGCGAGAGCCATTTTCTCCCAAAGAAAGAGTCATGTCTCTCATTTATGTATTTCTACTACTACATTATATGTACTTTCTACATGGAGAAAGATCATAGAAAGGACAGTAACAGCATAGCCCATACAGGTGGACAGGAGCAGGCCAGTCTCTGGGTTCTCAGGAGGACAGGGCAGGGGGTGGGACTCAGTTCAGGACTTAAATGCAAGCCCTGTGCTCCTGGATCGTCACTGACGAGAACACTGGGGCGTGCAGATGCCCTTAGAGTTTCGGTGAGGTTCTGAAAGTCACCTAATAAATAGATAACCACAGTGAAAAAAAAAAACAGAAAAACAAACAAACAAAAACGCAAACTCCGACAGTCCCAGGCTAGATGTTTGCTGCTTCCTGTAGCTATGGTCATCCTTGGTAGTCATTGGCTGAAAGAAACGCCACTCCAATCTCAGCCCGGTCCTCACACAGAGGTTTCCTTTTGAGGCTGAGTGTCTTCACTCTTCTAACAAGGATTACCAGTCGCTGAATGTCAGGCTCACCCTACATTCATGATCTCGTCTTAACCAAATAGATCTTGAAATGTTGCGTTCCCAAATGTGCTGACATTATGGGGTTCTGGCTGAACATGACTTTCAGGGTACACAGCAAAGTCCAGTATTGACTCAGACAGCCCTGAACTGAGGTCCTGGTCTCCCAGAAGACCTCATAACCCTCTTTCCTGACAGCGGTGATATTTAGTTAGGGTGGCAGGACACTCTAACTTGCCCCGGACTGTGTCAGAAGTCACTTCAGTGCTGTGCTCACTGATTTCCAGAAGTATTTCAGCTTGGACAACAGGTAAAGAAACACAAGCGTGTGAGTGTGTGCTGTTGCCTAACCTCCAGGGGTTCTACCTGGGTGGCAATACCGCGAGGAAGAGCAGTAGCAGCCAGCGCTGGGCCATGTGTTAGGAGCAAACGCTGGTTACTTAAAAGGAACGCTGGAGCAGGAAGCCAGAGGCCACTCAAGGGGTGGAGTGTGGGAAGGACAGCAAGAAAGAGGCTGATTGATGGGAACATGGCCGTTGCTGGGTGGATCCTACATCCCAGGCTCCTGCCAATGTTTATTAACCCAGTGCTGGCTGCTTCCACCTTCCACGCACTTGCTCTCCTGCTCAGCACAGCCTGGAGAGAAGCACACTATCTTTTAGATGAACTGAATTCACGGAAGGATTATCCTCAAGGCAGGTTTTATTTTATTCAAGCGTGCTGATTGCAGCTTTCCTGTATAAAGAATAACCTTGAGCTCATCTTTCTCTCCTGATTTGTAAAATGACACATTTTCCAACAAGCTTTAAAGCCTTCCTTTGGGACTTTGGCATTAGAATTCACAGGGTATTTGCCAGATTTGAAGTTCCCAGGGCCTGGGTTCAGACCTGTTGCATGTGGACACTGAAATCAGGCTTTTAAATAATTTGTCTCATAAATCCTATGCAGAGCCCTGACTGGGTTGCATGTTCTCGAAGAGGCATGGGCTTTCTGTGAAGGGGCAAAAGTGGATTTCCGCTTGGACAGGAAGAAATCAGTTAGAATTTCAGGGCCACCACACTGTTCCTGTCTGTCAACAAAATGTCACTTAAACGTTTTCTTCAAGATTGCTGAAAACCCTTCTCCCTATGTTTAGCTGTGTGAAGTTATGACGTTGTAACATCGATTCTCAGGTGTTGCTCTCTCTCTCTACACAGCTTTTCAAGCATGCTGTGGGTCAAACAGCCGCTCCGACCCAAGCTGTACTCACATTTAAATCAATTAACACATTCACTGCTAAACGTCATGGACTCAGTGGTCACCTGGGGGGCCCCGAATTTTCAGAGCAAGTGCAAGACCATCCCTTCACATCGAAGGTTCCATAAATCTGGAAACTATCATATATATGCTAAGGACCTATGAATTTTTAAAAAGTACCCCAATTTAACATTATGAGACAAAGATACTGTTGAGTTTGTTTTGTGTTTGCCACCTACTGCTGGACCTGGAGCCTACCCTTCAGAGCGGTTTGTTTCCCATGTGAGACTTCTTAGAGAAAACTAATTTTTTGTTTGCAAGTTGCTATCATTTGGAGACAGCTTCTTCAGCCTGCTTTCTTATACCACACAGTATCATAGGCCCAAGGGTGATCCTGCCTCCTGTGTTCTAGACCCTCTCCAACATTTACCAAGAAAAATGCCCTATAATAGTAGTTTTCAACTTGTGCGTTGTGACCCCTTGACAAAACCCTATCTCAAAAAGTATTTGCATTATGATTCATAACAGTAACAGAATTACCATTGGGAAGTCGCAATGGAAATAATTCGATGATTGGGAGGGGGTCACTGTACCATGGGGGTCTTAGAGGGTATTAGAGGGTCACAGCATTAGGAAGGTGGAGAAGCAAGCTGCTCTAGAGCCTTGCCTACAGGCAATTTGATGGAGACATTTTCTCAGCTGAGGTCCCCTCTTCCCAAAGGATTCCAACTTGCATCGAGTTGACAAAGATACAAAATAGTCAGGCAAGGACCTGAGTTGGTTCTCAGCACCCATGTCTGGCTCTTTACAACTGACTATAACTCCAGCTTCAGGAGATCCAATATCTCTGCAGGCACTAGCACTCACTTTCACAGACACACACACACACACACACACACACTCCCTATCTCTTCTGGCCTCCATGGTCACCAGACATGGATACACAGACACACATGCAGGTAAAACACACACACACACACATCCCTTTAAAAATTAAAAAAAAAGACAAATATATATAATTCTGCCTTACATCAGGAAAAAGGTTTTATCAAGTTGTTGGGAATAGCACACACAAATGAAGAGTGACCAGTGCCTGAAACCCTGGCCAGCAACAGCAAATTCCTTCCTCCCCCAGCGATTTTCATAACAATTATTAAAACCTACACACATAAAATTGTACAGGTGTCGCCCTCTCTCAGACATGCTGTTCTGAGAATTCTTCCTGGGCTTCTGTTCTGTAGTGAACTGAAAGTGGGGTCCAGGAATTCCTCAGCTGGTGGAGTGTGCAGTCTCCAGCATCTATGTACAACTCTCAGGAATTGGACACATGCCTGTAATCTCCACACTAGGGATGCAGAGACCGGTGGATCCCTGGGATTCACTGGTCAACCCACATAGCATAATTTGAGAGTTCTAGACCAATGAGAGACCTTGCCTTAAAATAAGGCTGGCAGTGTCCCTAAGGAATGACACCTGAGGTTGTGCTGGGGAGTTTTATGTCAAGTTGACAGAAGCTGAAGTCATTCAGGAAAAGGAAGCCTCAACTGAGAAAAGACCCCCAATAGATTGGTATGTGGGCAAGCCTGTGGTACATTTTCCTGACTGAAGATTGATAGGGGGCAGCTACTGTGGGCGGTGCCTCCCGTGGGCTGGTGGCACTGAGCTGTCTAAGAAAGCAAGCTGAGCAAGCCATTATGAGTGAACCGGTAAGAAACATTGCCCTGTGGCCTCTGCTTCGGTTCCTGCTTCCAGGTTGCTGCCCTGACTTGCATTGGTGGCAAATCAATGAAAGTTAGATGAAATAAACCCTTTCTTTCCCGAGTTGTTTTGGCCATGGTGTCTCATCACATCTATAGAAATCTTAGCTAAGACAGTTGTCCACTAGCCTCTGAATGCACACTTGTGAATTTTATACACCCACACACAAACATCCACCAACCCCCCCCATACACACACACACACACACACACACACACACACACACAGACACACAGACACACAGACACACATGAGTCACTGGGATAGAAAGTATTCACAAAGTCTCTCCCACATCTCTCTGGGGCTAAGTTTCAGGTCAGATATGTTTGTCCTTCTCCACACATGAGATTTGGTTGCCTGGAGCCTGTTTTGATTCATTATTCTTCATTCTGAAGCATTTCTTAGCCATAAACTTAACCCCTAGTTCTTCCAATCATAAGGGGTCGGGGTCAGGGTAAACCTACTGCTTTGATCTTAACTATGAATGCCCAGACTCTAACTTCAGGCTGACTCTCCATATCCGGCAAGTCCTTCCCCCAGGCCCCACCCTTTCAATTAGGAAATGAGAGAGAAAAAGAAAACACGGTGGAGGAGGATCCAGTCTCTGCTCTGTTAAGTAAAACAGATCTTTGCCTTCCAAACTTCAGATCCTGGGTGGCTGTTGTACTTGATCCTACAAGAGAAAACTACAAGTTAGCAGCAGCTAGAAGGGCAGCCTTCCACCTGACCCTGACTTCTTGTTGGTGGGGGAGACTATTGTTTACTTGAACAAAGAGTAGCCAGTCACAGCCAGTAGACACCATTGCATTGCAGGGCCTGGCACAGGAGGGGAAAGGAGGGACTCTTGGTTAATGAGATGGAGGTGCTCCTCCGGCCTGCCATGCAGACAGCCGCCTCCTGCTTCCTGTGCCTCCTTGTTGCCTCCATACAGGGAGACTCTGTGCTTGTAACTTCCCAGAATCTCAGGAATGTCCTGCAGGTGACTCTAGGCCTTGGTGAAGCTTTTCACATACTTGGAATCTGATTTCTTTCTCTTTTCTTTTCTTCTTTCTTTTCTGGTTTTTTTTTTTTTGTTTTGTTTTGTTGTTTGTATTTTAAGACAGGGTCTCTTTGTTACATAGCTCTGGTTGTCCTGGAACTCATTATATAGACCAAACTGACCTCAAACTCACGGAGATCCACCTGCCTCTACCTCCTGAATGCTGGGATTAAAGGTGTGTACCACGTTCGTGTCTGATTTCGAAGAACCAGAATACTAGAATTCTGGGGTTAGGTACCCACAACGGCTTCCACATTTTATATCAACTGAAAGATAACTAACATCCAAGGCCCTTGGGCATGTTTGACATGTAGCCTCTCATGCCAGCTAACTCTTGAATTGGGGCCTCTGAGAAGGCTCCAGTTTCCTATACAACCCAAAGTCCAGTAAATACTGAGAGAGCGATCGACAGAAGCGCTGGGCTTGAGTCACAAAGGATTCATGTGTGCTGAGCCCATTTTATCTCGGTGATTCTGAGCCTCTCTTCTGAAACCTCAGGGCGGGCGTTTCCTAGGCTTCCCGACCCCAGGAGGCACCTTCACCTTGAGTCAGTCTCCCAACTAAGCTGTGCGCTCTGATGGGTTTGTTTACTAAAGGAAAACAGCTGTCTGTGGGAATAGAAAATGTTGCTATTATAGGGCAGGCAGGTTCTCCTACAGCAGCCTTCTGTTGTGACGCCTGATTGGACAGGAGCCTGTTGCAAAAGACACTCAAGGGTCAGGGGGTTGTTAAATCATTACATCTTTGTGTGAACAACCTACTCAGAAGAGAAAGTAGTAGCAGTTGGCTGTGAGGCAGGACCCAGGCTTCTAATCACAAAAGAGAGGCAGGGCCAGAGGTTGCCTCCCCGGCCGGACAGAGGCCTGTCTAACTTGACTCCTAAGGGGAAATCCGTGTTTACTATCTAATTCCTAAGGGAAAGCCCGGCCTTTGATCTTCGAATACATCATAGCCATCAGCTCTACCTGCCATATTTCCCTCCTGAAGAGAAAAGGCTACATTTTAAAGGGCCATTTCCTTCTCTGTGAGATTATTTATTCGCTCTCTCTGACAGCTGCTTGGGTATTCTAAAGCATCGCATGCTTTGAGTTTCAGAAGCAAATTGCTTCTGCACACATTGTCTTGAGCCTGTGGATTGTTTTGTCCCTGCCTGAACGTCACGATTTCATTAATCTTCTGGTTTTTTAATAGAGGAGCCTTTCATTTATTGCCTCTTGAAAGCTCAGTGCATTGCCGAGAATCTCAAAGGCAGAATAATTTCTCTTGAATATTTATTGTTTAATTACTGAATACCTACAACATGCTACAGCAGGGGTCATCTTCAGGCCAGGACTTCGGAGTCCACTCTCCTGAAGAAGTTCTGGGCCTCAGGATTCCATCTTTGTACCACCTTGAGCCAAAAGAAGTCTGATTTTCCATGACACACACAATCCAATCGTCAGAGATTTAAAACTCTGAGAGGCCAAATCACTCTTTGCCAGCAAGGAAGAGAAAGCTCTCAGCTCCCAAGATCTTCCATTCTTGAAACTCTGGGCAAACATCCCTTACACAAAGGCCACAGAGGGTGGGGAAGGGGGAGGGCTCTCAAGGAGCCTGTTTTGCATCCGTTTGCAAATGTGCTAACCTTGCATTTAATCCGTGTTTTTAAATGAAATTTTGGCATTCGTCATTTAATCCCAACAAAAGCTCTTTGGTATATTGACCTAAAACGTCTTTCAGCTGCCAAGACTTGGATAAGATCTTTGGAAAGGTTAAATGAGCCGGTTCTCAGAAGCTCTTGTCCCGCAAAGACTCAATAAGCTCTCGGTTGAAAAAGAATGGTTGTATGCCGACCCTTTTCTGTGTCTTCCTCCCGCGAGCCGGCCTCAGTTCAGAAGGAAACCTGCTACAGTGGGGCAAAACGCACTCCCACTTCCGTTTAAACCTTTAGTTTCATCAGCGGAAAGCTGGACGACCTCTGTTGGTGTGGCCACAGCCCTGCAAGAAAATTTGGCGAACTCTCTTAAGCACAAGCTCGATGCAGTGGCAAGGGCTGTCAGCAGGGGGCGCACTCAAGCTCACAGCCAAGACAAAGGCCAGAAGCAAACTGTTGTGGGGTGGTCAGCAGATGGAGGCAGCTTGGAAAGGCAGGGAGCAGAATCTAAGGGGTCAAACAGCACCCTGGAAGAAAGTCTCGAACCTTTCACCCCAAAAACGAACACTGAAAGCACAGAAAGACAGGACTGCACGTTTCATGTCTAGAGGTGAGAATCGTTTTTAAGATGGTTTCTGTGCTCAGGTCTTTGCTGGCCAGATGTTAGAGTACATCTGCACCAGCATGGCTCCAAGGGTGGTGGCGGCCTGAGCCTCAAGCCTCACGAGCACTGCAGGCCTTGGGAAAGCCTGCTCCTTCCTGCTGCTTCGGGAGCTGGCCTGGCCTCGGCCCTGGATCCAATCCTTTTCTTTTCAGCTCACTTCCTGTCCCTCCCCACCCCAGCCAAGTACAATCAGTGACCTCATTCCCACTGTTGAGAGTGCTTTGGGTGAAACCTTAGCCAGAGGCCCACAGACAGCCCTGGCTTCCACCCTGGGAACACACACAGCGACTCGCCAGCACTGGCCATTTGATTTTGCTGTTCAGAAATGCCATGTATATCTTCAAGCACAGAAACTCCTATCATGCAGTGTTAAAAAGCCTCGGGCTACGGCTGCTTCCACAATCGGGCATTCCCTGTTCTCTGGTGCAGCCTGTTGCTAAGTAGCTGAAGGCTGGCAGAAAAGATGAGATTTTAAAGAGGCACTTGGCTCTCCCGGCAGCATCAAGCTAAGATAATGGATTCCAAAGAATTGTTGTCTCTAACCAGGAGAATGAGAAGTTTGGAGTCCTCTTGCCAGTCAGAAAGAAAGCCTGTCTCTCAGGAAGAGATGTCACACTGTTCTGATATGTGTCAGAACACCTAGTAAGACAATGACAGGGTCAGTGACAGGCAGGACCACACCTTAACCAAGCCTGCTTTCTTTTGCCCACCTCTTGTCATGTCAGACCCCGAAGATGGAGTTAGTAGAAAGTGTCACTGAGCCTGTTTTTATTCCTCTTGTCAATGTGCCCACCTTGAACAAACCTTTCAGGTGACTTGCTGAGGGTAGATGACAGCCTGGTTCATTTAGGCTTCCAGGCCGCACCCAGACATTGGCCCTCACAATTCCAATAACAAAAACACAGGGCAGGTACAGTTAGCTCATCACTAGCTCTGCTAGAGTCATTTAGAAGCCTGGCACGTATGGAATCCCAAGGAGTGGAGGTAAGAACCGGAAGCCACCCGTAGGTGAACTGGCTTTATTTCCAGGTCACCTGGAGACTAGTTTCTCACTATAGCCTGGAGACCTGTAGCCAGGATTTCCACAAAAGCCTGATTGCCCCAGAGGACACAAGACCTCAGAATTTGTTCTTTTCCTCCCTGCTGCCTGGAATGTCAGGGTCTCTACTCCAAGTTCATCTTTCCCTAGCTACACACCCTGACTTTTCTAAATATCCACAGAGTTATGTGGCCCTTTGTTGTGGCTTCCATTTCCTGTGTGTCTTCACCACCCGAGAACAGAGAAGCTGAGGAGAGGAAGATGAGGAGCCGGTTTGCTCTCCTTTCATGCCCCAGTGAACCCACAACTCCCCCACCCCTCAGACTGGGAGAGCGCGGGCATGCCGCTGCGGTCAGAGCACTCTGTGTTGGATGACTTTTCTTTTTTAAGATAAAAGTTTTATTTTAGAGAGAAGCACAAAGCCCTGAGTGTTGTGAACCAGTCAGGATTGGCCAGGGCGTCTGGACTTTCAAGCTGTGCAAAACAAATTGTATCGCCCCCTGATAGCCCACAGGACACAGTGGCTACCTCCCAACCCAGGGTCCCCACCCCGGACCCCAGGCCTGCTCCTCACAGGCTGCAGGGAGCCTTGAAGCTTTCTTCTGTCACTTAGCTCTCAGGAGTAACTGCTTCCCCCTTCCCTGTGTGAGGGTTAATACTGACTGCCAGCCGCCCAGGCCCTTCAGTCACCTCGGAGACAAATCTCTGGACCCCTGTGTAATGGCCATTCCAGACGGGGTTAGCTGAGGGGGGGGAGACTCATCCTAATTTGCTGGCACCCTCTACTAGCCGGCATCCCAGGCTGAATGGAAAGACAAAGTGGTCCGGAGACCGTGTTCATCTCTCTCTGCTTCCTGACTTTGAATGTGAAGTAGCCAGCCCTCTTCACAGTCTGACTTCCCTGTGGTGACTTCCACCTGTGAGCCAAAAATAAGCCCTTCCTTCCTCCCTCCCTTCTTTCCTCCCTCCCTTCCTTCTATCAATCTCGTCCTGGTCCTGTGTGTTTGTCAAATCAGTGAAAGCAAGAACTCAGTTTACCTCCTAAACACCTTCACTCTCCCCTTGAAGCCACAGCTCCTCGACCCCTCTCCATTGCTACAACCCCTATTCACACATTTATCCATGGAGCATGCATTGCTTGAGGGCCTGCTCTGTACAACACAGTCCTAAATCCTGGAGCTGTAACATTGGTGGAAAGTGAGAATCTGGTCAGACTCTGCCTCCAGCCACTGTCAGAGGAAGAGGAAGCCAAGGAGGACATGTTGGCATCAGGAAAGCCTGGGCTCCTCTGCCCTTCTCCTCTGCAGACTCCCATATCCCCCTCACCGGAAGCTGAACACGTGTAGGCTCCATCTTCACAGACTTCAACTCCCAGAATATGTGAACAGTCAGCACCCTGCGGGTGTGCCACCACCCAGCCCTGTGGGTGTGCCACCACCCAGCGCTGCGGGTGTGCACCTGGTCTATCTGTTCCCCTCACACTGACCTAACTTGATGTTTCTCCTTGATTCATCGTTCTTTTCACTATCAGTGGTCCCAGCTGAAGACAGTACCTAACTTCTGGATGCTGGGATGGCGCCAGATGTTTCTGACCTCCCGGTGACCCACTAACACACACACACACGCACATCATTGTTTTAGATGCTAGTACAATGAGGCAGGAATCACTATGTAAAGTACAATGGGTAATGGAGACTGAGGTCATAGTACATAAGAAACACCTTCCTTCCCCCACCCTCCCCGTAACACGCAGAGGGCAGAAGAAGAGCATTTCCCCCAACCTAGTCCTTTCCTTACAGTCTTTGCCCTTCTGGGTTCTGCTACTGATGGTGGTGATCCAGTCTGCAGGGAGGGTGTGTAAAAAAGGAGAAGGAGGAGGAGGAGGAAGAACCGTTGTACTCAGCAGGGACTGGCTTTCTGCCTTCCCTGGTGACAATCTCATCACTGAGCTGAGCTCCACCCATTTAGCCATCCAGTCCTGCAGTCACCAGATTCCTGGGCCACCCTGGAAGACATGGGGAGGATCCCCTCACCTTGGTCAGCTCTAACACACCTGCGCCAAAGGCTCTGCGCTGTGACTTGAAGGCCGCTTGGTGGAATGTGTTCTTCCCCGGAATAACCATTCCCACTCCATGTTCCTACATCAAGCCCAGAACATCACATTCCTAATGTTGGGCTCCCAGAGGCTGACCTGATACATCACCAAACAAAAGTAGACTGAAACAAGGCCTGTCTGATGAACCTCGGATGCTGAGATGGGGCCATTTATATGCTGAGAATAAGTCACAAAACCCAGGAAGCTCGGGCGCATGTGCACAGGGTCTGACTCATCCCAATGCCCCTTTTGTACAACTTAGTAGAAAATGTTCTAGTGGGAATGGGAAGGAGTGGGGAGTCTGAGTGACGGCAAGGGACAGACTGCCAGATGTGCCTCCTACTCATCCAGCCAGAAGGGCCCAGTTCCATGCAGTACTTCTTGGGGTTTTTTTTGTTTGTTTGTTTTGTTTTTTTTTAAGGCTTGTGCACACATTCAAGGACAAAGATAGCTGTGGACAACTCATTCCCAAAGAAGGCAGAGCGTAGCATCTCCCTGTGGCTTTTCTGTAGTCGAATGAGAAACCTGAGCCTGTGTTGGGTATTTCAATAATATCGAACGAATCGGGCTGCAGAGGTGACTCAGCCATTAAGAGCACTTGAGAGGACCCAGGTTCTACTCCAGTACCCAAGGAGTGGTTTCAAACCATCTGTAACTGTAATTCCAGAGCACCCCAGGCTGTCTTCTCTGTCTTCTGCAGGAGCATGGGGGCACTTAGGTGCGGGCAAAACTCTCACACGTATGAAATAAAAATAAGATGCATCTTTTTAAAACTCAATCAATTTTGTATCATTTGGTTCATTTCCCTGTTTTATTTTTAGACTCGTTTCCCTGTTTTATCTTTAGATAAGGGGCAGGGAGAGCTCCCGCCGCGGGATCCAAGGGTCACTGTTTGTTTCTTTGTTTATTCTGAAATCAACCCAGTGCAGTTTAGGCAAGAGCTCTTCTACTAATCTAGACCTCAGCTCTCTTGTTGCTTCTTAATTTTGAGACAAGGGCTCAGTCAGTTGCCCAGGCTGCCCTTGAATTTTCAATCCTATTGCCCCAGCCTCTGCACAGGTGTGCTGCATGGGGCCCACCTGGATCAGTTTAACCATCGGTCCTCAAAGTATGCCCATTGATGTGAATTCAGATACCACTTTTAAAAAATATATAGTTTTAAATTTTATTTTATGTGCATATATATGACATATATATGCACACACATTCTATATATGAACACACATATATATGCATACACATTCTATATATGCACACACATTCTACATATGCACACACATATATATGCACACATACATATATATATGCACACACATCATATATATGCACACACACATATATATGTACACACATGTATATGCACACACATTATACACACACATACACATACATACACACACACACACACACACACACACACATATATATATATATATATATATATATATATATATATGTACACACACACACATTTTATATATATGTACCACAAGTGTGCAAGCACTCTTAGGTCAGAAGAGGGCATCTGATCCCTTACAATGGGAGTTATAGGCACTTCTGTGTGGGTGCTGGGAACTGAACCCCAGTCCTCTGCAAGAGCAGCAAGTGTTCTTAGCCAGCAAGCCACCTCTCCAGTCCCTAGTTGCCACTCTTATAACTCAGCATTAGCTAGGTTTCTGCTTCTACTGTGTGGTTTTGGGAGGTTGGGCCCAGGTCATCAGGTATGGCAGCAAATATTCCCACTGAGTTCTTTTGACAGCCTGAATACACATGTTTTAAAATGTAGATTTTGTGTGTCATAAGAAAATAAGTCTTTTGGCAAAGAGACACCCTGTTGATGGTGGGGTTCTTTTATCAGTCATGGGCAGAGCAGATGGCAAGTCCTAGCTTGATACCTGGCTTGGTGGCCAAAGCTCTTTTATGCCTAGAACTCATAAACATTTAGTTCAATCCAATCCAATCAATGATTTGATAATCCAGGTAGCACAGCGAGGCAGGAGAAGACAGAGACCTGTGTTCTGCTATGCAATAAGTTTTGTCTGGGAAAGACACCCAAGGATCTGTCCTCCGGGTGCTCAGCACAGGAGGACTGTAGATACCTGCTTGCCACCACACCCTGCAGAGTGAAGAGAGGGGGCCACCCAGGGGCCTGCCAGAGGCATGGACAGCCTGCAGCAGGAGCCACCACAGTATGCTATGTGGTGGATAAATGGGAGAGAGAGAGAGAAGTGGAGCAGCTTGAGCATTATGAAGAGAGATAGTGCTGGAGAATCAGGGTAGAGAGGAGTAGCCTGTCAGGAGTGGCCGGCCCTGCCACCCGGAGCCATAGTGAGGTCCCAGCCAGAGTGGCTGCTGAAAGCTATGTCTGAGTCTCTGGTCACGCAGTGGCAGGGGTCAGTGTCTGTGGCTCATATTACCACCAGAGAACATGGGAGCATCCATGGTAGGAGCAGCCACCAAAAACCATGTGGAAGTCCAGGGGCTGTGCAGAACTGTCCCCACCCCTCACTGGCTGAGGGTTTTGGAGAACTGGCCCCATCTCTGATTTTTTGGCAGCACTCAGGAAAGCAATCCCTATTCCTTGCCCAGGCAGCACAGTAGAGCTGGCCCTGGTGGCAGGGGTGTGGGTGAGCTGGCCCAGTGGTGCACATAAGGGAGACCTGGGGCGCTCACAGTTTAGCTACCACCCGGGACCAGATTCAGGGTTCTAAGTTGGCCCACCCCAAAACCTAAATCATCTGTGAATGTTTGGGAGGCATGAAAGGGCAAGTCCTACTGATCCAAAACTTCATGGTTTCCATGACACAGGGCAACAACAGGATAACCAGCAGGAGTCCTGGTGAGGATCTAATATTGATGATGTCACAGAAGCCAAAGACCTCAAACCAGACTGATAACGCATTGCAATGAACATTTGAAAGTGCAGATGTGTATGCATGACACACTACAGCATCCACAATGAAGTGTGTGTGTGTGTGTATGTGTGTGTGCGTGTGTGTGTGTGTTATTTGGGGCAGGGAGATTGTAAGAAGGAAGGGCAGATATTGGGGACTGGGAGATGAACGGGACTGGGGTGCATGACAGGGAATAGGAGGTTTTTATTTTTGTTTGTTTTTGGCCAGTGGCTTTGTGTGGTCTTTGTGGTGGCCGAGCATGAGAAGCATGAGAGAAGAGAAACAGGAGAGAATGCTCAGCGTGCAAAGGAGAGGAAAGGGAGGAGTTGCGGATTGTGTATTTGGATATCCAAGCATCACTCCCTCTCAGTGATCCTGCATCAATCATTAGTCAAGAAAATGCCCCGCAGACATGTTTACAGGTCAATCTGATGAAGTCATTTTTTGAATTGAGGTTCCCTCTTCCAAAATGGTGGTGCCAAGTTGACATAAAAACTATTCAGCATGGACTATCAAAAACAAATACAAGAAAATACAAGTTAAACTTTCTCTCATTCTGATCTAGGCAGTCCTCTGGAAGGGCCAGGGTTCAGACTGTATTTGGCAGTTGACTCTGTGGGACAGTAGCCCTCACTTGAAGATCCAGCTTGTCACTGTGCCAGTACAAGCTTGGGTCTCTCCGAGGTATTTGTATATCTGTTGTTCTGGTCTCAGTATCTTTGTTTAACTGGGTACTCTGTCTCAGTGGCTTTTCTCATGATGACTGGGAAGCTTGGTTAAATTTGGCCAGTATAGGGTGGAGACTGGCTTGTACTGTGCACTCAGAACAAAGATAACCCCTCCTTCTTCTATCTAGCTGTACATAATAAATGCTGCACCCCAGATAATAGGCTTCTGAGCCCTGCCACAGGCTGGCCAACCATTCCTCCTCTACCCTTGAAATGTCCTCATGCTTCCCAGAGGTCTCAGGATCACAGTGAGTTCCATAGAACTCAACGACCAGAGACCATTTTCTTGGATGAACCTGCAAGCAGGACAGACTCCTGGGTTGAGATCCACCTTGTTGCTAGTGTGCTCACTGCAGGGTCTCCAACTCACAGCTGTGCATCATCCAGAGAGGCTGGAGCTAGATGTGGTACCTGAATCAGAGGGACCAACTACATCCTTCCTTCCATGTGAGCCCCTTGGCCTTCCCATGACTTAATATCACCCCAACCTAGAGTCTGTGATCGTACACTTGACTCAGACACTCACTGCTCATATAAGTCTCCTCACCCTGGATTAAGGAAAGCATTCTAGTGGAAATCCCTGCTCTTTGTCTGGGAGAACTAGCCTGGCAGAAGCAACCAGAAAGCAAGTGTGGGGAGCCCTTGTCCTTCCCAAACACACAGCAGGCCCAAATTCCCTCACTTTGTGAGTTTTATTGGCCGTGAATCCCCATGCGCTTTAGGTCACGGCATTCCCGCTCTATTATTGCTAAAGCAATAATCTGAGCACTAGTGACAATCACTGCTTTAGTATCCCACCTCACACACACACATTCACACACACACATTCACATACACATACACACATGCACACACACACACATTCACATGCACACATTATGCTCACACATGTACACATATACACACATGCACATGTGCACACACACATATATATACACACATGCACATTCACATGTACACACCACACTCACACACACATGTATACACATACACATATACATGCATCACATACACATACATACACATATGCACCACACACACACACCTACTACACTCACACACATGTACACACACACACATGCATGCACACACACACATTCACACACACATACACACACACTCCTTGCATAATTGCCTCTTTCCTCTGATTCACAACATCTTCCCCTGGTGCATAAATAAAACCACACACTCCTCCCATCGTACACCCTGGGAGCACAGCTCCTGAAGAGAGTGCTGGATGTTTACATGGGAAAATATGTATTCATTAAAAATACTGTTTGAGGGCTGGTGAGATGGCTCAGTGATTAAGAGCACTGACTGCTCTTCCAAAGGTCCTGAGTTCAATTCCCAGCAACCACATGGTGGCTCACAACCTTCTGTAATGGGATTTGACGCCCTCTTCTGGAGTGTTTGAAGACAGCTACAGTGTACTTACATATAATAAGTAAAATAAATCTTAAAAAAAAATACTGTTTGAAGCCAGAAATAACTTGTGCATTGACAGTTTAGGAGGAAAGAGTGGGAAGCCTTTTCCCCCTACTTATTCACAAGAAGTGTCTCACTGTTGCCATAGATACGGATCTACCCAAAGGCGAAGCCCTCTCAGAGGATGTAGTCTTCGGCCCTGGATTAGGTAGCAGCAAGGGAAATAGATGCGAGAAGTTTGGGAGTGCAGCTTGAAGACACCTGTTGGGGTGTCAGTGTGTGTCTGAGAACTTGAACACACAGACTCAGAGGAGGCACTGGTATCATCAAGCCTCAGAGGGAGTGACCTCAGCCTCAAACCAGTCCTGACTGCCACCCGTGGCGGGGCCCAGAGCCCTTATCCAGTCCTCCGCAAGGTAGTAATAGACGTCTAATTCAATAACTGAAGATGCTCCAAAAGTAGGAACCAGTTTAGGTTTCCACACTTGAGGTGTATTTTACAGCAGCAACACGGTCTAAAGTCTTTGGTTTATGTTCAGTGTAACAAACTCTCTATGAAAAACTAATAATAAATACAGAGCTGCAGCCAGTGAGAGCCAGCTGGCTAAGCACTGCGCTCAGGAGAGGGCCTCAGATGCTGCCCAGAGAGAAGGCTTTAGGAGGATAGGGATGGGTGGGCCCAGATTGTTCACTGGGATTCGAGCTTGAGCCCTAAATCTGCATTCTCCTGGGCTCTGGGCTTAATCTCTTAGCTCAAAACTTGGGGATAGGGATGGCTCAGCAGTTGAGCACACACACTACTCTTCCAGAGGACTTGGGTTTGGTTCCCA
Source organism: Tokudaia tokunoshimensis (assembly GCA_036184795.1). Taxonomy (NCBI): domain Eukaryota; kingdom Metazoa; phylum Chordata; class Mammalia; order Rodentia; family Muridae; genus Tokudaia; species Tokudaia tokunoshimensis. Next base: position 60,529,131 of record BTHU01000017.1, read on the forward strand.
GCACACATAGCGCAGCTCCTATTGGTCTGTAACTCCAGTCCCAGGGGAACCAACACCCTCTTCTGACCTCTTCCAGTATCAAGTATCATGCGGTACTAGGTATGCATAAACATAAATGCAGGCAAAGCACCCATACGCATAAAATAATATTTTTTTAAAAAAGAAAGAAAAACAAGACTTTGATGTTCATCATAAATTCTTTGCCAGGGTCACCCACTATAGCTCACCCTTTTTCCTCTCTTATCTGCTTGCTTAAGTCTAGGACAGTGGTTCTCAACCTTCCTGATGTTGTGATCCTTTAAAATAGGTCCTCAAATGGTGACACCCTCCCCAACCACAACATTTTACATTGCTATTTCATAACTGTAATTTTGATAATGTTATGAATCATAATGTAAATATCTGATATGTGACCCCAAAAGGGTCTGGATGCACAGGGTGAGAACTGCTGGTCTGGAGCTATTGATGTGGCTCAAATAAGGTTTTGGAAGTAGCTGGAAGTGGTGATTACCCAGCACTGAAACCATGCCAGTGAATCGCATGCTGGAGCGTGCGGAAACAAAGACTGGTTGCAGAATACTTATCTTGCCTGTTTCAAGATCTGATCTTGAAACCATCGAGGAGAGAAAGAATGAAACAACACATTTAATGTGTATAACTCACCAAAAGTTTTTTAAATTACTTAGTAAACTGCACCACCAAAGAAAATAAAAATGAGTTTAGTTGAGTTAACTAAAAACATGTGCAGGAAAGGAACACAAATCACGTGGTTAGCGCACATCTTGCTAAATGCTCTTGGGAGGGCGTCATGGTTTTTTCTGTATTGCTATTCGTGAAGAAAATGTTGCTTTACGTTTATTAAATATTTTTGTAACGGGGATTCCTAAAATGACCTTGAACTTCAGCTCCCCCTGCCCCCACCCTCAGTGCTGGCTTTGCTGACGTATAGCACCACACCCAGCTTATTGTATACCAGGGATCAAATGCAAGGATTGGTGCTTGCTCAGCAAGCACTATCCTGAGCTATGTTCCCGGCCCTGTTGCTTTACTTTAAAAACAAGACCCGAGTTGCCTGCGATGGGCACCAGTCCAGGGAAATACAATGGTCTGAGGTCTGAGCTTATCAACAAGGGGTACCGGGTAGGGATGTAAGATCTCAGGTGATTGGCTGAAGTCCCAGACGACACCAATAGCTCCTGTCCCTTGGCAGCAGCTGAAGATCTCTCTCTCTCTCTCTCTCTCTCTCTCTCTCTCTCTCTCTCTCTCTCTCTCTCTCACACACACACACACACACACACACACACACACACACACACTGAAGGAGGCAGTCCAAGTCACCTTTGCCTTGACAAAGGCAGTGTTGTCTGAGAATGGTTAGTGACGTTTGAAAGGCTTTTTTATAAGGGCGGAGCCAAGACTAGGGAGGCGGAGCCTAAGACTCAAGGGAGGAGGAAAGCCTGTGCCCACCGCGCATGTCCCTTCGAGCCCTGGCTTGAGTGTCACGGATCTGTTATCATTCTTTCCACCACCAGCCTGCCAAAAAGAGGGGGAGAGGGGTGGGATGTGGCTGGAAGTTTAAACTTACATGATTTAAATATTTAAGTAGCCCACATAGAGACCACAGTGTTCTAACAGCTACTGGCTAAGTCTGGGTGTCTAGCAAAGAAGAAAGTGGAGATAACATCAGAATGGGCAGAGATGGCGGGCAGCCCTCCCAGCACCCTTGGGCTGTTTACAGACTCACCTGTCGCTTCTTTACGCTTGCATTCACGCCGGTCTGAGCCCCAGCCTGTGGATAGCTTAGAAGTAACCAGAACTTGAACAACATTGCTTCCTTGCACTGTGCGCCAAGGATTTGCAGGATAAACAGCATCTGGAAAACACAATCCACTTGGTAACCTTTCTCTCTGTGCCTGCCCTTGCCGTCACCGTCATTCAGGATGGTGGCCAGCGAAGTCACCTCTGCCTTTCAAAGGGCAGGACCGGAGTTGGAGACATTGTTCAGTTGGTAAAACTTTTACTTTGTCAGCATAGGGACCCCAAAAACTGTATAAATAAGCTAGGTGTGGTGGTTCTCGTGCCTGACAAGAAGACTGCAGGGACTGGCTGGCCAGGCAGCCTAGCCTGCTAGGTGAACTCTATCTCAAGAGATCCTGTCTTAAAAGAAAAAATCAAAACACCCAAATTGACTTCAGACCTTCACACATGCACACACATATGTATGCATTACCCCCATGAACACACACTGAAGCACGCAAGCACAAGTCCCCACACGCATACAAATAAATGAGAAACAGCACCAACAAAGCCCAGAACTAAGAGGAACCCCCATATCCAGCAGGTGTTGGTTTCTCTGTCGTCATATTGAACACTTTAAAGGGACTTGAGTTACTTTATTAATTGCAGTTTTCAAAACAGACTTTTTATCTGGACTCACTGCTCAGTCACCACTGGATGCCTGGGTGACAGTGGAAAACAATACCCTCATGGGAACAGACAGGGCTCCTGAGATTAAGTCCTTACAGCCTGTGGCCTGGGAGAACTGAGAGAAGACAGTTTTAAGAAGGTGGAAACCTTCTCCAAAATTACAATTAGCATTTGATCTCATGATTTTGAAGAGAAGAAATGTAGATCTTAGCCCTCTTCGGAAATGGCACTTCCAATTCAGCATGTGTTAACTCTGCAGGTATACTGACATAATGTAACACAACGAACACAAGTAAAAACTTGTGTGTGTGAGGACTCCTTGCCCAGGTAGTGCAGTCTTTCAGAGGGTTAAGGAGTCCAGGCTTAATATTTGTGTAAAATTCCTTTCTTTAAGACTTCATTTTTCGGGCTGGAGAGATGGCTCAGCGGCTAAGAGCACTGACTGCTCTTCTGAAGGTCCTGAGTTCAAATCCCAGCAACCACATGGTGGTTTACAACCATCCGTAATGAGACCTTCTGGTGTCTGAAGACAGCTACAGTGTACTTACACATATAATAATAAATAAATCTTTAAAAAAAAAGACTTCATTTTTTCCCTAATGAAAAAGGCATGCTCTGGTGTTCTTGGTTTCTGAGACAGCGTACACTCCAGACTGGTAGTGAACTTGATGCTTCCTCTAATTCATTTGTAAAATGTCAAACTGAGTCAGTTTGTGAATGAGAGAGCATGACAGAATACAGGTGCTGGGCTACTGGGGGTGGCGCTTACAAATTATTTTATTATATTTTTTTATTTTTTATTTTTGGTTTTTTGAGACAGGGTTTCTCTGTGTAGCCTTGGCTGTCCTGGAACTCACTTTGTAGACCAGGCTGGCCTCAAACTCAAAAATCTGCCTGCCTCTGCCTCCCAAGTGCTGGGATTAAAGGCATGTGCCACCACTGCCCGGCATGAACTTCCCAGTCTTAAAGGTGAGGTTTGGCTCTCAAGTTCTCCCCAAATGTTGGCTTCTTGGTTCTCAATGGAGACAGTCTAGAAGCTGGTGATTTTCATGGGCCAGTATATCCATAGTTGTACAAGTGGGTTAGGGCCAGGTGGTCTTGAAATGCTATTTATTTGAGGAACTATAATAGAATAGTTTGGGGTCACTTTCAAACACAGATTAATTGCTTAGAATCTGAGGGCTAAGACATTCAAGGCAATGTGCCATCCTCTCTGGTGTCTATTGTCCTGATTGTCATAGGTCTAGGCTCTGTGTCCTCATGTGATGTCCCCCAAGGCTTCTTTATAAGCACCCTAGTTCCATCCTGAGGGCAGAGTCCCCCTGACCTAATCACACCACAGCACACTGTCACTGAAACCAATGCAGTTTTCAACATGAATGTTCAGTAGCACAAGGTCTTAGAATCTCCTCCACCTCAGTCATCATTAACGACACCGTGAGTAAAATAACAGGAAATAATTCAAGTGAGACTGACAAGAATTTTGCAGCTTGCTATTGCTTTTTGTTGCTGCTATTTACTTAAACCAGAGTGTGCTTAAGAGAAGTTGAGGACATTGTGAATTCTTTCTAAATTTTCAGCCTAGTCTAGACATAATTAGAATATGGGGTGTGGCCGGGCAGGGGTGGCATACACCTTTAATCCCAGCACTTGGGAGGCAGAGGTAGGCAGATTTCTGAGTTTGAGGCCAGCTTGGTCTACAGAGTGAGTTCCAGGACAGCCAGGGCTATACAGAGAAACCCTGTCTCGAAAAATCAGAAAAATCAGAAGAAGAAGAAGAAGAAGAAGAAGAAGAAGAAGAAGAAGAAGAAGGAGGAGGAGGAGGAGGAGGAGGAGGAGGAGGAGGAGGAGGAGGAGAAGATGGGTTGTCTGATGGTGACCTGACTTCCATCACTGAGTTAGATAATGTGCCTCTGTAATCCCAGTACTTCTCTGGCAAGATGGGAAGCAGAGAGGGGAGAACCACTCGGAAGCTCTTCCCCCAGTTATCCTGGAGTTAAAGAGCAACCCTTGCCTAAGCTAGGTGCAAGGTGAGAATCAACTCCCGAAATTTGTCTTCTGATCTCCACACACTCACTGTGCATGTGTGTGCCTGCATTCATCACACACACACACACAAACACACACACACACACGCAGAGTAAACAAATAAATTAATTTTAAAAATAATGATTATACGATCCAGGAATTGTGGTACATGCCTACAACCCTGGCCCCGAAGGACCAAGGCAAGAAGGAGGATTGAGAAATTTGAGGGCAGCCTGGACTGCACAGTGAGACCAGCTTAAAAAAAAATCATGCACAGAGAGGAAGGGAGGGGAAGATGGAAAGAAAGTTGGATAGATGCAAGGAGTTTGGATAGTAGAGAGATGAACAGGTAGGTAAATAGAAAGATGGATGAGGGAAGGGGAAATATAGGAGGAGGGAAGGGAGAAGGAAGGCAAGAGAGAGAAGAAGGTCTGAGATTGACCAGTGGAAAGAATCAATTCCTCAATGTGACCTTCCCAAACAAATGTGGGGCGGGGTATTGACGTTAACTATGGAGCCATGAAAGCAGATCAAATAAAGAAATTGGGGACTCTTAATGCAACTATACACTATGGGGCCATGTCCTGAGTTTTGCCTCTCTATTCGGGCTGAGAAAAGCTCTCACGTGCTGTGAGAAAAATCAGAGAAACAGTCGCTTTTCGTTGTTTGTTGTGCCTTTTGTGTTCTGTGAGTATGAAATGACTGGGGGCGGGGGGGGGGGAGCGGAGCCTCCGGCTGGGAGCGCAGCTCTGTGGTAAAGAGTGCCGGCACAGCATGCACAAGAGGCGCCTCTTCAGTCCCTGAGCAGGGTGACGTCACACAGAGGCCCGCTTACCCCAGGATGGACTGAGAGGACTGCTCTGTGCTGCAGCCTGAGGATGCTTCCTGCAATCATCTGTGAATTATATTAGCAATGCCTGACGTCTCTCAGTGTGGAAATAGGGTACAATCTGGTAAAATAATACAGTCTTTGACAAAAGAAAAGCGCTGATTTAATACAATGTGAATGGGGATTACAGGAATGTCAGTCTGCGACATCCATCAGGAGGTGGCTGAGTGGGGACCTCTGATTCTCACGTGGCAGGGTGCGTATGTCCTACGGTCCTAGTGTGTTTTATAGACTTAAAAAAAGGGAGAGGCAGGTGCTGGATATGAGTCACTGAATCTCCTTGCAGCTGAGGGCTTCGGCGCCTTTCAGAAGTACATTCCCTGAAGGTAATGACTTTAATTTAATGCTACCATGGCCAATCCAGGCTATAGTTTAAATATTTATCCTGGAAGCATCTAGAGATGCACAGCACAGCTCAAGTACTGACTCTGGGTGGGTCTCTATAAGACAAGCAAAGTGACAGGAATTCACTGATTGAACTCATCTGCACAGTCATCATTTCCTCTCCCACTGAAACGCTGAGTTGGTGGTGACAGCACACAGAGTCACAGGTTTCAGTGTGTGGAGATCTCAGGCGCACATCCATTCTGCAAAGGTGCTTCCCTCGGAGGCTTGTGAGACACCTACCCACGAGGCTTTCAAAAGATCTAGAGAGACTACACTGGACTAGGGGTGTGGTTCATGGACAGAGCGCTTGCTGAGCCTGCAAGAGTCCCTGAGGTTGACCCCCTGGGCGTGTGTAACACACACACACACACACACACACACACACACACACACACACTAAATAGAGAAGTGCCCTGGAAGTTGGAATTGTTCCACATAAAACTCCAAACCAGAATCCAACACAGTAAGCAGCAAATCTTTCTTGGACACACAAACCTTCCTCACATCTTAAGTGGGCACCATATGATGTGTTTATAAAAAGATAAAGGGCTGTAGAAATGTCTCAGCGGTTAAGAGCACTGACTGCTCTTCCGAAGGTCCTGAGTTCAAATTCCAGGAACCACATGGTGGCTCACAACCATCCATAATGAGCTCTGACACCCTCTTCTGGAGTGTCTGAAGACAGCTGCAGTGTACTCACATATAATAAATAAATCTTAAAAAAAAGATAAAGAGTGAGGGGGTTATGTTCTATGGATGTGAGGTGAGGTGTAGGGGAGAGGGTATCTCAGCAGCACATTCGGAGGCATCCCTTCCCCTTGAAGGACCAGCCACACAACGGTATAGTATAAAATAGAGTTTATTCAGGGCATGGGGAGGGAAGTTAAGAGGGCAGTAGAGGGAGAGAAAGGCAGAGAGAGAGGAGTAGAGGAAAAGAGGAGTAGAGGCTGGCCACGAGCACATGGAGGGGGGGGCAAGGGAATGGGGAGAGAGGGGGGAGGGGACAGAGTAAGAAGGGAAGAGCAAGAGGAGGAGGGGGCAAGCAGCCTCTTTTATAGTGGGGTCAGGCCTACCTAGCTCTTGCCATGTAACTGTGGGGTGAAGTTTAGACAGAATGCTGACATTAAGTACACTGTGATTTGGGGGTGTGATGATTTATTTCCATTGGCTACTAGACGGAACCTAGAATCATCTAGAAGACACATTTCCGGATGTGTCCACGAAGAATTCTGTAGATTAGGCTAATCGGGGTAACTAGACAACTCAAAAGCCAGTGTACCTGAGGTTTCAGACTGAATTAAAGAGAGAGAAATTGAGCCGAGTATCAGCATTCACTTCTCTCACTTCCTGACTCTGGGTATGATGTGACAACATGACCAGCTACCTCAAGCTCCCACAGGATGGACTATCCCCAGGAGCCACGGGCCCAGACAACCCCGTCTCTAGGTTTCTTTTGGTAGGCATCTTATCACAGTCATGAGAGAGGGAGCTAAAACACAGGATAATCCCCGTTTCACTCTGGAGCTGTCTCCTTCCCACTTAGTGCTGGCCACTGACCTCCTCAAGCCTGCTTCTATGGACACACCTTTGTCCAAACAGCCAGGGTGTACTGGTACCCATATGGGTTGTAAGCACGTTCCATATCACCAGACATTGTTCAGTGATTGGAGAGCTGATAATTTAAACCTCAAATAGATGGACACTAGTAATTAAGTGTGCCCTGATACTCTCCCCATCCCAGCATGGATTCCCGAGAGTGTTGCCGCTGACACCCACCAACCTGGTAGGGAGTACAAACCCTTGGCCTTTGAGTATCAAGGTCTGCTTTCTCCACAAGAGTCCTTCTTTAATTTTCTCTGTATGTGGTGTGCACAAAGAGCACTTATTAATTCATATTCTTCTGTTGTAAAAATAAACAATGCACAGAGTAGTCAGTGATAGGGTTCAAACTCTCCCTGTAAGTCAGCTTTTGTGGTGTTGAGGAAGTTCTCTACTATCTGAATGAAATATCTTTTTTTTTTTTTTGAGACAGGGTCTCTGTATAGCCCTGGCTGTCTTGGAACTCATTCTGTAGACCAGGCTGTCCTCGAACTCAGAAAACTGCCTGCTTCTGCCTCCCAAGTGCTGGGATTAAAGGCATGCGCCACCACTGCCCGGCTGAATGAAATATCTTTACTCATGAAAAAATATTTTCTATGTTTAAAACAGAGGTAAAAGGGCCGAGGTCGGTAGAGAACTTGACTAGCATTCCTAAGTAAGTCCCTGAGTTCGAATCCAAGCTCTGCAAAAATAATAAGATAAATAGATAAATGCTAAAACGAAAGACAAGTGCCAGACAGACAAAACTTAAAGCAAAACAAACAAAAGCCCCAAACTGATTTAGCCTGAAAGGAGCTCTCAGACTCTCAGCTCTGAAGAATGTGTTCTCACTGGCCGCAGGACTCTTACAGTGAAAAACACAAGCCACCGGGGGTTCTGAAGTGTGGCTGCAGATGTGGGATCTGAAGGACTGGTCATGATGAAGCCGGACAGGATGACCTAGGATCGGCTCCCAGTGTGGGAGGCAAGGGGAGCACGCTGACTTGCCCGACGACCCTTGCCTGTGTCTGCCAGGGTCTGGCAGGGGGAGACGGGATCACAGTGGCAGGTGGGGAAGCTGGATCACAGTGAGACAGTTGAGTCACAGTGCTTCAGATTTTCAACAGGAAACCGGGAAGGGCTTTAAAACTGAAACACATCTTTTATGACCTAGGGAGTTAATCGGCTCCAGCCCAGGCCAGGACTCCAAAAGGAACTTTGGAGCTCTCAGGCTTTGATCTGTGTTTGGGTTACATGGCTCCTGGCTCCAGATCCAAAACTAGGCACCAGGGGCCAGGGAAGACCCTGGGTTTTATGACTGGGTGTCTTATCCTCCAGGCAGGACCTAGGGGAGAGACCTGGGCCTATGCCCTGGGATAAGGAGGGGACTGTGGCACTGACCCTTTTACCACAGGAAGCAAAGCAGCTCAGCTCAGCAGATGCCAAGAGAGCTAGCTGTACAGGCCACGGAGCCCTATCAGTTAGCAAGGATCTTTGAGGCCTGAGCCTGGGTGCGATAGTGTCCCTGCCAAGCCAGACTCAGCCACCCATCCTCAAAGGTCAATTACACAGATAACTCAGGCAGGCAAGGATTTGTTCGATGTGACCACATTGGGAGGGACAAATAAAGAGATCCGATGGCTGTCAAACCCATCTTCAGGGTCCTGACACGAAGTTTAGGTTTAGATGGAAGGCATAACTAATCGATCTTGGCTCAGGCGTGGTCTTGTCCAGTTCCGTCTCTCCTTCTGCAGACAAGTTGCAGACCAGTGTCAAGCCCCTTTCTGGGAGACAAACTCCCCACCTGGCTGGCACCAGAGCTGAGCCCTTTTCTTCTCTCAGCTGTAGGTGCCCGGGAAATTCCAGTCTCTTGAGGACTGTTATTTCCAGTCTGACAAAGTATGAGTATGTCTCCTTAAAGCATCTTCCCACCTGAATCCTTTCACTGAAGGGGAATTGGGGGAGGGTTTAGGCAATGGTAGAGCAGGTAATTACACGGCTAGCTAGAAGAGCGATGAAGGAAAAGATAAAAACAGAGCTCCGGATGAGGAGAGAGGGCCAGCAGGAGCAGAGTGGAGGAAAGGACAGGATGCAAATAAGCTGTTATGCAGGAAGTGTCCCCATAGCTGTCACACCTCCTGCGCTCCACAGAACCCTTCATTTCAGGATTCTTTGTCTCTAGCTAAGACTGGGGCCAACAGAATGCAGGATTGGCAGGTGGGAATTACTTTGGCTGCTGATGGGTTAAATTCTCATCCCTAGGAACAGGTCAGAGGTCAGCCCCGGGTGCGGAAGACCCAAATTAGGAGAACAGTGTGAAAAGAGGGGAAAGGACTGGAAATGAATCACACTGGAAAGCTACACGCTGCCTGCAGAGTCGCTGCAGGACTGCACCTCTGGCGATCCCATGATCAGTGGTAACCGGAACCGGAAGAAGCCTAAAGGAATGTGGCTCAGGCATCTGCTGCCCAAACCTTCAGCCCTCTGACGGCTTTGTTTGAACGTGGTACTCTCATGTAGCATATTTGTATCTTTAAACGAAGAATGCCTACTCATAAATAATTCAAACAGCATGGAAGGTTAAAAATGTTTGTTCAGGGCTGAGGAGATGGTTCAGTGGTTAAGAGCATTAACTGCTTTTCCAGAGGACCTGGGTTTGGTTCTCAGCACACACAAGGCTGATCACAATGGTCTGTAACTCCAGTTTCCGGAGATCCAGCATCCACTTCTAACCTCTTCAGGCACTACACACATGTGTGCAGACATACATGCAGGCAAAAAAAAAAAAACAAAAAAAAAAAAAAACAAATAACAACAACAACAAAAAACACCCACACATGTAAATAATTATTTTGAGACTGGAGAGATGGGTCAGTGGTTAGTAACATTATGTATGCCCTCACAGAGAAACAACTGTGCTGCGTTCCCAGAACCTGGCTGGAGTGGCTCACAACTGCCTGTAACTCCACCTCCAGAGGATCGGACACCCTGTTCTGGCCTCTGTAGGTACCTGCACCTGTATGTTCACCCCGTCCAAACACATACACACAATTAAGGATAAATCTTTATTTATAAAAAGTAAGAGAGTGATATTCTCTGTGTGTGTGTATGTGTGTCTCTGTCCCTTTCCCCCCTCCCTCCCCCCCTCTCTGTCTCGTGCTATTAAAATCCCCCAACTCCCATAAACTGCTAGCACCAAGTATCGTGTCCAAAGCCCCGGAGTCTTACCATACTTTGGTATGTATCTGTCTGACAGTACACGGTGCACATTGCTCAACAGTGCTCAAAAGTGTGAGTAACACAGGTGTGTGACTGCTCTGAACACGTGAGTGTTCAGACATCTTTACAGCTGTGACTTAAAACTCTGCTACCGTCCTTTGCATCTCAGTATGGTGGAGATCCGTTTCACTTTTGTTAGCCCCAGCATAAAATTCTAGTAGCCAGCAATAGCAGAATTCATTCATCTGACCTCTTTTAGGGGAGCAATGAATTTTTCAAAGTTCTTGAGGTTAAAAAATTCTGCCATGTATGCCAGTGTATGTGTACATCAACATAAGACTCTGCTTTGAGTGCTTTGAAAGATAAATGCTTTTCAGTGAATTCCTTGTGAAAGGATGGGTGTATTTAAAGCTTCTGTGGAAGTTTCTCATTTTTCCGTGTGGGATATGTCACAGGGTTTGCCTAGATACTTACATCTTCACCCAGAAAACAGTATCAATATTTCCTTGCCGATCTGATGGGCAAAAAGAAGCATCTGCATGTCCTTGTTTTCGCTTCTGTTACTGTTAAGCCTCAATCAGAACTTTTCATTTCCTTTGGCCACCTGGGGGTTTATTCGTGGGGACTTAGTGTTCCTCCATTTTGCTTACTTCTCTCTTGAGCTCCGCATCATGTCAACACCTTTGCCTGTGTCTTGGCGGTTCACACTCTGCTCAACAGTCGCACTGCATTCAGCCTGACACTTTTGATGTGTTTGGTCAGGGCACTGATGCTTTGCTTGTTTTTTTCCTCATCTTGATCTTATGTAAAAACAACAGCAACAACCCCCTCTCGGTGCTATGAATGAAAATGTCTCTACATCCTCCCAGCCCCACACTGACATATCCAGTTAAACACCAGAGCCTGTCTGTTCCCTGAGAATGATCAATGTCTTGTCCAGTTTGTGTATAACCGGTATTGCTCCTTGGTTACATTTGTAGTGTAACCTCTGTCACCCTGCCTACGTGGGTCCCATCCTTCTTGGTCTACGCTGCTCTTTGGACTTCCACAAATCCTACCTCTGCCCTCTAGAACTTGGGGTGTGGAACCAGGGCAGGATGTCTGAGGCCCCCACTCTTCCTCTGCAAACTTCCTCATACTCCAGAACATTTCCACTCTCACCCTAAGGAATGTTTTTCTGTATAAAAGTGAGGTTTAGGTTAAACCTTCAGTGTGAGGAAAGACACTCCTGTGGAATACTGAACTTCATCCTGGGGGGCAGGGCGCCCCTCTCACTGTCCTTGGGTTTTCTGTTAATGTTTCCAAATGATTATTTAGTTTAAATCATATA